>JAWQUT010000155.1:1295651-1308782 GCA_033807755.1 Ellobium chinense
GAGAGAGAGAGAGAGAGAGAGAGAGAGAGAGAGAGAGAGAGAGGGTAGTAAAGGGAAGATATGTTTATTAATCTATTATGACAATGAGTGTTGCTGTAAATGATGTAAGAAATGGTGCCTCGTGTCATAATAATGTTGATTAAAATAACACTCCAAAGATGAGGGCGGATTCACATTGATTATATTATTGGAGATCTTGCGCAATAAAGATGGAATTTCTTACCGTCGTAAGAATTACAATAACTCAAACGGTACAAAGCTTTTCATTCATTCATTCATTCATTCATTCATTCATTCATTCATTCATTCATTCATTCATTTATTTCTACTAATGAAGGCTTTTGCCGAAACGTTTAGACTGTTTTACCCTTTCGCGTTTATTAAATTTTCATTGAAGTTGTCGGATTGAAGTAGTGTTTTAAAAGTTTCATTTTATTTTACAATGATGATGATGATCATAATGATCACACAACTCTTTTCTTCTTACTTTTATTCATTCCTCTACCAACTGTCTTATCCCGTGATCCAGGTTCAGTTCTTATTGTCTTTACCCGCTATTTTAAGACCGCCCCACTTAATTGATCAATAATTGACTTTTAGCTCACTCTTCCATGCTTGTCTTTTCTTTTTCTTCTTAATGTGGCTGCTTTTATTGCGAAAGTTATATTTCTTGTTTCATTCTATTGATAAAGGCCTTAGAGACGAAACGTTTAGAGGTAATTTTCGTTCTTTTTTCTTAACTAGATTTTTAACAAATTCCTTGAATTAAGATTGAGCTTTTAATTTTTCTCGGTTTTAAATGATGATGATGATGACGGTGGTGGTGATGGTGGTGGTGATAATAAGTAGTGATAATGCCAATATGTCGACCTACCACCAGGCTTTACAAGGTAGGAAGTAGGGCACAAGTAAAGGTCTCAGTACTGCAGTAGTACCCGTCAGCGCAGTCGACAGAACTTGGCACACCCAACAAATGCATCATGGCACAGCTATCACCAGGCTCTGAAAGTATCGTTGGGGGGAGGGGGAGAGGTGATTTTCAAGTTCGCAACGGTCCCTTCCTAGCTTAATTTCAGAATCCAGATTGGTTTAACATTGATGGAAAATGGATAAGCTGCTGTGCTTTAGGAAGTAGACTAGCTACAAGCCATTAAGAATGCTTCGTAATGATGATCAATTTCGAGCTCTTGTAGCCATAAAACCAGAGCACAAATTTCAAATGCACTTTTTTTAAAACATACATACCGAAGTTGATTGACGGTCATGTTGTGCCGGGATGGGAAGGGTGTCGATATCAGTGGCTTAACTATACAGGGTGAAAATTCCACACGCGTGTCTTAAAAACTCTTAAAATTATTGTGAACATGAAGTGTTCATTTTCTTTTGTCACCCTGTAGAATACCGTCACAGACATACGCTTTTCGCCTATCTCAGAGATAGACACCTTGCAAACTACTATATTTTTGTGCTTGTCACAATTCAGTGCACCAATTGTATGTCATAGACAAAGCAAATTACAAAGATAGGAAGTGAGGCATGTATCATGTATCATGTATCATGTATCATGTGTCACGTGTATTGTTATATTTGTGTTTGTATTATGAATGAAATATATGACATTGTATGACATTGTAAAACATTTCCCCTACGGGGTATATAAAATCGTATTTTCATTTTCATATCGGTTCTAAAAAAAAAAAAAAGCTCAAAAACATATCATATTATTCGTGAGATTTCAACTGCACTCGCTCAGGACCTATATCTCAAATATTATAAAGCTGCCTAACTCAATTCATGCGGACAAAAGTATAGCAGATTGTAACCTTCTCTTGAAAAACCCACTGAAATGAAATTTGCGATCTATCCATGACAGTGACGAAACAATGCCACATGTGTTCATCATCAACGCTATTATGGATTCAGATTTCTCCTCCGTTTCTGCAATGTCTTTCATGATTCACCCTCCTAATGTTTGATAAACATAGCTTGTTGCAGCACTGGCAAGCGAGTAAAGAAAATGACAGGCAGACAGACATGCGAAGAGACAGACAGACGGAGAGATGTACAGACAAAGATCTGTGGCCGTATGCATAATCCTTGCGTTAGTTATCGCACTGCGGTAACCACGGGAAACTCCCAAAACGTTAGCAGTGTTCACTGTGGTTAACGCAGTACGTTAATTAACGCATATGGCCACTGGTGTATGCTGGCAGATGCTTCGACAACAAACTCTTACTTAGCACAGCCACACACGTGTCGCAGCAACCGCAGAATCCGCCATTTGGAACGATCTTCCCGTCACAATTGTCAGCTGTGACTGGATCACAGGTTACACCATCGCACTGGTCTGGTAGACACACAATGCCGAAAACCGTGCTGGCTAAGGCCAGAAATACCACCAGCGACAACAACACTGATTTCATGGCTGTGAATGATGAAAAAGGCATACTACCTAATCTGATGGTCACAACTAGGTCTACAGTGTGCAAAGGGAATCTCTTACTCGTTTATTTTGGAAGAGACTGGGTGGCATTCTTGAGGGCTTTTTTTTTTCCAGTAGCCGAAGTGCTGTGAACAGACTATATCTAGCCTATCGTGCTGCTTTAGTGGCAAAGGCTAAAGTTAACAAAGCTAATATGCCGCTAAGTGAAAGCAGTATGCATGCCGTGGTCTAACAATGCCCTTTTCTTGCACCTGAATCTTCCTACTGGGTGCCTCTTTTCTAATCACTGACTTCTTAATATGTCCTTCTTTTTTTCCCCCCTCTTTCCCCACATCTTCAAAGCTTACTGAGGACAAAAAAACGAATCTTAGGGACAGGGAGAACGAACAAAAATGAAAGAAAGGCAGAGAAGAAAAGAAATATTGAAAGAAAAAACGAGTGATACTCCTTGAACGCACAGTAAACTAAACAACATGTTATGACCAAGATTATTTTTACGTCTAGCTTACGACTTACTGCAATATTGGGGAACTTTCGCATTAACTTTGGGATCTCTTGCCATCGTATTACATTAGTGCATCGGTGCTGAATGCACTCTTAGTAGCGGTCAACATGCAGAGTTAATGTACCTCTGACGATGGTAAGAGATCCCATCGTTAATGCGAAGGCTCTCAATTGAGTGTAACCTAAGTACAGTATAAGTATGTATTTGTATACATACGTATGTGTTTATACACACACACACACACACACACACACACACACACACACACACACACACACACACACACACACACACACACATATATATATATATATATATGTACATATATATAATATATATACATAGAGAGAGAGAAGGCTTCAACTAAGCATAATATTAAGATTCAGTGACAATCCTTCATGATATTGGTTTAAACGCACCAGTGCAGGATCTAGAAGCTGCACACTATAGATAATAAGCCCCAATGCACTAGAGATTAATGATCTACTTACTTATCTTTACGTGTGGTGTGTTTGTCCGGGCCACGCAGAATCAGATTTTGAAATGGACTGGGTCGTAATGAGAGCACGCAAGCTTATGCGGTTTTATTTATAAGCGTACATTTAAAAGGATCAGTCTAACGTCAGCGAGAGATAAGTTTTATTTCTTCGAATGTAGGCATAGTACATCTAGTGCAACAAATTAATCTAGAGCCCGTGGGTGACTGTTGGATAGATAACACGGAAATGAGGGCGGTGACCATAATTCCTATCAGAAATGGCTGGTCCAGTTGTTGGCAAAACTGATTTGTTGATAGAACTTGGAAGTAGAGCACAACTAACGTTTTAGTGCTGTTTTCTGTCAGCAGAGTCTGCCTGATCAAGAATTCATTTGGTCCCACTTTGTAATTTGTGAGCATTTTTCCTAGGGCCATTATGTGTATCAACTGCTAAGGTATCGGTACTAGTATATAGTATTATTTGATGTGGCACCAACATCAATCGAATTTTCAATCGATTTGGGAGAGGAATCCTTAGACTTAAATAATGCCATTTGCACGTTTAAAAGTTTAGTATTTGTTGTCTAGTTCGGCTGTGTGAAATTGACAACGATACTTTTCACGTAAAGTATCGATACCGCTTTATGATATATGATGACATTTTGAACAACTCTCTCGGCCAAAATAAGATGGTTCCTGTGGGATACCGAGTCATTCTTATCCTCTTATGTCAGAAACTTTCAGAAAACTTTGTCCGAAATTCCCCACCCCCACCCACCACCTCAACCCCTCATCCCCTTTCCTCAGGGAAGTGGAGGATGTGTCATTGACAGACTTTGGAATTACTCGTTATACGAGGTTGGGCCAGACAAACATGAGACTGGACCTGCAACTGGGAACATACCTTTGCGGATAGTAATTTTGTTTTCAAAGTATTCCCCTCCAACATCTGCTATACACGTTTTCAGCCTCTTAATCCAATGTTTGATTGCCTTTTTGTAATCTTCTTTGGGTAAATGCTGGAGACACTGAAAAACTGCACTTCCCAAGGCTGACTTCGATGCAAACTGGCGGCCTGCAAGGTATTTTTTTCAGGGTTGGGAAAAGGAAAAATCACAGGGAGCAAGATCTGGGGAGTAGGGAGGATGGGGCAAAATTTGGATTTTATGGGCTTTAAGGAAGTCCTGTGTTTTGTCTGCTTTATGGGCTGGGGCGTTGTCGTGAAGGATTTCTATGCATCTCATACCGGACTTTGGTTTATTGTTCAATCACTTTTCGCAAAATGTTCTGGCTGTAAAAATCACTTGTAATGGTGGTGTTGTCTTTACAAGTAATCTGGGCCACCAACCCATCGAGTAAAAAAAAAATACCGTAGAATAATAAAATAAATTGTATTTGTATAGCGTCCAAACCCCGAGGTGGGCTCTAGGCGCATAGACACTAGGCGCAAGGGTATACATAAACTTCTTCGTCGACCGCGATCTTTTTGCTATTGTTGGAGGATCACTACCTTTGGGGCACCATGCCATGTTCTGTTGTTAGCGGTGAGGTTCATAAAAAGATACATAAATTTCGTCTCCAGTGACAATTTCATTCAGCAGACGAGGATCACAATTATCGTACATGCGGAGTAGTTCTTTGCATATTGTATTCTGGTCCTTTTATTTTCTTCAGTTAATGTAGAAATTTTCCTGAGGTTTAAACCTCTTTTCAATATGATTTTTACAACTGACGAACTAATCCCCGTTGCAAGAGCTATCTGAGAAGCCGTCATTCAATTGTCTATGTCGATTAGTTCTTTGATGTGAGCCTTTGTTTGGGTAGTGGTAACTGTGAAATTTGAGGCCTTAGCCCTGCCATCGAGAATTTCCGATTTTCTGAACTGAACATGCCAAGTTCAACAAAGCACTGTGGCTCTAGAGGCCAGAGAGGCTGAAGAACTGTCTCGTAAAGTTTCATAAATCTGAGTGGCAGACTGTCCAAGTTCTATACAAACTTTCACAAATGAACGAATATCACGAGAACTAAAGTCTAGTTTTGGTGGCATCGTATTTTAGCAGTGTCCTGTAGATGTGTATTTCAAATACAGATTGAGGAGTAACCGTTTGAGTAAGGCTNTAACAATAATAATAATAATAAATTGTATTTGTATAGCGCCCAATCCCCGAGGTGGGCTCTAAGCGCTTAGACACTAGGCGCTAGGGTATACATAAACTTCTTCGTCGACCGCGATCTTTTTGCTATTGTTGGAGGATCACCACCTTTGGGGCACCATGCCATGTTCTGTTGTTAGCGCTGAGGCTCATAAAAATATACATAAATTTCGTCTCCAGTGAAAATTTCATTCAGCCAACGAGGATCACAATTGTCGTACATGCGGAATAGTTCTTTGCATATTGTACTCTGGTCCTTTTGTTTTCTTCAGTTAATGCATGAAAGACCCATCTTACAGAAATTTTCCTGAGGTTTAAATCTCTTTTCAACATGGTTTTTACGACTGACGAACTAATCCCCGTTGCAAGAGCTATCTGAGAAGCCGTCTATGTCAATTAGTTCTTTGATGTGAGCCTTTGTTTGGGTAGTGGTAATTGTGAAATTTGAGGCCTTAGCCCTGCCATCGAGAATTTCCTATTTTCTGAACTGAACATGCCTAGATCAACAAAGTACTGTGGCTCTAGACTAGAGGCCAGAGAGGCTGAAGAACTGTCTCGTAAAGTTTCATAAATCTGAGTGGCAGACTGTCCAAGTTCTATACAAACTTTCACAAATGAACGAATATCACGAGAACTAAAGTCTAGTTTTGATGGCATCGTATTTTAGCAGTGTCCTGTAGATGTGTATTTCAAATAATATAGATTGAGGAGTAACCGTTTGAGTAAGGCTGTTGATATTTTGCAGATAGCGAAGGAGAATGCTGAATTTGGGTAAACCCAACTTCCGTTCAAAAATGTACGTTCAATATGTGCTCAGTGGTGCCAATGTCATGTCTGTATGTCCTTGCCTCGTAAATGTACATTTCGAAGTGATTGAAATTCAGCTCTTTACTTCAGTCATTCAAAACCTCATGCTGCTTCTTGTATCTCCAAAATATATTGACTTAAGTAGATACGTTTTCTTGAAGCCAAGGCTAGATTAGGTCCCTCATAACTGAGGTCTATGTATCTAGATCTATGAATATAATATGATCAGACTTGTATTTCATCGTATAGTTGAATCTCGCAAACATACCCACTGCCAAGAACGCACACCCCTCCTTTGCAACCCTCATGTTCTCCCCTGCTCTAAATATTCTTTAATAATATTACTCCCAGGAGCTCAGTCCCACTTCATTTAGAAAGCAAGGCTGCATGTTTGGGACACTCGCAGCTGTGCGAAATAGACGGTATTTTTATTCTGTGGACGGTCCGTCGCAAAACCTAAGCAACGGAAGTAGCAGACTAAGCAAGCCAAGACAGCTGCGACAGATGCGGAAGAGGTAGAAAATAATGTGCTGACTAGCAGGTGATGTTTGCTATACTTATAGCTTAGCCCTATCATTAGTCTTGAGGAGAAAATTTCGAAGACCTAACCCGCAACTTAAAAAGGAGAAATATAAAAACACTCTCTAAAGGACCGCACACACGTACAAGCCGATGGGTCCATTCAGTTTGATCCAGCCGATTGCTCAAGTAGAATTGAGCGTATATTGACTTGTACACTTGTTCTAAGATCATCACCCTTGAGGGAGAAGAATGCACCATTCAGCACTTTGGTGTGCAATTTTGTATAAAAATCCAGTCCACATGAAGATAAGTTGCACACCAAGTCATGTGCATCACAGTCTCTGGATAAGGGTAGTGCCTTCCCTTAATCAAGCCAAATGGCTTGGCTTGACGGGGATCAGGTCCTGCCTGATATTTTTTCGTCAAGCCGTCAAGCCAAGGTGACATCGCGCCATTCTCACCCCGCCCCGGCTATTGTCTCGACTACTTTTCCACTTTAATTTGCTGTGCGTCGGCTAGGCACGTGGTCTAGGCTTACCCCTGAGTGTGTTATCAATTAGCTGCACATTGGAAAAGTGGAAATAATAAAGAATGGCTTCGTGGTCGAGAGAGAAGGTTTTGAATTTTTTTGAATTATACAAATCATTTGATTGACAAATGTTTTGTCCACGTTGATTTCCTTTTCTTCAGTTTCTTCCTCTGTAAAATGACCACAGCCAGAGCACTTAAAATTAGGTCTTCCTCCGTGTTGCCACATGAGTTCGATCAAACCGAACTGAGCGTGTGTGGGAGAAGACCGTCAAGCCGAATTGACAAACCGAATTGACAATTCCGGTTGTTCGATTCGGCTTGAGTGTATGTGGGGGCCCTTAACACTAAATCAATTGAAAACGACAGCTCCCACCTCTTATACCATCAAATAACAAGACCGCTAAGAAGTGAACGTATATTATACTATACTTAAGAACACATAGAGAGCGATACTGGCGATCTTTCTTACCATCCGCCATACGCATAGGCAGCAGTTCCTGAACGTGGTAGTTAATGATGTGGTGTAACTTTTGTGTGTATATATATATATATGTGTGTGTGTGTGTGTGTGTGTGTGTGTGTGTGTGTGTGTGTGTGTGTGTGTGTGTGTGTGTGTGTGTGTGTGTGTGCGTGTATGTGTGCGCGCCCGTGCGTGTATGTATGTATGTATGTATGTATGTATGTATGTATGTATGTATGTATGTATGTATGTGAATATGTGTGTGTGTGTTTGTAGTCGTGAATGAGTGTAGTGATGTCATTTATGTATATGGATTAATGTATTGTATTATTGTCAAACATGCTGTGAGAGCAATTTTCCAGAAATTGGATAATAAAGTTATATTATTATCTTATCTTATCTTTTTTATACCTTCTACCACCACCACTCATGGCCTCTCCTGCAATAACCATTACCACTATCATCAACAATCGCTTCCACAATGATCACGCCATTTAAATACAAGGAAATGAAGAAAGTTTACTGTTTAAAACATGTTCTCTTGTCGAAACAAAATAAACACTGACAATTGAGAGCTTGCATATTAACATCTGGATCTTTCCCCATCGTAAGAGTTACATTGGTGCATCGGTGCTGAATGCACCATTAGCAGTCTTCAACATATAGGGCTAATGTAATCCCTACGATGGTAAGAGATCCCATCTTCAATGCGCAAGTTCTTAAAAATGACTGCATAAGCGCAGTGAACATTTTTATGATGGTGAAGCTTATAAATTTCCAGCGTCCCCCAAGAACAGCATAATCGATTCAGTCTGTGGAATTTCATCTTGGAACGGGTGGCACATGTTTTATATTTTTCTCTACTGCAAAGAAACAAGAAAAGAAGAATGAATGTTACTCAGGGTTTGGCTAGTTCACCAAAAAAAGCCAGTTCAGATCAAGTTCAGTTCATTACAGGAAGCAAAAACAAGAACCTAAGATCAAGTTAAGGTTGGTCAAAATAATTGGACTATCAGAGTCGATAGAAGCAGAGTACAAAATCTGTAGAAATATTCATATATCATGAAACTACACCGCAATAATGATGAAATTCAGTCTTGAATTTGTAAAAAAAAAAAGAAAAATGTTACAGGCAGTGTTTCCCAATGGCTTCAGCGGATTTCGTGCGGGCCTGTGATCTACAAAAGAAGGCCAAATTTTTAATCCCTTTTCATGTAATTTAAAATTGTGAATAATCTAATTGAAAGACCCCCCATTGTAAACAGTAAATAATTTGAGCACAGTGGTGGCACCAGACCTGCAGACTAATCTTGGCCATCTCGGAATGTTCCTGTGGTTCGAGAAGNGGTTGCCCAATGTTTTGCCCACGTTGATTTCCTTTTCTTGAGTTTCTTCCTCTGTAAAATGACCTCAGCCAGAGCACTTAAAATTAGCTCTTCCTCCGTGTTGCCACATGAGTTTGATCAAACAGAACTGAGCGTATGTGGGAGAAGACTGTCAAGCCGAATTGACAAACCGAATTGACAATTCCGGTTGTTCGATTCGACTTGAGTGTATGTGGGGGCCCTTAACACTAAATCAATTGAAAACGACAGCTCCCACCCCTTGTACAATCAAATAACAAGATCACTAAGAAGTGAACGTATATTATACTATATTAAGAACACATAGAGAGCGATACAGGCGATCTTTTTTACCATCCGCCATACGCATAGGCAGCAGTTCCTGAACGTGGTAATTAATGATGTGGTGTAACTTTTGTGTGTGTGTGTGTGTGTATTTGTATATATGTGTGTGTGTGTGTGCGTGTATGTGTGCGCGCGTGTGCGTGTATGTATAATTATGTATGTGAATATGTGTGTGTATGTTTGTAGCCGTGAATGTGTGTAGTGATGTCATTTATGTATTTGGATTAATGTATTGTATTATTGTCAAACATGCTGTGAGAGCAATTTCCCAAAAATTGGATAATAAAGTTACATCTCATCTCATCTTTTTATACCTTCTACCACCACCACCCAGGGCCTCTCCTGCGATAACCATGACCACTATCATCAACAATCGCTTCCACAATTATCACGCCATTTAAATATAAGGAAAAGAAGAAAGTTTACTGTTTAAAACATGTTTTCTTGTCGAAACAAAATAAACACTGACAGTTGAGAGCCTGCGCATTAACATCTGGATCTCTCCCCATCGTAAGAATTACATTGGTGCATCGGTGTTGAATGCACCCTTAGCAGTCTTCAACATATAGGGCTAATGTAATCCCTACGATGGTAAGAGATCCCATCGTCAATGCGCAAGTTCTCAAAAATGACTGCGTAAGCGCAGTGAACATTTTTATGATGGTGAAGCTTATAAATTTCCAGCGTCCTCCAAGAACAGCATTATCGATTCAGTGTGTGGAATTTCATCGTGGAACGGGTGGCACGTGTTTTATATTTTTCTCTACTGCAAAGAAACAAGAAAAGAAGAATGAATGTTACTCAGGGTTTGGCTAGTTCACCAAAAAAAGCCAGTTCAGATCAAGTTCAGTTCATTACAGGAAGCAAAAACAAGAACCTAAGATCAAGTTAAGGTTGGTCAAAATAATTGGACTATCAGAGTCGATAGAAGCAGAGTACAAAATCTGTAGAAATATTCATATATCATGAAACTACACCGCAATAATGATGAAATTCAGTCTTGAATTTGTAAAAAAAAAAAGAAAAATGTTACAGGCAGTGTTTCCCAATGGCTTCAGCGGATTTCGTGCGGGCCTGTGATCTACAAAAGAAGGCCAAATTTTTAATCCCTTTTCATGTAATTTAAAATTGTGAATAATCTAATTGAAAGACCCCCCATTGTAAACAGTAAATAATTTGAGCACAGTGGTGGCACCAGACCTGCAGACTAATCTTGGCCATCTCGGAATGTTCCTGTGGTTCGAGAAGAAATTTTTATTAAATGGCTCAAAGAGACTTTTACAATTTGGCTCCTGCAACCTAAAGCTCAGCTCTATAAACATTAAATACTTTCTAGATCACATCAGTTCCCAGTGTTTTAGAAATTGGCGTTCGGTTCTTGTTTTGGAAGTATATATGTGAACTGAACTGAAATTTAGGTACCAAATTAAATTCCGATCAAGCATCCAAAATAGCTACAGTTCAGATCTAGACCAGTTCATCCCAAAAAGCTATTAAGTTCAGATCAAGTTCACGAATGGTTCTTGCTGCTGTATTATTGGTTGTGAACTGAACTGAAATTTAGGTACTAAATTAAATTCCGATCAAGCATCCAAAATAGAAGAAAATAGTTCAGATCTAGATCAGTTCATCCCACAAAGTTATTAAGTTCAGATCAAGTTCACGAATGGTTCTTGCTATTGTATTATTAGTTGTGATGGTGACTATATTGCTGCTGCAGATGAAGACGGTCGATGGTGATCATGATAAAAACAGTTGTGAAATAAATAATTATAAAATGTCAATGATATTTATATTTGGTGACACTACAATGAAGTAGATGATGACGATGATTGCGTTGATGTGGAGGCAGTGATTGTAGAAATGATGATAATGATAACTGTAATGATCATTTTGTCGTGTTCTGTGTTGTAACGATCTGTTGTGTTAATTCTTTTCTTCTTGTTCCCTAAGGTAGGACTACTGTCCGAAAATTTAGAACCCATTAAAAAAAAATTTCTAATGCACAATCTCGGAATATCTTATTATTTTGAAATGATCACTACTGTGTTGATCATGACCATGCATAAAACAACATTATTATTCTAAGTCTAAAGAAAAGTTACAACTGACTTCAAAATTCATATATAGCCTGCTTTATTGATCTTAATTTATGATCTGTTGTTGATAATGATTATGATGATGATGAAGATGATGATGATGATGGTGATGATGATGATAGTGGTGGTAGTAGTTATGCAACTACAAAGCTGACACCTCCGACACATCGACATTATACCTCTGAGGTCGATGCAAGTCCTGTTGCAATTTTGAAAATCTTTACAAGAACTGGTATTTCCGACCTTTCTAGCTTTTTATCCTTGTTTTAGATGATGGTAATAATGATGATGTTTTTATATTTAACCTGATGAAGAATCGCATCTCTGATTCGAAAATTCGTAATTATTTTATATCGTTATAGAAGTCCATTTTGAATTTTAAACATTAAAGTGTATTTCCGGTTAATCCTTCGCTTGTTTTGACAGAACGTTTAAATTTTTTAAAATATGTGTCAAATGATGATGATGATGATGATGGTGATCCATTTAAGCAACGGCCAATGTGATAAACGATACAGAATTTCGATGGTCATCATATCATCATTATTATCATGATCAACATCATCATCATCATCACCATCATCATCATCATCATCATCATCATCATCATCAGAGCAGCATCAGCAGTAGCAGCAGCAGCATTTGATTAATTTATTTATTTTTTATTTTGATTCATTTTATATCTACTGAGGAGGGCTTTTGCTGAAACTTTTAGAATGTTTTACGTTTTAGCGTTTATGGATATTTCATTAAAATTGTCGGCTTGAAATAGTGTTTTCAAATTCTCGCCTATTTTATAATGATAATGATGATGATGGTGACTGTTTGTTTTCGCTTTTGTCTCGTCCTATGTTGAATATCTGTGTCTTTTCACGCTTTTTATTTTTCATGATATTACACACATTCGTAAAAACTTCTATACATTTGCCATTTCATTCATAGTTCATTTATTTTCTGCATGTGAGGAAGGACACCAGTCCGAAAATTTATGTACTAAATGTGTTAAATTCTTATAATTTTTGTTAGTAAGTCATTGATTTCCAGTGCAGTTTGATGTTGTCTAAATGCTGCTGCTGCTGCTGTTGCTGCTGCTGCTCTGTTGTTGATAATAGTTATGATGATGATGAAGATGACGATGATGGTGATGATGATGGTGATAATGATAATGATGCAACTACAAAGCGGACATATCCACATTATACCTCTGAGGTCGATGCAATTCCTGTTGGCAGAACATCACATGTCACAGTTTCGGGGTTACAGTAGTAGCCATCAGGGCAGTCGACGGTTGGTGGTGCGCCTCCCATCAAGAACAAAGCAAAGCAGCTCTCGCCAGGTTCTGAAGGGTTCGATATGGAAGCATACAACAGGTGGTTTTGTTTTTGTACACGTCACTACACTGCTTTGCACTGCATTGCGCTGCATTGCATTGAACTCTTGTTCAG
>JAWQUT010000155.1:1321480-1335209 GCA_033807755.1 Ellobium chinense
CCAATCATCGTCTAAAACCAGTCAGGATAGATTAAAATTCGGAGAAGGCAGTAGCGCAACGTTTTCATTGCACACAACCTCTCCTCTCTCATTCCTTCTTTCTTTTTTGCCTTACTTTCTCCCTGCTCTTGTCTGATCATTCATGTTTGGTTCCGCTATCATTCATGACATGGCGTAATGTCATTCGGTGTAGAGAGCTAAAGTGTAGGCTTACATGCACTTTCCTGATATCTATCTAGTAAAAATGATTAGTGTTCATCAGCATGACTCAGGGACGTGGTGCTAAAATATTTGTACTGTGACAGGTTGGGCAGTCCAAGCAGAGGACTCATTCGTCACGCTCATTCCACGTTCGCCTAAGTTATTTTTGATGATTTGTTTATCACATGAAGTAGTCGTTGGGGGCAGAGTGTATCTCATAATATAGTCCTTTTGGGGCAGAGTGTATCTCATAATACAGCTCTTAAGGGGAGAGTGTATCTCGTAATGTGGTCCTTGGAAGGGAGAGTGTATCTCATAATTTAGTCCTTCGGGGCAGAGTGTATCTCGTAATAAAGTCATTGGGGGCAGAGTGTATCTCATAATATAGTCCTTTGGGGCAGAGTCCATCTCATAATATAGTCCTTGGGGGCAGAGTGTATCCTTGGGGACAGAGTACATATCGCATAATATAGTCCTTTGAGAGAGAATGTATCTCATAATATTATAGTCTTTGGAGGGGAGAGTATATCTCATAATTAAGTCCTTGGAGGGGAGAGCATAATTATCTCATAATATATAGTCCTTGGGGGGGTGGGGTGTATCTCATAATATTATAGTCCTTGGAGAGCAGAGTGTATCTCATAATATAGTCCTTGGAGGAGAGAGTACTATGATCTTTCATTTCCCTCTTTTTTCCTAATAAAATAAATGCAGAGCTTTGACTCGTCCTTATTTGCCAATTTTACAAGCTAAATCACCTCTGCCTCCTTGTTTTGCTTGGAGCAATAGGTTGCGAGCGCTAAATTTCCTCAAACCTCCAAAAACCACCAAAAACCACTTAGGCGAATGTGGAATGAACGGGATGATATGGTTTGTCCATGTAACCTTGGACTGGTTTGGCCCAAAATAATAAGACTACCTACCCTAAGCTCCGATTTTTATCATTGTTATTAATGCTATGCGAGCCTATATTATCGCGCAACAAACACTAAAGTTAACAATAACTGCCAAACGCTGTTTGATTTCGAGAGTTGCCGCTCTATGGAAGTGATTAAAACTATATATATATATGCAGGTATTGGAGGACCGCTTGGGATATATACTGCTGGAGATGCATCATGGGACACTATTTTCCACTCATCTAAATTAATTGGAACGTTTCACATGGGAGGCCTTCCCCCCTCCCCTCCCGCCCCTAAAATTTCACGAGTAAACAATTTCATACTTTATACAGCATAGAATCTTTGCACATCGATAATTTATTGTCCCAGCAAAGAAACTGAAATAACAACGGCTATTCTATTTGAAATAAGAAAGCAGATACATTTGGGTCCAGACAGCGGCCATTTGTAGATGGCGCTTGTCTTTTGACAGTGGCAATCGGGAAGCTCTCTTTAAAAGTCTCTGGTTTTGAAAAGGATTCCCACAAGTCAGAATACTTCAGGAGCAAAAAAACGTATGGATAAGAGGAAGATGCGAGTGCTAAGCACATCTAACGGTTTATTTCTTTCCATCTCTGTCTCGGTCTCTCTCTCTCTCTGTCTCTCTCTCTCTCTTTCTCTCTTTCTCTCTTTCTCTCTTTTCTTTCTTCTTTGCCCAGATCCGGATACGCCCCCGTTTTAGAGTTTAAAAACATGATAAGATCGTGCCGGAATTCCCAACTCAGAATAAAATTTCAAAAAAAAAAAAAAGCTATATATTTTTCTCTCTCGATTTGAACTTTTCGTACAACTTAAAACGTGCATCAGCACTTGATGACTTGACGAATGATTTGATTGTCATTTATGATCCTCTGAATCATGTTATTCCAGAGAAGTGCAGCTAAACTTAGAGTTTGAAGTCATAAGGTCGTTCGAACTGAAAGCTTGATATAGCTCGTCGATTGAAAGACTGAAAGTATCAAAAAACATCAATCAGATATCAGATTATACGCGGATTAGTGACTTTGTCTGTCATCTGAAAAGTAAAATTGAGGAATGTCAGTTAAAAGAAAAGGGAGATATAGTTTGCGCCAGAGCCAATCTGATCCAAAAACAAAAAAAAAAGTTTGCGCCAGAGACAATAAAATGCAGAATATTGTATACACACTGGACTTTGGACAAAACGGAATCATCGGGACAAAAGATTTTCAGCTGTTGTAGCAGAGGTGCCTCTGAAAGGTTGTCGGACATCAACGATAAGAAGAAGAAAAAAAAAGAAGAAGCAAGAAAAAGAAAAGAAGAAGAAGAACAACAACAACAATGACAACAACAACAACAACAACAAGTAGGTTAACAATGAAGCAGTAACCGTGCTAACATCCTACCAAATTGTTAAAGGGAAAGAAAACGCGTATTTAATATCAAGCCGTGTGAATGAAAAGCTTTTCCAGGGCACTTACAATTTTTCCGTGGTCGGGAATTGAACCTGGGACCATTTGATCTTAGGTCTAATGCCGTACTCATTCTGCTTCGCTGTTCCTATATGTTTATACTGTATGTGTAAACATAATCACTGGAAGAGAATTTTTTGATGCAATATTTTGAGAAAAGATTTGTTCACCTTTTCTTACCAATTAGGCCTACCATTTGGCTCATTCTTTCTGTCATGTGGGTATATCAATACGGTATTTTGTGATTTCTGTGAACTTGCGAGAAGCCATTTCTTCTCTTATTTCTCCCGTTTCTCCCTCCCTGCACACACATCCCAACGTGTTCATCAGTCTGCTGCCTATGCCACACCTATCGTTTCACACCTAAAGCCAATCCCAAACTGTGTCAAAGTAATTTCCCTTCCGTTTGCTTGGTCCATTTGCGGCAAAACACATGCTGAATTTGTGCTGCGATGAAATGTGTTGGTTTGTATAGATAAGAAAAAGGCTAGGCCATGATAGTAATGAAGCATTGTCATGAGGTCAACAGAATCTTATCAGTTAATGATCGCCAGTTCAGCGACACGCACGTGATGTATAGTATGTAGATTATAAGTATTAATAAATTCAAATACAGTACTTTCAAGCAAAGACAAAGAAGTGGTAAGTATGAATGTGGGTGTGTTGGATGCGGGGTATGATAAGTATGATGTGGCATAATACAGCTTTTCGATAATCAGTGTAACAGAACTTAGCTTAGCATGGTGTGATGTGGTGTGGTGTGGTGTGGTGTGGTGTAGTGTGGTGTGATGTGGTGTGATGTGGCGTGGTTTGGTGTGGTGTGGTGTGGCGTGGCGTGGCGTGGGGTAGCGTGGCGTGGCGTGTGGTTTGGTGTGGTGTGGAGTGGTGTGGTGTGGTGTGATGTGGTGTGGTTGTGGTGCGGTGTAGTGTGGTTTGGTGTGGTGTGGTTTGGTGTAGTCTGGTGTGGTTGTGGTGCGGTGTCGTTGTGGTTGTGGCTGTGGTGTGGTTTGGTTTGGTTTGGTTTGGTTTGGTGTGGTGTGGTGTGGCGTGAAGTGGCGTAGTTGTGGTTGTGGTTGTGGTTGTGGTGTGGTGTGGTGTGGTGTGGTGTGGTGTGGTGTGGTGTGATGACTCGTACAAATTTTATTAAAAGGTATTCAGGTTTTTACGTTTTGGTATAGACCAGTGTAAGCACTTCATATGTCTTTTGGGTAAAAGGGTTGTTCGGATTAACCAGCACTGACTTAACTGACTTCCACTGTATCTGATGTTGTGAAAAGTGCAGTGAGGTGACGTAGCACCCTTTATTTTTATTACATGAGTCGGAAAATTGCAGAAAGGAACAGTCTAACAACGCCATCTGTTACAGTGGCTGCAAATACGTAATACAGGTGTCACTGACATTTGACCATGTTGATATGGTAACATAGACTTTTTTTTTAATTAATGAGGGAATAATGTGTTGGAAAGAACACCGTGTCAGCCATCTTCAAAACCCACGCAAAACTATCGCAACCGAAAGATCCTGTGTCAAAGTTTTGCAGTCCATGGTGAGAAAAGACCACCTGGCTGAAATATCCTATTTGGGTTAGTTTTACCAGGTGGTCAGAATAAACACCTCCTGACCTCTGTAAACAACAAAATATAGTGTTCGTCCACAGACAACAACGATGAGTTGCAAACTGGTGCTGTTGGTGGTGGTTTTGTTGGCGTTTGCCGGTGCGAGTAATGCTCAGTGCACCTCAGATTTCTGTTACCTGGTGGACTGTATGCCGGTAGTGGAGTCAGAGTGTCAGGGCATCTTCATGAAGAATGGAGGCGAATGCGGGTGTTGTGACAAATGCTTTCAGGCCATTGGTGAGATCATCATCATCATCATCATCATCATCATCATCATCATTAAAACTAAATATGATTCTGCCCAATGACACAAAACGTTTTGAAAATATGTATAATGAATTTATTAAAAAATAGTCGACGTTTCGTGTTAAACACTTTTTCAAGACTGACAATACATTTTTAAGACATACAAAGACATACATCATCATCATCATCATCATCATCATCATCATCATCAACAACAACAACAACAACAACAACAACAACAACAGAAGCAACAGTATTACTTCAGCACACAAATAATTTTTCAAACGTTGGAGGGAAGGCTAGATACAGGGATAGGATAAAGTCTGTCGATTTTGCGCGGAAATCATTATTATCATCACCACCATCCTCACTTTCTTTCTGTGAGGACGTTTAGACCCTATAACTACGATGTTAATCCATATAATAATTTACTATCCCGTCATGCACTTTTCTCTCTCTCTCTCTCTCTCTCTCTCTCTCTCTCTCTCTCTCTCTCTCTCNCTCTCTCTCTCTCTCTCTCTCTCTCTCTCTCTCTTTCTCTATCTCCCTGCCTCTCTCTCTCCCACTCTCCATCTTTCGAGTACGGTGGTGATGGACGGCAAAATTTTGAATTCTGACATCAGAGTGTTTACAGTAGTTTCTTCCAAAATCATATCTAGAAACATTTCTCAATGCCTCCGGTCAGTAAGAAAAAGTCAAGATTCCGAGCGCATCTTATTTTACGTGATATCATTTTGTGTCACTGACTTGGCGCCTGAGAGCATAGATTAGCTCTTGCTTACTCCCCGGAAGTTACAGGCAACCAAGAGATGCAATCATTTTCTAACTCTTCAATGCTGGGGTGAGGATTTAACCACCCTTTAGGACTACTCACCGGAAGTATAATACACACAGGGGAATTTTCAAAGGGTAACTCTGCCATTCACTTTGTCTGTTACTTCCTTCTCTCCCCTAGATCCCTAGCACCCGTGCCCAGTGTGGGACCCCTTACTTTCACTTTGTCTGTGGCTTCCTCCTCTCTCCTGGACCCCTGGCACTCTATCAAAATTTAATGTGGGACCCTTACATTCATTTTTTTCTATTGCTTGCTCCTCTCCCTCAGACCCCTGGCACCTACGCCAAATGTGGTACTCCTTACATTCACTTTATCTATTCCTTCCTCCTTCTCCCTAGACCCCTGGCACCTACGCCAAATGTGGGACTCCTTACATTCACTTTATCTATTCCTTCCTCCTTCTCCCTAGACCCCTGGCACCTACGCCAAATGTGGGACTCCTAACATTCACTTTGTCTATTCCTTCCTCCTTCTCCCTAGACCCTTGGCATCTACGCCAAATGTGGGACTCCTAACATTCACTTTGCCTATTGCTTCCTCCACTCATCTAGATCCCTGGCAGCCTTGTCAAGTGTGGGACCAAAATAACATCCCCGAGGGACTGTGTACTGACGGCTACTGGTGTGACGGCTCAATCTGCAGAATCTTACTTCCTGGCTAACAGGCTGGTGCGTACAGAGCTTTAGCTTTGCTTGATCCTGTTATACTCAACTTCGCTCAGTCACAGTTTGCTCGGACATAATTCCTATAATAGAGGGTCTGCCTTACTTACACACAGAGCTGCACCAAAGCTGAATGGAACCCGGAAGTCCGACCAAAAGCACAAACAATATTCCGAGACTCTCCCACCTAATGCTTGGTTTAGGGCTGGGGTTAGGGTTAGGCATAGGGTCAAGGAAAACAAAAGCAAACGTTGAGACAGTCCCCAGATATTATCATTGTCCAGAAACATTCTCTCGTGTGCTCCCTCTTATCTAAACCTACTCCTAACCCTAATCCAAAACCAGATGGGAGAGTCCCGGCACTTACATTTATAACATAACCGTGCATGGTCGAGATTTGAACCCATGACCTCTTGATCTTGAGTCCAATGCCGTAACAACTCGACCACACTGCTCCACTTATGAGGGTGTTATAGGCTAAAACTGTTATCACTGCGATTAAAAGGAAGCCAAAGACAACATACTAATCAGTAAAATCGGTTTCGCACAATTGTAAATAAAGGGTATCATGCAAAAAACAAAAAAAATTCGATTATGCAGAGGTTGTGATTAAGCGGTGCTGTTCTGTAGATCCATATCTGCTTCTAAATCGGAAAAAAATGAATCTCTAAAAATATTGCGTTTAGGCGAAGTGCGATTTTATGGAATAAATTTCATGTAATAGGCAATTGATTTTCTTTAACGTTAAGGTGCGAATGATGTTTCCCTATTTAGTCATGGCAAATACGAATTATTTGCGTTCTGAGCAATCTGAAATGTATTTTCACACGGCTGTCGTTAGCAATGCAAAGAGAATGGTCCACTTATGAGTGAGATCAGCTTTATTCGGACATGACGTAAATTTGGTGTGAATAATTTGTTGACAAGGAAAGTACCTTAGTTATGCTACAAACCTGGCTCCATGAAGGTTTTGCCCTGCTGTAGGCCAAGTCGATGATGCAGATGATGTTTCACTGAATGTTGACATGATTTAAATAGATATGGAATTCCGTGCGTATAAATATATATTTTACAAATTGATGGGCAGCGCTGTTCCTGATTGTCTCAATGTAAAAAATGGATTTTCCCGTATCCAAATTACCTGTTCCAATTTTTAAACTGAGGTTTATGCGCATGATGTCACTACTATTGTGGTGTCTGCAGGCAAATTGGTGTTTTGAGGCCAAATTCTTCAAATATGGCGGGTTTTTAGAGAAGCTGGCGTTGAGAAAAATCATTAATTTTAATCGTTTTTTTTCTATTTCAGCCTAACCGATATGTTACACACAATGACGTGTGTGAGCACAATAATTACAAAAAGAGGAGCGGTGTTAATGATGTAGATGAAGTTTGGTAGTTTCCTTCGCACGATAACGCCGCAAATTTTGCGGGTGCTTTGACTAGTATATATTTGTGTGTGTGTGTGTGTGTGTGTGTGTGTTCGTTGTTTTTTTTTAAGTTTCAGATAGATTACATCCCAGACCTCTCTGTACTATCTGGGCGAGACCTTCTGAACATCTAAACATGTTGCCCTGATGAAGACCAGACCTACAGCTTACGATTGTGTTTCATGAAATGTTGACGTAATAAAAACGCTTCGAATTCCATGGGCATATTAGTTTTCTCAAACCGAAAAAAAGAAGTATCAGTGCTTTAATTCGCTTTTTTCTCTTTAACATATGGATTAAGCGAGACCCTCTGGCGAATTTTCTCCGCTACAGATATTGCCCTGATGAAGGCTAGGGGTATCTAGAAATGTCAGGTGTTTCCCCGGGTTTTTTTTTTTGTGTGTGTGGTTTGTTTAATCAAAGAATAATAACAATATTAGTTGCCATAATACCCCACATGTTCTATGACCTTCCCTTCCTTAGCTATGTATCGAAGCAGGCTTACTTAAACGTGGACCTTCACGTCAAAAATAATTTTCTGTTTTCTAGTGCTTTTTCTTTCGGAAAGTTATCTATGGTGCCCAGCGTGCCAATTTAGCGACGAAAAAAACAAACTAGGCTACACCTCTATCTGACAATGTATTATTCAGCTTTCAGTTGAAGTTTTGGTCATCCAAATTCAGAAGTAAAGTTTGACCGTGTATGCCAGGTAAAGCATTTTGCATGATTTTGTTGGACACAGCTGCCGCTTACAGTGGAATGAAGATATACATACCGACGTGTTATCATCCGTCCGCAGAGCACTGGCTAGACAGCTTGACCAGGCGGTTAGAACTTATCTGACGTAAGCTTATGGCTGCCACGCGCAGTGGATGTAACAATTCTGACTCTGCATAACGTAGCCCCGTAGGTTGTCTTGGGCAGTTAGAGGCATTATATATTATGTTGACAGAGTCTTGAAAGACTGTTTTATTGGAATAACAGGGTATCGTATGATTTAATATGGTCTGTAGGATGATGTAACTTTCCTTTAAGTTAAACACGGTGGCAGAAGGGAAATCAGTCAATTTCTTTGTGTTGTTATGTCGTGTCTCAAAGATCGAGAACTCAGATGTCCTGGTTGGGTGACTTTAAGTTATGACTACATTCTGCCGTCTTTGTGACAGCTCAGTCGGTGGAGTGCTCGAACGACATTCGGGAGGTCTTAGGTTCAGTTCTTGATCAGGTGGGCTGTTCTTTCGATAGCTTGTCTTCATTTTTCTCTCTCCTTCATGGTTTTTTTTTTTTTTATGTACTATTTCATGTTTTGATTTAGACAGTTATTTAAGTTAGCCTCACTTTCTCTGCTCATGCATTCTGCATTTATTTTCTGTTTAGTGAACTTCTTTTTAATCATTGATGTTGACAATGCTAATGGGGAAGAGAATGGTGAAAAATTATGGCTAATTGTCTTCAGAAATTTGTCTTGTTTTTTATTCTGCAGAAGCCAAAAGGCAACCTGTCCAGGATTTTAGCACAAGAATTCACCGGGACAAAAGGTTGAACCAAAAACATGGAATTCCTTAAAGTAGAGATGATGATATTCCGGAGACAAAATAAACACCTCACACTGTACTTCGGTAGCAAATCTGACTTATACAGTTTTCGATGGTACCTTGGATGGATGGATGGATGGATGGATGGATGGATGGATGGATGGATGGATGGATGGATGGATGAATGGATGGATGGATGGATGGATGGATAAAGAAAGAATGACAAATAAAATTGATGAATGCCTTCCTCTTGCTAGTATATTTTGTACCCCCTACCCTACCTTGTATCAGCCAGCCTGTTCTTCCTTCTGTCAGTTAGTCAGTTCTGAGATCTGTCTTTCAGTTTGTCTCTGTGTGTGTGTGTGTGTGTGTGTGTGTGTGTGTGTGTGTGTGTGTGTGTGTGTGTGTGTGTNTGTGTGTGTCTATGTGTGTGTGTGTGCGTGCGTGCGTGCGCGTGTGTGTGTGTGTGCGCGCGCGCGCGCAGGTATTCATAGATATCTGTCTCTGTCCTCTTGTCTACGACTGTCCGTATTGCCCCTGTCTAATCTCTACAAAAATGATAATAACTGAATTCCCATAAAATAAACAAGAAAACTGCGTCATTCAAGATGGTTTTTACCCTAGATAAGAGGGTCACATCGTCACAGCCTTATTGCCTTATCAGTTCTAGTCCATAAATAACTCTCGTGCATACATTGCGTCGTCTTCTGTGTACTTTGACAACGAACGTGTAAGTATGTGGCTGGAAACTTAATGGGAGTCCAGTTAGTTCTAAATCATTAAGAAGACGATCTTTTTAAAACATTTCATGTCATCTTTACAGGACTGACTTTGCTAAGAAGATATCAGAGAGTGCCTTCTATGTGGCCAAACTATACCTACCAAGGCCTCCACAGGGCTAAAATAGGTCAGCGCAGCCCATTTTATTATTTACTTCACAGCCCTGTCTTCCAGTCACAATACTGGTTTGCCAATAACCAGTGGCATTTACTTACTTATTCACGCTTTTGAGGTATGAAGATGCCAATGTTTTGTTTTTTTTCACTGTTGATTATATATAAGGTTTAACACCTATCATTAACTTATCAAGGAGTCCCATGCCAAAATACTTTCCAAACATGTTGATTAGCTCTTCTTCCAAATTTTCACACAGAGGAAAATGCCCCTAAACCAGTTAGATTTTGAGAACTTAGGCAGTGAAGCAAGCTACCTAATATTTTAGGCCTTTTCACTCGGTAAACAGGGTAACCTTACCCACCTAGCAACAACCACAAATTTTATACTTGTGTGGCTAAATCTCACCTATTCTGAGTCTACACATGTATTTGTACCTATCTATGCCTTTGAAATTAAAATCTTCCCCCCTTCCCCCCCTCCTCATGGCCAGTTTTATGATTTTATAGGGACTATTTAAAATTATATATTAAAATGCCAGGTGCTGTTGGCATCTTCATACCTCTATGTGGCCAAAATTAAACCTACCAAGGCCTCCACAGGGTTAAAATAGGTCAGCGCAGCCCACTTTGTTATTTGCTTCACAGCTCTGTCTTCCAGTCGCAATAACCAGAGGCATTTACTTAATCACTCACGCTTTTGAACCTCATCCTGACAAATATAGTTTTCAAATACAATTTCTATTGATAAAGGCCTTAGAGCCGAAACATTTAGATGTCATTTTCGATCTTAATTCTTTACTAGATTTTTAATAAATTCCCCGAATTAAGGTTGAGCTTTTAATTTTTCTCAGTTTTAACTGACAAATACAGGATTGATTGTCCTGGCTGGTTTTACGGAAAGGTCAGTTATGTCTTTTGTCTTCGATTTGCTTAAAGCCCTGTAGCATTATACTACCTACACCATCATCATCATTACTACCCATCTCCACTTCTGCTACCACCACAACGACCACGACCACTGTCAGTAGGATATCTAGCTAACCCCGCACTTTCATGTTCTCCTACTTACCATCACCATCGCAATCAACAGTGTGTACAAGAGGAAGAGAAAACAACGCTCAGAACCTTCCTACTTCAACCATCTACTACCCCTGTCATCACCACCACCTCCGCCTTCACAGCTACCATCACTATCCCAATCACCACTATATACAATAAGAAAAGAAACATTCATCAAAATCAACTTCACCATACTCACCATCAATACTATCACCACCATCATCATCACTATTCTCGTATTACCATTATCACTTCTACCACCACCGGAGTCACTCCCACCACCACCTCCACCACCACCACCACTATTCTGTCATCCACACCATCATTTTCACCACTAACATTACCACAATCTTCGACTTCCCTCCTAACCTCATATTTTTGTCATTCTTTCCTCTCTAACCTTGGCATCGGCCACGAAGTACAAATTCTTGTTGCTGGCAGTGGCTTTCTTGGCGTCGATATGTATGAGCCAGGCTGTCATCACTTCCATCATTAATGCTACTATCCATCTCCTCTTCTCCTCACCTCCTCATCTCATAGAAGTTTTAAATTCCCCATAATTTGTTTCTTCTCCAACATAGGTATCAGCCATGAAATACACATTTCTGTTGCTAGCAGTGGCTTTCTTGGCGTCGATTTGTATGAGCCAGGCTGCCATCACTTCAACCACTAACATTACCATCCATCTTCTCATTTCCTCCCCTCCTCATCTCAGACAAGTCTTAAATTCATCAAACGTTTCTTCTCTAACATAGCTTTCAGCCTGGCGGTGGTTTTCTTGCCGTCGATCTGTATGAGCTAGGCTGCCACTTCTTCCACCACTGATACTATCATCCAACCCCGCTACCTCCCTCCTCATCTCAGAGAAGTCATAAATTCGTCATACATTTCTTCTCGAACATAGTCTTCAGCCATGAAGTACAACTTTGTGTTGCTGGTGGTGGTTTCCTTGGCGTCGGTCTGTATGAGCCAGTCTACCGAGTGTGAACCTGACATTTGCACTCTCGTTGACTGTATGCCAGTAGACCCTGCCGACTGTGATGGTATCTTCAGACAGAATGGGGGTTACTGTGGCTGTTGTGACATGTGTTTCAAAGAAATTGGTGAGATCATCATCATTAACATCTTCGTTACCATCGACAGTATCGTTTGTCTCATCATCATCATGATCATCACTATCATCATTGACTGTAGCAATCACTGTAAGCATCATCGTCATGGTCTTTATTATAATCATCACCATTATTAGTACATCCATTACAGTCATTACCACATCACCATCATCATCATCATCATCATCATCAGTTCTTAATACAAAAGCGTTCATCCTCAATAATGCAGGTTGTTTCAGGGAGAGCGAAGCTTTTAACATGAAAACATTGGTAGGGATAATTGTAGACTTCATTATCAATATCGTCTTTTTTTCTGTACTTGCTCAGGAAAACGGGCCATATAAGAGGCAAACAAAAAGGAAATATCAAATTTTACTTCGCCTCTAGAGCAACCGTTCATTGGGATCCAAAGTAATAACCTTCCGTGCCGTGCATAAGTTTTTATTTTTATAGTTTGATTTTTCCCTCAGATCTAGAAATAACTACTGGAACATGTTTAACTGTGCTTTTGTTCTGAGATCTAAAAAATTCAATTCAATTCAATTCAATTCAGTTCTGTTTATTAGCTCTTGCAGTGTTCTGCACTAGAGCAATGCAAACAATGTCCCATCTGGGACATGCATGAACTTAATACAGTGGAACCTCGGTATAAAAGTATAGGCCTACCCATGGTATATGGAAATCTACACTCATTACTAAAGTGTACTTATTATCGAGGTCTACCTGTATAACGATGTGATAGAATAATAGTAAATCCGTCCACATGAAAGTCATACTGAATAAACGAGGTACATTTTATTATCTGTGTACTTAATAGTGAGATTTCACTGTATGCGTTTTAATACAATCTCCAGCACCAGGACAGCCTTGTGAGTACTGGGACTTGGCCAACCCACCTGAGGGACTGTGTAAAAATGGCTACTGGTGTGACATGGGAGTCTGCACTATCTTGTACCCTGGCAAATAGGGTGGAGTCCTTCTTCTCAAAACTGGCCCTTCACAGAAGTTTGGTAAAATCGATAATGACACACTTCCAAAAGATAATGTGTAGCAGCTAAATAAGATTATCAAACTGAATTCACATCCCTCCCTCCCCCTCCCCATTCCCCCTTAACATAAGAAGAGATGAAAATTTAATATGCCTTGCCACCTAGATATACCTGGTGTATGTCGGTGAAGTGTCATATATAAAAGGCCTTTCGGGTAACTGTAGAGAGAGGGGTGTTATGCCGATACTAAATTAACTCTTTATTCTACCAAAGGGATGGATGGCGAATTTAGCAGGGCATAGATCTAGATATCAAAGAGAGAGATAAGGGGAATTATCGTCAATGTTTTTGTTTGACGAACTAATCCCAGCCGAGATTTAGACCGAAACACTCATTGCGAGTGTAATGCCTCTGGTGACGTAGTTTACTCCTAGACACATGAATGGAGTGACGTCGAACTTGAAATCAGACACGGGCTGATCTCAGTGTGGCCGCTAGCAGAGACGATTCCTTTGATCTTTTCCTAAAACCTAAAAACACCGTGTTGAGAAGAGAGAGAGAGAGAGAGAGAGAGAGAGAGAGAGAGAGAGAGAGAGAGAGAGAGAGGTAGGTCTTAGTACAGAGCTTGTTTGAAACTACTGTATATGTGGATATCCGTAGACATTGTAGAAATCATATTACTGAGCAAGTTATTTAAGAGTGGATGATGAAAAAAGATTTTTTTGTTTTGTTTTTGGTAATCTTGGAGTGGGGATGGGTGGAAGACGGGAAGGTTGGAA
>JAWQUT010000155.1:1335225-1356438 GCA_033807755.1 Ellobium chinense
GGGGGGGGGGGTGCTTGTCTTATTTATTCAGAAAACTGACTTGCATCTTTCCTTGCCTCATCGCTTATAATGTCCCAATGCTTCCCCCATTCCTCCTTCCCCGCCCCCTCTTCCCACTGTTGTATCTCTGCAGTCTCAGAGCAGAGCCCTAACTGGAGATTCATGAGGATACAGAGTAATGAATAATGGACATAATCTGACGGGAGAACCAGTTACAATTAGTTTTTGCCGAGCTTGTGTCTGTTTAACTGTGAACTGTTGAAGTAAAATATATGTGTGGTCCAAATTAATGAATTGTCTTTGCTTATGGATGCATGGATGGATGGATGGATGGGATGGATGTATGGATGGAAGCACTGACAGAGAAGCGGAGAGTAAGTCCATGGATGGAAGGACGGGTGGGAGGCTGGACGGACGGACGAACGGACGGACAGACAGATGGATGGATGGATGGATGGATGGATGGATGGATGGATGGATGGACTGACAGCGAAGCGGAGGGTAAATCCATGGATGGAAGGACGGATGGAAGGACGGACGGACAGACAGATGGACAGACGGACGGACAGATGGACGGACGGACGGACGGACGGATGGATGGATGGATGGATGGATGGATTGACAGAAGAGCTAATGGCAAGACCATGGATGGACAGACGGACGGAGGGTTAGGAGGACAGAAGGACGGATGGAGACGGCGGAGTACCGACTATTCTGCCCTTCGTCACTGAGGCTTATGAACGCTAGTTTTGTTAGTTCTTGAATTATACACTAGTTACCGTGCATTCCATACACCACACAGGCCTACTTTCATCATGCCTTGATGACGTTTTATGTTTTCTTAGACCAAAGAACACACTAAGCATGTTTTAACTCTAGAACACGCAGGCTCATAAGCCTACTACAATACACCTGTCAGCTTGGGGACCAGGTAGCCTCTTAATCTATAGTGTAGAGGGTTGCAGTGCCACGTTGCTGCACGCACACTGGCGCTTGCAAACATGAAAGAGCTCTGAAAAAGTTAAACAGTGTAATGTGTATAGAGAGAAGCAATATATGCAATCCAGACCAAAGGTTCAATTCAAATTAGCCCTGTGAACAGGTTTGTGGGCCCAGGCAAACAAAAGAAACGCTGCTTGAAACTTCTGCGTCAATGGATAATTGATTTATGATACCCCAGGGAGTCGAGGAGTCAGTACTTGACCGAATTGTGTAATATCAGTGATATCGGTAGGTAGCCAAATTTTGTAGCCTCCTGACTTGACTGAATAAATCAAATTTTATAACCTTAATCTTCAAGACCTGTACTGTTCTTGTGGATTGTTTAGAATTCTCTGTCACGTCAAAGCTCAGAGAAAGCAAAGAAAGTAGTGTATGTTATCATATCTAGGCCTTAGACTATATTATGTAACAGGGTGGAAAGGCATAATATATTCTTCTATTCATGTATTCATCAAGGGGGAAGATTGTGAGCTTAGTCTGATATTCTTTTTTGATGTTACAAAATTATTTATGGAAGTGTGACGCCAGGGATTTTACCAAATTACTGTGAAAGATCAATGTTTAGATGATAAGCCCCCCAGAAACCTACACTATAAAATTTTATGCCCCTACTGGGAATCGAACCCAGAGTCTCTCAGCTTGTAAGTCTGAATGTGCTACCACTACAACACAGAGACGCTAACTTCACAGCAATTTAATTATTAAAGTTAAATACCTACTGCCTAAATATGCTGCCCATGACCCTGACATACTTCCTGACTGCTTATATAATAATATGTAACTCAGGTAAACGCGGTCGGAATTTAGGCATGTGCGGGGCTAGTGCTAGACTCAGTGAAAATTGGCTTCAGTAAGTCGTGAACGATGTGTGATCACATAACAGACTAAATTTACACAAAACTATGTACACTTATGAACTCACGTACCAAAATGTGCGATGCGATCCTTTGAATGAACTTGATTTCGTTTTCTTTGCCATTTTGAATGTGTGTCACGAGGCTATTTTGATTAAAAAAGCGCAGCGATTAACAAAGTCAACAAAACACTACGGGTAATCTTTTCTTTGGATGACAAAAGTAGGACTATTTCAGAAAAAAATAAGCAGTAGATTACTTACTTGTAACAAAAACAAAATTATATTAGTCTTACTACAGTTTGTTGACCTTCTTTGAAATGATTTTATATCTCGCAATTTTTGTACGCTTGTATCTGTAGGCCATGACTTCAGATTTCAACTATGATCGTGCGTTTAAACTTGCTGAATTGTTCAGATTTTAAAAATCTTGGGGAAGAAGAAGGGAACCCTCTCAGCTTTATGTCTAGCTACACCTCTAAAACTTTAAGGTGCAATATTATGATCGAGATATTAAAGTGCCGAATTGCCAAGATTAGAATAAATGTTGGGGAAGAAAAAGAAAACCCCTTCACCTCCGAGACTAGCTATACCGCTGAAAATTAGGCTATTAAAAATAAATCAGTCATGCACCTAGCTCAGAGGTTTTGTCTGATATGAAAGTAAAGATAAATGAAAGGGACACACTTATATGTTAATTATTACTTTCTTCTTCTACTTCTTCTCCTCCTCCTCTTCCTTCTTCTTCTTCTCCTCCTCCCCCTCCTCCTTCTCCTTCTTATCCCCACCTTTTCCTCTTTCCATGCAGCGATCCTCTTGTCTTAATCATTTTAATGTGCTTTATTGTTTCTGGGTTATTTAATACCCGAAGGCGATAATAAATACTGGATTGATAACAGGACAAATTCTCAAATTCACGCTCATGTATTGTGAAATACGCAGGCTTGAGTCTTGTACATGTATCAGTATTTTTATATTATCTGTACAGCTACAGCCTTCACGACTTTTTTCTTTGTTTGTTTGTTTGTTTGTTTGTTTGTTTGAGTAGAAGGGAAAGGATGGCATTCAGGCTTTTTCATAAGTGATACTGATAATCAGTACTCACTACACGCTTTTGAGAATAGGGGAGAGATAGGGGATGGCGAATGAAAAAATGTATAGAGCTGAAATAATGGAAGGTAAGGGATTGTAACTAATAAGATCAGTATAAATATGAAAGTGAATATTTTTCATGGGCACATTAAACATTTTTACTTTGGTCCGCAGTCTACAGTAAATTTTAATGTTGGCGTTGAGGGACAGTACTGCAAATGTGTTTCGTTTAGTCTTGCATTATTGTTTTATATTTGTCTCTTTCAAGTTTTAGATTGACTGACCCACTTTCAGCTTCTGCCTTCTAATAATAGATTTTAAATGGCGGAATGACAACAATGTTGATCCCATTTTCATCGCGTCGGTGTTCTGGCTCGCCATGACTTACACAGGCTCGAGACCAGCGATTCAGAAAAGCTCAGGCTAAAAACAAAAAGTGTGTCTGTTATGGACGACCCAGAAGTGACACTTCAAGAGCAATTATTCCACAATGCCGTCCGAGAACTCATTGTAAGTATGAATTGATTTAGGCCTGGAATTTAGCACTTTCGGGTTCACTTGACAACCCTGCCCCAGATGTTGCAGTCGCGTCTGCAGTCTATTGATCAAAGTCCTGCTCGTCATAAACGACAGTCCAAGTTCATTTTAAGATGAGAGTAGTTAAATTTAGTTCTTACAGAAGACAATTTGTTCTAGAAATCTACTTCTTTCTCAGAATCAAGATTCAAAGCAGAATCCTAAATCAGTGCTAATCTCCCAGCCTAAAAAATGCCCACCAGATATTGAAAATGAATAATTTGGTACTTGTTGCCTGTATAGAATGGAAAACATGGATTAAAACTGAAAACATTCCAGCTCTGCTAGCGGAGTCCATATATAGACTATAGCCATATGATTTATTATAGGGTAATAGTTAGTAATAGTGACAAGCAGATATTGATGGCTTCTTCATTGAATTTGGAGATTAATTTTATTGTTATTTGGTTGTTAGTATGTTAGCTGCTGATGACTGTAATCATTCTTTCCTCTACGCACACTGTTTTGTTGTACAGTCAAAATGAGAAGGTACTTTCAATTCTATATTTGGTGACACAGTGAGCTTTCAATTAGTAAATTATTTACATTGTTAGGGCTACATTAATTTAAATGCAAGGGCTAGGGACTGTCATTAAGTAAATAAATGCAAAATATTGTCAAATATAGTAATTACTACGGCATTTCCATAGTAGTACATGACGTTGAGTCTTGAAAGTTGAAGTGCCAAATTCCGAGCTGATTGAGCAATTAGTTCGAGATATAGTTAGCAAGAGTGTCACAATATTAACTCATTGGAGTCGTGCCGCAAAACGGTTTGCGGCACTTCTTACAGCTCGTGGCGTCGTGCCGCATGTATAGATGCGGCAATATATAGCGCTTTTTTGTGTATAGTGCGTCAACGGGCGGCAACTATGAATAACACTATGATCCATAGCCCTAATTGTTATTAGAATGAGTTCCCTTAGTGAATTGGAACTCATTTTGGTGGGGAAAATACATTTTTTTTAGCATGCCCGGCCGTGGCCTTTTCAACTCCGTTTTGTTGACACAAGATGGCTAGGCGAAGTCATAGACTGAAAACGACCGAAGTTCTAGAGTTGGTGATGGAGGAAGGTTTGGATGAGGAAGGTGATTTGTTGTGAGAAGATAATGGAAGACAAATTATCGATGACAGTGACTATGAAATGTGGCGCAAGAGTAAAAAAAAAATGTTTAAAAATCACCCCATACAGGTACCTAAACCCAGCTAATAACTGAAAACTCAGCAAATGATGTCAAAAATCACTGTACTCATCATGCAGATCACATATCCAGCTCACAAAAAATGTATAGGTATGCTAGGTTCCTCCAAATACTTTACAAAATACAGGTAGCTAAACTAAAAAGTGGTAAAAATAGTGCGACAGCAGGTGTTGCAATATTTAATTAAGGTGCGACTCCAATGAGTTAACAATGTAATAAGTTAGGTGTTTCAACTCCTGGTAAAGTCTGTATTTTCACTAATAATCCTTTATATTATCTTTACAGATATCGTTGCTGCTGTCTATTTTGCTCTATGTTGTATCCTTTGTCACATTGTATCAGTTCAGACGCAAAGCTGATAATGAGGACATGTACGCAGGTAAGGTGGTTGTTGTTGACTCATTAGAAAAACAAGGGTTTAGAATACAGTTTTATTTCCAGCATCTCTTCAGAAAAAACTATGCAATTCTGAAACTATGAGATTTTTAGAGATTAACTTCATTATACTTCATGGATGGCCTGACATATTTTAAGAATGAATTTCCTAGTCTTTAGAAGCGTAATGCATTTTATCATAACTGTGATTACACAGTTGAAAAGCGTCAGTATCTAAAGTATCTAAATAAAAGGAGTTAGATCAACTTGTTTAATTTTTTTTTTGTAAAATTTTATCTTCCTTGAGATTTAAGAGTCAAGAATCACATATACTTGAATGTAAATTCGTTTTTGTCATTTAAAAATTCATTAGGTCCTTAACTGAAAAATGCTAAATATATTAAATTATTTAAATATATTACTGGCATGTGCTTTGGGGCATTCATTCTGTGTTGCTGTTCGTCGTGGATGACCTCTTCACTGTTGTTGTTTTCACTACGTGGAGCTATTATAGACAAAAAATTTAAGTGTGAACTTTTTGTTGTTGTTGTCTGGTGTTGCCAGATGCTATGACTGCATGCCAGAAGGATGTGCTGTAGCGTAATCAAGTTTTAACATTTATATAATTTTACATTGTAAAACTACTGTCTTCATGAGGTTTGTGAGAAGACATCATAAGATTTTTATTTTCTTTTTTGTCAAATGAATGCTGCATATAAAGCGTTGAAGAAGCTTATAATTGGTGACATGTTGCAAGATGATGATATATTGTGGGAAGACTAAGCAAATTCTATAGCAGTGTTAAAGTTGATATCTATTGTTGATTTGTTTGCTTCTTAGGTGAAGAGGATGCAGCAGTGTACAGAATATCGTAAGTGCATTATGCCTTTCTCTTACTGCTTATTTTTTAAAAAAATGTACAATATGAAAGACCTCAGTTGTTGATCTAATGTAATAATGAGTGCTATGCATGAACAAGTTAATCAGTGCTATCTTGGTATTAGCCATTGTGAAATTACACACCACTGCTACTGAGGCATGATATTGCACTGTGCCTTAACCAAATACACCTGAAAACACATATGTAACCAACGTTTTATTGCTTTACTTTAAACATTTAGTATTGATAATGAATACTATATCGACTTACATTGAATTTTGATGTTGTTCTTGGATCATGTTCACATAGACATAACAAAATCACATCTTTAATAACTGTATTATCACTATGCATGATTCTGTATGTCTGAACATCATTTTATACTGCAATGTGCCATTTTTTTTTATCAGTAAATTTTTCTTATCATTTCAGGTTTTGGTTGTGTACTTTCACACTATCAGTCTCCGTGGGTGCAGTTTTATTGTTACCCATTTCTATAATCAGCAATGAAGTCCTGCTTCTCTACCCAGACAGTTACTATATTAAATGGCTGAACTCCTCACTTATTCAGGGTAAGTGATTTTGTAAAATAGGGTATAAATGTACTTTGTGTTGGCATTGATGATGGAAGGGTATGAATCATTCCTGAAAAGTGATCTGGATTCCTATAACTTGTGTGATGTGTCTTGAGGTTGTTATTTTTGGTTATCGTTTAGTGCTCTTCATTTCAGTCACCAGAGCAATTCAGTAGGAACCACAAACACTTAGCTGATTTTTCATTTTGTTAATGTTAAAAGTAAGCCTAGATTAAGGTCTACAACCACTGAAGTTATGTCTTCTTACTTCTCTGCCTGTTCTTCTTCTTACTGTAGTATATCATACCAACAACATAAAAGTTTTTTGCCGTCATCCATAAGTATAATGAGTGTATTAACCCTTGTAACACAATGGTTGAATCAGTTCTCACCTTCTCATTACTACATACACTGAGTACAAAGGTAGAATAAATTAACTGATTTGCTGGCAGACAGCACACGGAAGGGTAATTATCCATAGCACTGGGTCAAACAGCCAGCGGACAGCTGGACCTGAGACACCTCTCAGTATGAAAATTAAAGATCCAGATCTTTTATTTCTTGCATCTGACTTTCTTTCTCCTACTTCATTTTGTACGATCCTTCTCCCCTGTTCCTTCATACTTCATATTTTCTTTCATATATCATATATATATGCACTAATCAACAAAATGTGCTAGCACAAAACATGTGTCTTTTCATGGAATGTTTTTTATGTTTCAGGCTTATGGAACACAGTATTTTTCTCCTCCAACCTGGCCCTGTTTATCCTGATGCCATTTGCATATTTTTTCACGGAGGCTGAAGGATTCTCTGGCTCCAGGAAGGTAAGTGAAACTAACAGCAAGGTAGAAATAGGAATTATTCCTTTCATTAGTTTCACGAAAGCCCATTGATTTAGAGGATGGGCTGAGAAATCATGATGGAAGTATGTTTTCTCTATATTTCATATCATTTTAACAATATTTGTACCAATGTACATGAAACAGGTGATGTGTACATATGAAAGATTTCACGACAGAATACGTTATCCAGTTACCTGAATTTTTAGCCTATTCTGTTTACTCTTGGTAGCATTTGGAGTATTTAGAATACATACAAATTAACATCCCAAAGAACATTGGTCTTGCAACATTTCACAGTTAAATGTGGCCTTTTTAGAAAAGAAAAAAAAGCAGGCTTGATATCTTGTCTCTTTTGTCACTGGCCCTCTAATATTATATAATGTGCTTTGTCATAGGGCTTTCCACATGCAATCCATAGGGCCTTCCACATGCAATGGTAAGACCTTGTTTTCCATATCCCTTTGAAGCAGTGCCTTTGACTGCTTGCTACTGCTCTTCTGTGACTCATATATCCCATAAAGGCACTTCGGCAGTGCTGCAACAATGCATTGCCAGAGGATTCTCTTTTTAGTTATAGACTTGTTGTAGCCGAGGATCATGGACCGGTGGTTTTTGTGGGAGTAGTGAGTAGCTAGCAGCTCAGCTCATCTTCCATATGTACCTCCCACAAAGGCCTCGTTCATCTGATAAATTTTAAACAAATTGCTCTATTTTTCAGGGTCGTCTAATGGCCAGAGTGTATGAGGCAACAGTCGTCCTCTTTCTTTTGGGTGTTCTAGTCCTTGGGTTGGCTTATGTGGCATCTGCCATAATCAGTGGGGATGAAACAAGCAAGCAGACTCTCTTAGGTAAGTGGGAGATACTTGTCAAACAGTTTTCATGTGTGTTTACATTCTAATCACCAAGTATGCAGCTGCTGGTGTTCTGGATCTGTCCTTTCTTTTAGTTTCTGCCTCTGACATGAGTATCTTCATGCCTTTTTTTCTTCTTTTTTTCGAGTAATCATTGATATACAGCAGTTTAAGGAGTGAAGAAAAATATAATAATAGGAATATAATAATGATTTCACTGGCAGGTTTCTATCAGTCTTGTGTGATCTGAACAACTCTTTACTCACTGAAAATATCATACACGTCATAAACCGTGCACCAGCCAAGGATTAACTGCATGTTGTGTTATCTTTCCCCCACCTTGGATTAGTATTAATGATGTAGTAAGATGCTCTGAACATTTATTAGCCAGTCCTACTTACTCACGCTTTATGTTGTTGACTGTCTTGAAACTTGCATAGTTACAGTATGAGAATTACTTGTCATCTGAAGAGTGATCAGCCCTCAGTGAGTTAATTTTGAAACTTCCTTTGAGTGTGACACATTATTCAGTGATGGTTGTCACAAGACAGTTTCAGATAAATAATATCATCCACTTCTGTGACTTTAGCAACCCACTTTGAATCTATAGGATTACATATCTGCAAGTTACAGGTAAATTCAAAGCCAAGTGAAAAAAAAAGTGTTATGGAACTGTTGAAAGGGCATGGGGTTTTTGATTGATAGACCTAGGATTTTCGTCTACGGTTTGCAATGCATGGGCAGTTCCCTGCAATATCTTGGATCCGTTGTTCCTTCATCAAAGTACCACTTAGTTTGCAATATTTGAAAGATAAAGCTTTTGAGTCTGTTCTTTAAAGTTACAGGAGAATTTATGTTATAAAAACAATAGCAATTGTGCCAGAAAAGTGTTGTGTGATCTGTGTGTTGCATACTCTTTTAATTCCGGTGGTAGTCACTCTAACCTTAGTTTTGTATCCATTCTTTCTTGTTGTTATCTGTGTCTATTGCACCTATTCTAAGCTTTATCTGTGTGCTCCACTTTTCTGAGACCAAGTACAGGAAGTTGCTACTTTGCCTCAGTATCTGTCCCTTTGATAGCTTTCCACGTCTTATCTCCGTGCAAGTTTGCTTCTTTTTTGTTTTCTCTTTCTTACATCGATACATGGGTTTATTTTTACTATTCTTTTTTTCTTTCATAATGCCTTTAGAAATCAATTGAATCTCTACGATATCTGTTTATAAAAGTCTTTCGTACTGCACATAAAAGCAGGAAAAGTAAACTAAGAGTGAAAGGGTATTAACTCATTCCATGCCAATCGACGATATATCATTGATATACGTTGCCGTAGCTGCGCCAATCGACGATGTATTGTCGATATCAAAATCTTTTTTTGTTTCGCTACTACAGGTCTGGTTTGAAACTTTTTAGTACTCATAAGCAACAACAACTCTTCCTACCTAAACTCCCGCTCGTGAAATCGGCGTTAGTTTTGAGTTGTTGGATGCGATTTTTCTTTATAGTAAGAAATAGTACTTTTAGAAAATAGTGGTCTGGCAAAATCGTGGAAAACATACTGGCATGGAATGAGTTAAGGAGGGGGCCGGGTCCTGAGGGCGATTTTCCAATTGCCACATTTTCTTGAAATTTTAACTATCTTTTTTTTAATTCAGCATGTTCGAATTAGTATAAAATAGTGAAAAAAATATCATGTTTATTCCTTGGTTGCTATGGAAACGGCTGCCATCTTGAATTTTTACATGAAAATATGTTTTCAATAACTGTCTCTTCCATCAAATGAGAAGCTATCCATTCGAAACTTCACCCAGACTTCAGTCACCATCTTCAGATGCATTTTTTAGACAAAAATGGATTTTTCTGCAGTCAACAACACTTTGTCTGGATTCTAGACGTGTCGATGTACTTAAATATAGCAAAACCTTGATTTCGATAATTTCACCCCAAAACCTCATTTTCAGGACCCACGCCTTCCCTCCCTCTTTAAAAACGTGGTATCCCTTCATCTTTAGTGTATTCTTGCCATTTTTATGTCAGGTTTGAAGGATATTTAAACGTAAATTAAAGGAAAGGCATACTGGAACTTAGAACCCCTTCATGTTTAGTTCACTTTTGCCATTTTTATGTGCAGTCTGAAGGTCATTTATATACATTGCTATTTGAATTACTTTAAGCATTCATAGGATACTGCACTGTCTGAGATTTTTATTACTCATTATTTCCTTTAACATGAGCTGATTTTTACTGGTGTGCAGAGCTCATGACTTTCAGTATAGATTCTGTGTGATATCTGTTCAATGTTTATTTATATCACTTCCTTAGATTGCGTCCATGAAATGAACATTAGCAAATGTGTGGGTAGGATGTTATCAATTCACTTTTCACACCAAACTTTCCTCTTTGTTTGTATTTCCTTTACGTTGTGCCATGTTGTTTCCTTTCCAAAAGCTTAATGATATGTTTTGCTAATGAAGCTTTTGATTTCTTTACTTTTACATATCTGCTCAAGTGGCCATCAGAAGAATGGAGATAAATATAGCCATGGATTACTACAATATAATGAAAATAAACCTGCTTTCACAGCCCTCACAGTTTGTTATAGTTTTCCTTATCTGTCCATGCCACTCAGCAGTGTACTGCAAGGATTCCTACCTGAATGAGCAATGCCACATGAATGTGAGCTTGCCTTGTTTGTGCATGCAGTTACTTTCTTTTCATTCAAAGGCCTTGAGATATGTCGGTCCGCAAATCTAGAAATAAGAACAACTCATTCATTTGACAGTTAAGGATGTTACTTCCAGGCTATAATGTTTCAAATTTTAAAAGCTCAGAATTGAAACAAAGTATAGATCAGCGACCTGAAATAATACTGTTGTAAGTCCTTATATGATTTTAAGGACTTATAACAGTATTATATCCTGACAGCGAGCAATATTAACAACATAATTCAGTGTTCACTTTGCTAACCAGTTTAGTAATAGATTGTCAGTTTGTTTCATATTTTCTAAACATGTGAAATAGTTGTTTTTTTTTCCTTTGAAAATAATGATTTTCTCAGTTACTATTTTTAACAGCCTTTCATGAACGGAGCACTGAAAGCTGTGCCCGTGCTGTCATTTTGTTATTTACATTTTGCCAAAGTTATTCCTATGAAATTTGAAGCGATTATGGGAGAAGTTACCAATTGTCTCTCATTCTGTATAGCAAAAAGTGTAACTCCAAGAACAGAACTGACAAAATTATGATAAGTGAATGAATTTAACAGGAATTTGCTGACTTTGCAGAATTTGATCTTCCCATATGATGCTTAAACTTTGCTGTTTTCCTGAATTATTACATTTTGAATTCATTTGTGTGTTGTTATGAATTTGCCAACATATTTTAATAAGACAGATATGAAAACTAGTAGAAACCGTAAAGATTCAGAATATTTTAACTTGAGTTTTGTCTTTCTATGCTTTCCTTGTTCAACAGAGTAACTGCTCATGAAAGACTGAATAAAGTTTTAAATGTTAGGATTAATTTCATGTAGAATTCTGATTAGTCATCAGTAACATTTGACTTACAAGCTAGAATTATGATAGATTTCTAATTATAAAATACATCGTAAAAATGAAATGAATCACTTTTATTTAAAATCAATTCATATACTATCATTAGTTCCTTCCCACCCTCAACCCAACTGCAGAATACCCAAAATAATACCTTACATGCTCTCAAGACAATGCCCTAGGTTTCAACAGCCTAGAGATCTCTTCATTAGAGTTGAGCAATGTGTTTATGAAATGTCTTTGAGCTGTCCAAATAAGTGCAGGACTGATGTGAAATAAAATTGTTTGCTGAAGATACTGACTGAGAATCAAAATTGTTTTGAGTCTGCCTTTGTCAAGTTAACATATAATTGTAGCTCATACAGATTTTAAAATGTGACCGTTGTACAAGCTTTACTTACTGTGATATATATATTTATTCTTCCAGTGTGAGTTTAAAGTTAAGTTTTAATAATGACATTGCATGGATGCTAATCAGCTAAATTTTAATAATGACATTGCATGGATGATAATCAGTTAAGTTTTAATAATGACATTGCAATAATGACACAAGCTTTACTTACTGTGATATATATATTTATTCTTCCAGTGTGAGTTTGAAGTTAAGTTTTAATAATGACATTGCATGGATGATAATCAGTCAAGTTTTAATAATGACATTGCATGGATGATAATCAGTTAAGTTTTAATGACATTGCATGGATGATAATCAGTGCCTTCATTTTGGAAGTTCACCTCTCATGTTGATTCCATTTACCATCCACCCTACCTGCATTTCAAATTTCAATTCCTTGTTTCCTGGCATCATGATTTCTTCACCAGTCACCGTGTTCACCTGATACTTGCTTTCCCACAGACATCCAAACATTGTATATTTAACTATCACCAAACATTTTATATGTACATCTTACTGTATCAGTGTGTGATGCATCAACAAGATACTTTTAAACAAATTTAATATCTAATGTTGGCCTTTCATTTAGACTTGAAAGAGCGACCTGACTCAGTCATTTGTTAATTACAGTACACATGGACATTCAGGTGGGATCATTATGTAGGGAGCATGGTAGGATAGTGGTAAATGATCCTGGCATATTTCACTCAATGGCATTATGGTATCGTAGATGCTATTATTATCAATTTGTGGTAAACCTGAAATTTTTAACATTGCTGTTCTTATTTCAAACTTTGACTACAGTATGATTCCAGTTTGCTAGAAATGCCAAACAACTGAAATCACAATGTTCTGATATGTGTTGTCTTATGGAAGAATGCCTTGAAATCAGCCATGTCTTTCTGCATAATGCTGGCGTCTTCTGACATGCATAATAATATAATAATAGGGAAACCAGTCACTATGCTTTCAGAGAAACTTAAAAAATGTGTCTTTGAGATAACTATTTTATTTAACATTTTTTTTTTTGTTGTTTTGTAAAAAAATTTAGAAATTTAATTACTAAAGGTATTGAGCTCTTAAATTGAGATAACTTAAGTATTGCGGTTAACAAGCAGTGATTTGTCCTTACATTTCAAGTAGGCAACGCAGGAAAACTCAATAATTCAGCTATAAAGAGTTGCAGTTTGCAGGTTTGATGAACAGTTATGTAACATGTGTTGTCTCTCAAAAGCTGAGAGCGTGATGTGTTAATTTATCATGTAGGCAGTAGACATGTGTAAAGTTTTGGTAGATAATCATTTGGTAGCTGTATTTGATATATAAGCTTCTATGAATTAATACATTCAGACAACATCTGTGCAAGAATTGCATTTCAATATTAGTCAGGAGATGGTTTTATTGGAAGTTATATAGACTGACAGTACATGAATATGTAATGTAGGGTTTTTTCAATCACATGATATCATCTTTGAGAGACTCAAGTTTATTAAACACCTAAATAACAATAATTACATATAGTTTTGTTTTACGTGAAGATAATCCTCCATCCCACCATGACCTCAATAGCAGGAAACTTTCCCGTATTAAGCAGATGGGGCAGTTGATCCAGAGCTTATGAATTTATGCCTCTCAAAGGACCCAAGGGATCCAGGGCTTCCCAAGAATCCATGGGCCCTGTGTCATTTTTCCGTCACAGGATGGTGCCTTACGCCCTTTATTACCCCAGAATCTCACCCCATATTCATTCATTACCGCCCATACCCAGTATACCACTGTGTGTGTTCACATTACTTCATGACATAGATTATTCATGCGCACATCAATAACGTTTACACATAATCATCATTTACTATGCCATAATACATACAGGCCACTACATTCTCTTACCACTTCTGTCTCCGAGAAAAAATGCATAAATGTCATATGTAGAATAAAATCAGTTTCACTGTACACTTTTTAATCTGTAAATTTATGTTTGTTTTCCTTTCTTCTCTTGTCAGATGTGTGGCATGAACACCTGCCATACTTGTATTCCTGCATCTCGTTCATTGGTGTCCTTGTTTTACTCAGTAAGTATCTCTTATGTGAGTGAAGTGTGTAGAATCATATACCGGTACATTATATACAGCTGGTAGGAGCGAACTGTCCAGAGCAGTGGTCTTAAAATGGCCACGCGTTCCTATGAAATTTGTGACGTGCAATCGTGCTATTTTTATTCATGTTTGTAACAGCACATTCATTTTCTTACACCTGAACTTTCCAAGTTTTCTCTTAATTTGGCATTTGTATATAATTTGCTAAGAGTTTGGTCAAGTTTTCTGCTTGGGCACCCCATGTGACTTATCCTAAGTTTTGATTGGGTGAACAAAATAGACAAGAGCAGAGTAAATCTTCGAAGAAGGGAGTGAGTCACTGACCTGATTAAAGTGGCCTTAGCCACAAGCGAGTCCTGAATTGTATTTTGTATACATAATTAATACATGAGTAAAACATGAGTCTGAAGAGGGCTACGAGTCAAGCAACGGCTAAATTAACCCTTTCAGTGAATAGGTGGGGCGCTACTCTTATTAATCTACAAATTCATAGATCTCTGAATGCAGATACAGGTGGTGTCCTGCTATGCAATGAGACAGCTGTGCTCATGACGCTGTCATTATGATGCTTTTGATAACTGTCGCCAGTGGCAGTTGCATCTATTATATTCGAACAGCATCTTTTTAACATCATGCTAGGGATAAATTAATAGAGACATCCGGGTTACTTCAGTCATATGAATAGAATCTATTGCTTCACATTGAAATGACGTTTTTCCAAATTTCACGAGTGGTGCATTTCACACTGCACAGAAACTTTGCAGGTCACTATGAAAATGCCTGACATTTGAAATATGAAAGCAAGATCTTAGTAGAGGGAATCTTTGATTTTGCGGCTGTCATTTGTGGCGATGAAATTATGTTTTTCCACCAGTATTTGAAAACATGGCCTATATTTTTCAGTAAATACAAAGGGTGTACATCATAAACTGCTGATCAGCTGATGTGTTATTAACACACGATCATAGCCCAGACAAAATTGTTTTCTTGTGTTTTTGCCTTATACCAGCCAGGAGAGCATATAAACCTATATACTGAGGGATCCCTGTGCAAAGACCTTATCTCTCATATATACTGTAACTTATGTAATGATAAGGTCTTTGTGCACACACCCTTTAAATATACTGGTTTGCAAGAGAAAAAAAAACAACATCATTCAAGATAAAATAGAAGAACAACTAGTATGTTGAAAAGAAGTTGGACTTTAAACAGACAGCAGATGTTGCTATTGACATTTAAACTCCGCTTACACCTCTTGGTAAAATGACATCTGTGCATGCATTCTGATGTTAATGATTGGATAATAATGGATGAGGCAGCAGCTCGGAGATTTGTCAGCTTTTTTTAGTCTCAGACTTTTTTTTCTTTTTTTGGGAGGTGGGTGGAGCATATAGTCAGTTATTGCCTATCTTTTCATTCACAGCAACAGGCTTACATACTGGTGCCTGCGTGACATCATACCGCGGGCAGTTTGAACTCAATAAACTCGACATGAAATATCATCAGATATTGCTGCAAACGCAGTATATTTTATAGTCAGCCAAACTAAAAGGCTTAAGTCACAATTTGTCTAAATCAAATTATTTGCCACACATAAAAGCCTTATGTCTGTACTTTCATATAAGGTGAAAGAATTTATGACAAAGCTTTTTACTGGCCAGAGATTAAGTTGTTTGAAGTGGCATATGATATCCACACACACACACGTGGCAAGAACTCTCAGAAAATTGCGATTAAAGACTAATTACACTATATAAGTAATCTAATCTATCTGACAAAAACTCAGTTATATCCCTAATTTTGATTGCGAAGCAGTCATCCATAAATGAATATTTTTGTTTTCAGAACTGATTTAACTTTTGACTCCCATAACAAGAAAACATCGATACTGGACTGCTCCATCCATCTTCAGGGCCTGATATTTCAGTTTCAGGTGTGGCGACATAAGCCTAGTTTTGATTGGCTGCAAGATATATGTACAAACCAAAGTAGCGGTTCCTGTAGTAGCAAGTTTCAGGTATTCTGCTGAAGTACGGGCATTTTTTAACAGATATGTTTTGTTTTCTTTACTTTTCAGTGTGCACCCCTGTGGGTGTGGCACGTATGTTTACAGTCATGGGTCAACTCATCGTCAAGCCGCAGGTAAGTTGGGACCAGTGGCCGTATGCATAATCCATACATTAATTAAGGCAATGCAGTAACCACGGGAAACTCCCAAAACATTTGCAGTGTTCACTGTGGTTAACACAATACGTTAATTAACGTATGGATTATGCACACGACCACAGATCACCTGTTCTGGGTAAAAACAGCATACTTGTTTTAATCAGACGACGTGGCTGAGAGAAATGACAGCAAGTTAGTAATTACTTGTTTATTACCTGTTTTTGGAACCTGGAACATTGCACCAGGGGTATTCCAATACATGCTCTGCCTCCTGTTCTGTCAGAAAGTCTGCTGGCTTACTATTTCCATCAGTCTTTGAGTGTCTGTTCTTCTGATCTTCCTAACAAGCAATTATGTAATGAACTAATGAAGAAACACATGTTCGTAACTGCCTGATCTCTGGGTTCATGGCCCTTGGATATCTAATGTTACCACATTTAGGCAATTTCACAGTCAAATAATCTGGACGTTCCTTAAATAAGTTTTTGCCTATACATATGGCAAATTGCAGGACTAGTGAATTCTCAAGTTCGGCATTTCAGAATTCAGGAGGTTAATGTGAGTGGTATCCCAATAAGTCCTTAATAATAAATATATAAAAAATATTACAATGTCAAGCCAGGGGTATTCCCAGTATGTTTGTTGCAAAGTTCTGGTCTTTTGCTTTATTATATTTTGCAGCATCAAAATTTACTTTACAAGCTTCAGTGTCTCACAGGCTTGAATTTCTGAGCATTCGAGTTAATGAAGTTCTGATATAGTTGAAACACTGCCTTTTTCTGGATAGTTTTTCTAAGCTTTGACTTGGATGCATTTCAAACAGAGCAAACACAGAGTATCATGAAAAGTTAAAACTCCTATGTTTTACAATAATGGCTTTTTTTTTTTTTTTTGCTGTCAAAATTTACAACTGAGAACTTCATGTAAAAAACAAGCAAAGCCATTTCCAGTTGCTTGTATGTGGTGGAGTGGACCCAAATCTTATGTTTGTATGTAAAAACAGGATAGTACTTGTAGCTCACTTAGTTCAANAATATTACATTGTCAAGCCAAGGGGTATTCCCAGTTTGTTTGTTGCAAAGTTCTGATCATTTGCTTTATTATATTTTGCAGCATTAAAATTTACTTTACAAGCTTCAGTGTCTTATAGGCTTGAATTTCTGAGCATTCGAGAATGAAGTTCTGATATAGTTGAAAGACTGCCTTTTTCAGGATAGTTTTTCTAAGCTTTGACTTGGATGCATTTCAAACAGAGCAAACACAGAGTATCATGAAAAGTTAAAACTCCTATGTTTTACAATAATGGCTTTTTTTTTTTTTTTTGCTGTCAAAATTTACAACTGAGAAGTTCATGTAAAAAACAAGCAAAGCCATTTCCAGTTGCTTGTATGTGGTGGAGTGGACCCAAATCTTATGTTTGTATGTAAAAACAGGATAGTACTTGCAGCTCACTTAGTTCAATGTGTGGTAGGAAATTAGTAAGTTCGGAATAATTGTATAAGCTTCAGATTGGTTTTTTCTTCACTTTGTATATTTCGTTCAGAGCAAAATATCATGTCACACTGGCTGTTGTATAATTTGGATCATATTTTTATAAGCAAACTAGTAGGCCATGTAATTTTTTTTTTCATTCCTACATTCTGTGGCATGAAGGAAGTTGGATGAAATTATTTGGAAAGTTATCACTGAAGAAATATTGGTTCTAGTATTTCTTTACAACCATGTTACCGGACATAAAGAATTTTGAAGCATGTACAGAAGGGCCAATGCCAGCTTTGAGATATTAGAAGTGAACATGACTGAACACAATAATGGACTAACAAAAATGATCAGATTCTTAAGAAATATTCATTCTTTTTTGTTTGGTCTGGTCATTCTGTTTCTATGTTGTAGAGATTAATTAATTCTCGATAGACACATACAAGATTATTTCTGTGTTATATAAATTGCTGAGCTAATAATGACATATTCCAGACAAGACTTTATGTAAGATTGTAGAAAGTTCAGAGAATTTAAAGAGAGCTGAGCAGGATCTTTAACTATGTAAAAGTCGTTATCAATGTCCTGTGTATGGTGACCAACGTTGTGATCTTGGTCTGTGGCTGTAACAGACATGATCAGTTGCAGAGACACCGTTACCCAATCTCTTCTCAGCCCCTGAAATGTGAACCCTGGTGTGTCTTGTGTGCAAGCCTGAATACTGCATGAAGTACAAATTTCATTTTCCTTACTCTTGATTTTCTTCCCCATTAGTTTTTACGAGACATTGATGAGGAGTTGAGTACCATGAAATTTGAGGAGGAAAATTTGCTCAGGAAGCTCACATATCGAAATGGTAGGTGGATTTAACATTTCAAGCTCTTTTGGTAAAGTACATTTAAAACTTTTGTGTCTAAAATATGACTTAGTAGCAAATTATGAGAGCTGTGAGTTGAAAAAGTTGCAGGTTTATATTCTTTATTGTGCCTCGTATTTCATACTTATATAATAATTTGTTTTGACAAAAACAGTCACCACTCCATGTGTCTGCAGAGGAGATGACTACAAATGGCTAAGGTTTGTCAAAGAATGGATAATTCATGGCCATTGACTTGTACACTTGGTTAACAACTTCAACAGGTAATGGGTGGTTCTTTTACAGAGAAGCCCTGTTAGCAAGAAATACACCTCCTCATCTTTCTTTGCCCTACTTTCTGTGATGCATCCCCAGGCCCATTCTGCATTCCCTACTCGTTCAACTTTTCCTCAGCCATTCTAGCAACAATAAGCTTGAAAATATCCATCATGTCAATTTGACTTTGAGGCACTCCTCATATAGATTAAGGATTTATAACTGTTAACCTGTAGAAGACATGCATAGGCTTCACACCATCAGCTCAGATGAGTCCATTGTCTTGGTTGAGTTACTTGAAGATGACTCAGACGATACTGTGGCTTTAACCTTTACTGACTTTTAGTCCACGTGAGACGCACTTCTTTTTGGCATGAAATGTAACATCTATGCATTTAGTTGTGCCAGAACTAAAGAGTGACAGATCACAGCAGAAAATAGCATTCCCTGTTGTGTAGCTAATAGGCTGAGCTTATCTCTTCTGTTATCCTCTTCTAATGTACTCTGAGATTTCTGTCTTAGACTACTTATTTACCTTAAGATCTGGTCATCATGTGTGTTGAAAATAAACTGTGGGTTTTGCATATTTGTCATTAATAGAGGCGCTATAATAAGTACTCAAGACGATTCCAGTCCCTCAAAATCTTGTTGACTTATAGGCTCCTTTGAAGACTTGCTGAAGATTCTGTGTGTGGTCATGTTTTCAAGGCTTATAAATAGTTGTAGAATGTGGTTCATGTCATGAAATCTTTTTAGACTTTTTAACATTCTCAGTGATAGGTCCCATTCTTATTGATACTTCTAGTACCCATGAAGCCTTCCCATTCCTATTGGTAGTTAAAACAGATTCCATGGGCATGTCTGATTTACAATCCTTTATATACCCCTTCTTCTCTAGCTGTCATAGTATAGTCTCTGGTTGGTTGGATGAGTTCAGCATGTGGCCTTTGAGTATTCCAGGCCTCAGTTTCTAGTTGTAACCCTAGCATAGACAGTTTTCTTTCTGGAGAAATGTTGTGCACTTTACTAGATTTCAGAGTTGTCTCACCATTTCATCCTGGAATTTCTTGTTGAATGCTATACCTGCCCCGTTGCAGATATTCAAAATATTTCATAGGGAAACCATTATCTTTCATGTGTACTGTACAATGACAAAACAATAATAATATAACAAATCATGATTACAGGATGTGCTGTTGTTACACAACAGGTGTGTTGATAAAGGGCACCTATTCACCATTTATTATGCATTCATTATGTATTATATTATATATCAGGTCCCTGCCAGTTTTCCAATGGCCATGCCAGTATAGAAGCCCTGCTAGAATCCTTACAAGAGATTAGGAGTGATATAGCAGCTTTGGGTATGTTCCCTTTCTCTCTCTCTCGTCTCTGTCTTTCCCTTGCTCTCCCCTACTCTTTCTCTCTCCCACCTCTCTCTTTTACCTTCCCCTGTCTTCACCTTTTTGCAATGTCCACTTAAAGTTAAATTTCCATAAGAGTTCAAGGATGACGGAATGGTAAAAATTTTTGGGAAACCAAATATACACAATTTGAAAAATGGCACATTTTACTGAAGAAGCAAACGGATAGAATGACAGAACAACTTAAGATTTGAACAGCGACCTATCTTTAAATTGCGCTGTTCAAAACTTTTGCCCTTGGCCTCTGCCCTCTGCCGTCCCTGAGAGTTATTTTACTGGATGAAGTTTGCATCTTTTCCTCATGCATCTTCATTCTTAATTGCCTCCTCTGTCATTCTGATACAGATTTTTCTGTTGATAAAAGCAGTATAATTTTCCTCCCTATTCACTTATTCATGATGTATTTATTGGCCATGATTCTCAGAAAACAATAGTTTAATCAAAATGGGAAATTGTCTGCTGAAATTAGAGTATTTTCCATACTCCCATAAAATTGTGATTCAACAGAATCCACTGTATTTACATCATATTTTATTCAAACTAGCCATGAGAAGCACTCTTGTAACCTGTTTCTCTATTTGATTTATCAGTTTTATTCCAGCATTTGTAATCTTGCCACTGTTTTGTCTGCAGAGAGCCGGCAACATGTCTCTTTCTGGAGGAGAAATCTTTGTTATCCTGTCGCAATGTTAATGTTACTTACCATTACAGTAAGTGATAA
>JAWQUT010000155.1:1356493-1366891 GCA_033807755.1 Ellobium chinense
GAGAGAGAGAGAGAGAGAGAGAGAGAGAGAGAGAGAGAGAGAGAAATGAGAGGGAGAGAATGAGAGGGAGAGAGAATGAGAGAGAGAGAGAGAATGAGAGAATGAGAGAGAGAGAAAATGAGAGAGAGAGAAAATGAGAGAGAGAGAGAAAATGAGAGAGGAAGGAGGGAGCTTTTATGTGATAGCACAGGCAGTTGCTGATAAAATGTTCATAAATCCTTGCTTGTCTCACATAACAAACAAATATAATTTCTCTCGTTCTGCGAGTCATCCTGTTTCTTGTTAATATTGTTTTGCAGACAGCTCCGGTATAGATATGTTTAAGGAAAGGACCTAGACTGAACCATGCATGAAAATTTGATTTTTGTTCTCAGGGCTCTTATACAATTTTTGCCTGAACAAACACATTACAAGAGGGATATTTTTTAACATTATGTCTTTCCTATCGTGCTCTGTCATCATCTGTATTGATTTAATGATAGCGCCTTAGAATGGGAGCAATGATTTATGCAGGTTTAAGAGATTGGCAAATAAATTCTTATCTCTTACAACATTCAGTCTGCAGCTTTTGACAACTTTAGATGATTTTACATTAATATACTTTGAAGCTTTGGCCCTGACATGTTGGTTTAGACAGTACAGTATTTCTGTTCCCTGTCCTCACATTTTAAAATGATTTGCAAGAAATCTTGTTGAACCCACATTTTTGCACTGTGCCTACCATGTCTTTATCTTCTATTTCAGGTATTTAGCATACTTATAGTCTTACAGAACACATTTTTATTACTTGTTGGTATCAAAGCTTTGCCTAAAGGCGCCTCAGTAAGTATAATCAGACTTATTTTATACCTGTTCTAACATCTTCAAAACAAAGGACTTATCTTTGCCAAAACTGCTCTTGAGACAGCTGAGTGGTTCTCTTTGAATATAGCTCTTTATTTAATCAAACTTGTTGTCTAATTTCTGCAAATATATCAAGGATATTTACAATATTATAAAAATAGCTTGTTGGGAGATGAGTATTGGCGTACAGATCATAAAGATATATGTGTAGCGAAAAATAATTTGATATAAAAAATTTTGCATCACATCACATCTGGGCAGAATCATATTTAATTTCAGTGTATGTCTAACAAAGAGTCTGAAAACATAAAATGTAATTTTGGTGACAAAATCAATGTAAGTCCTAGTGTCAGAAAACATTATCACTGTTGTGGTCATTGCAGTTGATGGTTTGATAAGCCCTGATCTGTCACTTTATAGCCATGCACCAAGCCCGATATCTGCCACATATGTTTCATTAATTTGAGTGTTGGTCATAAAGGGAGTGGTTCATCATTCACATAGTTGTGGGTAACATACGATATACCATAAGGACTGAGAGAGATGAATATTCCAGATGGCAGAATGCAGAAAATTTCCGTAAAGCCGAAAATCCGATCTGAAAAAGGAGCATTTTAACAAGCAAGCAAGAAAAACAATGACAAAGCCACATGCCTATTGAACAGAGGCCCATGTGTTAATCTTGGTGCCCAAAAATTTTGCCACTGACTGCTGCCATCCCTAATATTCATGTTGTGTTTCTAATAATTCAATTTTATTCATGCAAATTTTTATAATTTTACATACATGTTACAATCCAAAATTGTGGTCGATTATTTTTGTGGCTACTGTTCTTTGTTGATCAGTACATCATGAGTGAGATGTATGATACTGTGAAGCATTGTAGAACAATTTTCCTTCAGGGTAAAGCCCTGTGTTAATTTTTTTTTGTTTAATTTGTAGATTTGAGCTAATATCTGTGCCTCTTTTTTTTTTCTGCAGGACACAGTTCTTGGTATTTCATCTCTATCATCATTTGGCTTTATTGGAGCTGCATTGCAGATTGTTGTGATATTGTATCCTTTATGTGATGGGTGTCATTTCGTCCCGCTCATTCCACATTTTCTGAAATCATCTATTGAGGTTTTGAGAAATTTAGCGCCCTTAACCTGTTGCTGAAAGCTGAATAATGAGGCAGATGTGATTTAGCATGTAACATTGGGATATAATAACGAGTAACACTGGGATATAGTAATATGTCAAAACTCTACATTTGTTTTAATAGGTAAAAAGAGATTGATGGAAGATCATAGTAATATGAACAACTCAGAACCTCCAGAAAAATGACTTTGGTGAATTAGCAATGACCGTGATGAGGTCGTGGCGCTAAGTATTAGCCCTTAGGAGTTTCAAGCCATAGGTTATCAGTTATGGAGCTAATTTTGGTCAGTTCATAATTTGTCAGCAAAAAACAGAATCTTTACTGGACTTGCCCTGCGAATTATTGTGAAAGCACTTTTTGAGAGGCACTTTGCCAAACTGACATTATTTGTATATTATTACTAGTAATATTTTGTGTAGTGTAACTTTGTGCTCAAATTCATTTGGGTGATGGGGAGGATAGGGGTGAGGGAAGGGGGAAATAAGTCAGATGAATGTGTTAAAAGAAGTGAATGAAAGAGAAAATAAGATCATGAGTCAAAAATATGATCAGGAAATCAGAATATTAGTAAATTAGGTGATGCTAAGTGGAGAACAGCTCATGGTTTCATTGAGAATTATGCCAGTTTCACCTACAATTTGTTCATTGTATCCTTTGTTTAGGTAAGCATCTTCTCTTCTGGTAAAGAAACATGACGCTGGATAAGTTGGGTTGTCCTTAACAGTGATCTCTCAGATACCTTATGGTGGCATCCGTGGTTGGCTTTTATAGTCTCCCCTACCTACGCAATCTCCAGCCGAAGAGGGCAGACACATCCATGGTCCTCATCATTGTGAATTGTATTGTCATTCTCCTTCTCAGTTCAGCGCTGCCTATATTATCCAAGACCTTAGGTAGGGTAATGGAGTCCCTGATGTTACTGAACTTCGTAAAAGCTGATTTGTTTAACAAACTTGTCAGGTGAAGGGCTGCAGTCGTTTCAAATAGAGATCCTATGAAGACGGCAGTCTAGTATTAAATCCGATTATTTTTTGTTTCTGCAGTCTCTAAAGAATATTTTTCGTCACTGTGTTATGAGCAGAGTATCGGTGTGGTAACCCTCAATTATCTTTGTTTCGCTGCATTACTTGTTAAAAAATCTCTCTCTGTGATCTTCAGTACTGACTCAAATCTCCGAAGTCAGCCTGAATATTTATCAACTCACTGAAGATAGTCAGTTTTCAGATGACATGGTATTATTCTACTAAAACTATATCACAGTTTTCTAAGAATGGTCTACGACATAAAGTGTGAAAGAATTAAACTGGCTTAGTGAATGTGCGGGACATCTTTTTACACCATTAGTTCCCAGCCATATAAATGCCATCAATAATTGGTTGGTGTGTGGTAGAGGACATGTGCACATGTTGTTAGCCTTCAGAGATTTAATCATGAAAAAACCTAACCAGATCTGCAGGCAGATATATCAATGTCCACCCATTGAGCAAAAGTTCACTATTTCTTCATTGTGTTTTTTTGTTTCAGGTATTACAAATTTTGACCTGGTGGGAAACTTTGGCAGCATGGACTGGCTAGGCAACTTCTACATCATTTTCTTGTACAACATTCTCTTCGCTGTGTCCACCGCGCTTTGCTTGTTCAACAAGTTCACTGGTACCGTCCGCCGTGAGATTTACCGTCGTTTGAAAGCTGCTTTTCAGTCGGAGAGGAAGTCCTCCTCCCAGCCACAAGCACAGTTGCACGTCGCAAACAATTTCTCAAGTTTGCCCACTAGACCTGATAGCCTGAAAGAAGAGTAAGGTGTGCATATGTGGGATGGAGAAAAGATTTGAGTTATTGAAGAACGTAAGTGGCTACAGTAGATTTCAGTTACAGACGATTGGAGAAGACAGCCATTCTTGCAAAGATGTTGCAGATGTGCTGAGTGACGGGCGACAGGAATTTGTTAGAAGCATCAGCTTTCCCTGCTCATATGGGTGGAAAATAAGAATGAGAAAAGGAAGTTGGGAAGAAGCTGTTGCTTTCAGAGGTGTAAGGAATGAAGGTTTGCCACCTGTGGATGACACAACAGCTTGGTGGTAGGAAATGGGTAGATTTCCTAGATGTATTGGCGTTCATGGCATGTATTGTATTGACCTTCAAGGCATGTATTGATCCTGCCAATATTTTACCACGCACAAGGTCCTGACGTATTGCTGAGCAGACTGGTCAGATGATTCAGTCCTGTGCCATAATAGCAATGCAAGGTCGCCAGTGAGTGGCTGGCAACATGCGAATACTGTCAGCTCTGCTTAAATGCAGTCTGAATAATTGCAACCTCCACTTAACCATTTACCTGCCATGGCACGGGCCTATGGCCCAGTGCCAAATTCCACCTAAAGGGAAGTAACTCTTGACAAAAATAGAGTACACATTTTTTAAATTTTATAAAAAAAAAACTATTCATTGCACACACTTTAAACTTTGCATAAAAGAGGAGAAATAAATTGATGCTGACATTTTGTTTCATAGCCAAATTCATAAGGTATCAGTGGTAAAACCATTAGTGTTACCAGACCAGCCATCAGCAAGTCTAGTCTAGCTCTGGTTCTGGGATCTTCCTCATGAGCACTAGCTTCAGAATGATTGTCCTCCTCAGAGTCACTAGGCCTATCACCACTGTCACTATGGGCATCATCACTACCTTCTAAATTCACCACAGGAACCTCTACATCACTCTCATTTTCATCTATAAGTCACGTAATTCGTCCAAATCGTGCATATCTCCATCATAGATTTGGCCTGTTGCCTCACGAAATAGACGTAAACCTTCATCCATCACCTCAGAAATAATTACCTCACTTCAAACTTCGCTCAAAAAGCAACCACACGTCCGATTTCAATCAAACAAGGACTGTTAGGAAGTTCGTTTTTCGTACTTTCAAAATCCGCAATTTGTATTCCATACAGCAGTGTTTAAAAATGCCGTTGGTTCTTGACAACGGAACGAGTAAAATCGGCGACGCGCGGCGACTGTGGACGGTAATCGATAGAGGCGACGCCCGGCGACTATGGCCGGTAAATGGTTAATTGCAACATTTTTCAAATAAAAGGATGTTATATATCTGTATTGCAATCTGTGGATAATCATAAATCCTTTTAATCGCAATGATTTCTGTACTGCTGACGATTTAACGGAGTTGATTGTATGTACAGAGACAGCCATTGACAGACCCCAGCATGGTGCATCAGCTTTTGAAACTGATGCAAATGCTGTTAACAACCTGATATTTCTGACCAAGATAGCCCTGAAGACCTCGTGACAGGTGATCTGTGGCAGGATGGAACAGACTTGTTCATCTGGTTGTGAACACAATGAGCTCAGCTTTGATATTCATTTTGCCGAGTATTTTAGTAAGTATTTGACACTGACCCGTCCAGTTAAAAACAAACTTTTGGTGATAATGGTCTTCAACAGTGTTTGTCACTATGTGGTTTTTGAGCTTATACCGCAGATTTTTAAAAGTCCCAAACATTCAAATAATTAGTTTCATGGACCCAGATATGAATCATGCCATTTTTTAGTAGGTCTTGTCCCGAGAAATTTTTAAACTCAGAAAGGTTGATTGGGTACAAGATTGAAAAGCCCTATCCTGATTCGGAGAAAGAAGAAAACATTAGGATGAAATGCATTTGTTGGAGCAAGGAACAATTTGTGAAATCATTAAATGAATCTTTGCTGGGACATGACATTGCATCATTCCTAATACTGGTGCTCTCACTTATTCCTCTACCTTCTATTTGGGACATATTCCTTGTCTGAAAATTTGTTTCGAATCGTTTCATATGTGACTATATTATAACAGTTGCTGATATTAATCTTTTTATATAACGTACACTCCAAACGGTGAGAAAAACATCTAAAGAGAAATATGTAAATAAATATGAAAAAAATGAGTTTTCGATCGCATTTGATCTTCTTTAGTACGTATATTATATGATATTAATGGTAGTTTGCTCACACAGAGAGAGAGAGATTAAAAAAAAAAAAATGATTATGGAGGAAAATAAGAAAACTGTCTCTGCTGCCTTGAAAAATATTTTGGATATTCTTTTCACATGCTCACTTGCCCAGTTTACAATGTTTCTCAACCAGAAGAGCGGTATCAGATGGTGAAGATTTACACTGGAGTGATAAATTTATAGTAAATTTAAACTTTATTGCTGTATTTTTGCCAGTCATATTATGACTTTCATGAGTTTGGAAAAGTATTTAATTATGACAAGCGATAGAACAGCATACTCCTATAATATGGCCTCTGTGACCACAAAATTAAGATCTATACTTAGACTTTACATTTGATCTCTAATATTGCATTCAACAAAACGGTGTGCACTGTTTACTCAGTACATAAAAAAATACATTTTCTTATGGTAAATTCACTCTTGGGACTTAAAGGGTTAAATCATCTGACAATAAAACCTCTTAAATATGATCACCCGATAGCCTGAGCATACTGGATTGTATTACCCATAGACTGTGTTAGCAAGATAAAGCTGTGGAAGGCCAGAAAAATGATGACTGAGCTAACTAGCTGGTCAGCTTAACTAAGGGCTGTTTTAAAAGCAAAGCTCATATGTATTTCTATGATTGACACATATTTTGACTTCTCAGTGAGAGTATGTCTCTATGCTTTACTTCAATTACCTAGTCTAACACTGGTTCTTCTGAAATAGCCTTGACCTTGGTGCATCTGTCAAAGTGAATTATTAACCCCTTTGCTACATATGACATTAGTATTCATTTTACTTTGTGCTTCAAACAACTCTTTATGTCCTGGGAGTAGTGTTATCATGTCCAAAATAAATTAATAAGTATCTGTATATCATTTGGAGCTCTTTGTAATTTGGTGACACCAACACTGAAAAAAAACATGATGTTGCGAAGGGGTTAACAAGTTAAGGCTTTTTTTTGTTTTTTTTTATTTGTTTTTTTCTGTGCGTCATGCCGAACTACTGCAATATATTGTGCTCTTGATAGTACAAAGTGCAAGTGCAATGCCTTTTCATTTAATTACTGAATGCTTCATTTGACTTAATTGGTGTAAAGACAGTTTTATGGAGTTTATTAAATCAGTCACATATCAAGGGTTGCCTGTGCAAAAGCCTTATCACTCTTATATAATTCAGATAAGGATAAGGTCTTCATGCAGGCACCCCTCGATATCAGAGAAGTATTCCGATAACTTTCTGTTAATAAAAAAAGAAAAAAACATCATACATTTTTTATATCTCTGAAAAGCGTTAAGCTGGTCATAGGAATATTATTTAATTGTTCACTTTTTCACTATCTGCGTTCTCAAAGCTTCAGGGTCTAGAGACTGTCCATTCTCACAGTGGTATGAAACTATGCCTATCATAGTTAGGCAGGGATGCCACTTTTCAGAGAATTCTCTGAAATCAGAGAATGTTGTCTCTCTCAGAGAATCCTATATGACGAAGAATTTTCAGTTTCTATTTTGTTTTTGACTTTTTCTTTTTTTTAAATAAATCTATTCTTGCCACAGTATTTCCCCCCGAAATGTCACCTCCGCTGTGAGGCTGTAGATTATCACAAATCAGCCCTCAATGTCACTGTATTCTCCGGGTCTTTTGAGCTGGGTGAGATATTCCCATTCCATAAACTTTTAAGGGAGTTTCATTTCTGTTTCATTCTGTATCATTTTTACAGGGATTTTAAGTTACTCTCAAGTAATGCAAACTTTGGAGTGTAGGAAAAAGTAGTGCGTGTTCAATGTATTTTGTTTTTAAGAAGGGATTTTGAAATTTAAGGGCCGACCCGCACGGTCTTGAGAAATCATGACCCAGACAACTAAATACAAGTTCAGACAGGTGGTTCTTATGTTCATTCACAGTTCAGATTTGAAAATTTTATTTACACAGTTCAAATGATGAGCAGCTTTCTAAAACACAGTAGGTTGGTTATGCACTTTAAGTTTTGTCAAATGATGAGAGAAAGTGGTAGGGCTGTCACAATGGATGTAATGATGATACTTGTCATCAACATGAATCGTGGCTTTAATTGTGGATGATTGGATGGTTCTGATGAGGTGAAAGTGGCTGCTTACTCCTATGTAGGCACTGAAAGTTTGATACCTTTGATATATCGATATGCCAGTTTACAAATATCATATGTTTATACATGTAATCCTGACACTTTCCCAAAGCATGCTTGGGTTAATACTAGGGGCAAGGTTACTGAATAGAAAACACTCTAAGAAGAGTCCTTGTACAAAGTAGCTAGTGATTTTCTCTTCCTAACCTTGCTCTTGACCATATCCCTACCTTCAGCTTATGTAAAGTAATACAGACACATAGAGAAGGTCTGTTGATTTTATGCCAATTGGTAAACTGAGGTGACGATATGTTGAGTATGCCTGAGCGAAGGGAGAAAGATCGGAATTGGTAATTCTCTCAGTATGCATGTTCAGAAAGCTCATTGCTGTTCTTGATATCCATGTGTAAAGCTTACATCTGAATCAGAATACTTGCTGTCTAATTCTCAAAACATGCAAGGTCTTCTGAGTTTTAGAAAGCCTCTCATCATGTTTGTCTCGGTGACATAAATGCTGTAAGAAGAATTTGATATTTGCTTTGTGACAATCTGCAATCATTTGTTGATGAAAATCCAATAGAAAAAATTTGATGTGCAATTGTGTGGATATCCAGTGCTGAACTGCACAAACTCTGCTAGGTATTTGTGGCTTATTGATGGTTTATTTATATTTTCGCGTCAGTTATAGTCGTAGGTTCCAGATTTTTCACTGCAGATGTTGCTAGTGGGATGCCATTCTTTTTCCTAATTTTCTTTGTAGAGACAGGCTTTTTTACTTTAGTAGCTCGAAGATTTGACACTGAGCTTTGGGATTTGGGATCAGGCATGTAAATCTTTCATAGTTTTTCATTATTTTGATGGCCACAAGATTTCAACATTCATGCTGTAATTGTCAGTAATAGTTTTTGTCATGTATAAGTAGTGTCTCATTACATGACAACTGATGTAGCTCCTATCTAGTCTTGGTAGTTTTCCATTATTTTGAATGTGTGCCATTCACAGCTTTGTGGGATGTTTATGAGGTTCTGATGGATTTGCTTAACAGATTTTTTTGTTTTTTGCGCCTTTCATTTCAGCAAGGCATGGAAGAAAATGAGCTTATGGGCATCCGCTCTGTAATCAGTGGTCACAGCTTTCACATTTTCAAGTAGAAGTATTTTAAAATGTTTCCTGGTCATAATGGGATGTTTTTGCGATGAAATTTGTTAACAATTGTCCAGATTGTCAAATTACATGTGAGGGGCCTGTCGATGAAGGGCTCATGAAGACGCTATGGTAAATTTGCGGTACATGGCATGTATCTCAGAGCTTTCAGATTAACACTCTCTGTAACTTAACATTCTGTAAATATGTATACATTTTTCATTGTTCAGAGTTTAAATGCACTGTCTGAGCAGTGTGTATAGCTGAAAAGATGGTGCTTTTTTTCTGTGAACAATGGTTGTGTTTAAATTTTATATGGTTGTTTATTTATACACTTATTTTTATGATGAAAAACTATAGTCATTGTGTCAACCAATACTCATATCCTGGTCTGTATCTAGTCCCAAATTAAATTTCATCATGCTTGGATGGCATGGTGAAAAGATATGAAAGAATGGCAAACAGTATTGATATAAAACTGGCTTCACTGTGACATGGAAAAGAAGATGGGGTATTCATTTGTGAGGGGAGTATGGACATAAGTAGTACTAAATTAAATCACTCGTTCAGAAATAAAAGCCTACCAGCCATTTCAGTCTCATGCTTGACCCTTTTCTGAGGAAATATATGTTACCACGACTCTATACGATATGCTCATGCCTATATTTTATGTGAGGGGTTGAGAGAAATATTTTGAACTCCTGTATCAGCTAGGCTTCAGCATTGTTCTGCTGCAACCATCATTTCATCAAGCCGTCATTGAGATTGAGAGAGAAGTGAATTAACTCATTCACCCACCTTAGCCAGTACAGCTCACAGATTGGCCTGTCATTGTGAGCGCACTGAACCAACCCACTGTCTTATTTAATTTTTGCCAAACAAAAAGTTTGTATTCTGGTGGTCGGGAAACTTGGGATTGAATGAGTCAAACAGGGTTGAAAGTATTGTCTGGTCTCCATCTTCCTCTTCTCCTTCTCCCAAGCTGGTAACTCTGAGCTTAACCCAGACTTGGAGCTCGGTCATTGTCCTCTGGAGTAACATTGTGCTAAAATCGGTTTCACAGTGATCACAGTAGCTCAAAATGCTTTCAGAATATTAAACAGCATTTTTGGAACATAATTTTGTATCACATTTTTAAGCAACCTGTGGAGGTGGAAGGGAGGGTGTGGGGAAAGGG
>JAWQUT010000155.1:1367000-1409363 GCA_033807755.1 Ellobium chinense
AGGGTGGGAGTGGGGAAGAGGGTCAAGCTGCAGTAAAAATGCTTCAGAGAATGTTTGGCCTGGTTAGAGTGAAGCCAGAATATTCTTTGTATTTTTGCGGCAAAGTCAGTTCACCTTTACTTTCAGTGGACGTAACAGTCGGCTTATTTCACCTTGTATTTTGTTTCTTGCTTGTAAACATGGGTGCTAATCTTCATTCACATGATCCAGGACCAATATTACAACAGTGTGGGAGGGGTGCGACATACAGTAGGTTATTGGGTGGACTTAACAATACTGTCATGGTCTAAAACCCAACACAAAGTATCAATTTCTTTTTTTTCGAAGTGCCTCACAGATGGAGTAAATGCAGGTCATTGCGACAGGGTTTTGGTTGCACTAGCGGTCATTCATTTTGCTTTCCGATGGTCTGATGGTCAATCTGGCAGATGCAAACAGAAGCTGGAAACTGTTGTTTTGTTTTCGTTCACCATGATCGGCATCAGGCTACAAGAGTGCCATATGACTGACCTCTAGCACAGGCAGAGCTTTTGTGTAACAACCTGCCTATAACTCTAAATAATTAACTATTATTGACAAAATAAAAAAATGTGAAAGTTTACTTAATAGCGATCAAGGGAAGGGGGAGGAGGGAAGGGAACAGCATTATTTCCCCTTTAAAAAAAAAGGTCACGTTTTTTTCAGAGTGGTGAATGTTCTAGGTTTGCTTCCTGCCATTTCCTCTATTTTCGACATGAGACCCTGACACTTCTACCTACAGAGAAAGATAATCAGCTACAGTAAAGTCATTTTGCATTCTTGCACCTGCAGTGCTATACTCTAGTATGCTGTCTTAAAATTAATTATGATCAGCTGCAACAGTACTGCATTGCAGGAAGATTTGTTAATCACACAGATATCCTTACTGTTCAAGCCAGTATTCAAGTTTCAGGGATCCTGGCTTGGTGCAGGTTTTCTTTTGAAACTGGTCTTGCCCTCTTAACTCTTTCTATACCACATGCCATATGGGGTAATGACCACTATAATACTTGGTCTATAGGAAAAAAATGTACACTAGGCCATTTCAAGAGTGAATGCAAGGCCCAAAGATGACAAAAGGGTATGATGTTATATATCACTTTGAGGCAAAAGTCATGAGCGCACGAATATAAAAGCCATACGAATACGAAACAATTTGCAAGGCCACTTACGAACACCGATACATTGGTGTATGGTCAAAATGGCGACGACTCGCCCACCGATATATCGGTGTATGGTATAGAAAGAGTTAAAGCTCATGTGACTCAGAAAATCTGCATCCAAGATCATACTTGACAAGATTTTTACACACTCATAACGTATGTGTTAGGTTAGTAACAAGGTGACTTGATTTTTTTAAAGTTACATTCCATGTAAATACTGTATGTACCGGTTACTGACGGCGTTTCAGCTGCTTCCATTACTTCTGATGGACTGAGCTCAAAACATCATTGTGAGTGTTGTGTTCTGCTCTCATGCACTTATCTCTGACTTTGTTACATAAATAAAGTATGTTCTTTTATTACTTCACAAACTATAATATTTATTAAATATACTGGGCATTGTCCTTCATTTCTCATTTCATTACATACTGTAGATAATACTGTAGATGTTTGTTTCAAGGGTAACATTTTATAATAATATCATGATAATTACTGTAAAAGTGGTACTGTATTTTCTGCTAGGTTCTAATTTTTAAAAAGTTTGCAAGTTGGAGTAAAGTTTCATTCTAAAATTTTTCAAAGGACTTTGAACCAGATCTAATAAATAAGGGAAATACAATGCTAACTATTATCCTTCAGTATTTGAACATAATCAACTGTAGTTTGTTTTTCTTCCATTATAAAAGCGGGTAAGTGCCAGAATATGCCCAAGATTTTTTTGTTCTTTTTGAATAGTCCCAGTTTTTTTGTTCTTTTTGATGAGGCCCAAGTTTTGGTAGTCCTGTAGTTTCACTCCTGAATACTCTAGACTTTTGCGCTCATGTACGCATGAGATAACTGTCATGGTGGGCTTGGGTTAATGGGATCCTCATCAACATTAACATCTTTACAGTAGATTGAAAACCCCGCTGACCTTAATCATTTCAATTTACCACTGTCGATGCTAATTTAGGTGCATTAATGATGAAGATGGTTAACAAGCAATGTTTTCTTCCTAGGCTTCAGAATGGTCAAGAAAATTTGTATTATGGTTCATTCACAAAATTCAGGATGCCAGTATATATTTTTTTTAACTGCATAGAGCTCCAGAGGGCATACTGTTTCATATTTGATGGAGAATAGTACATGCTTCAGTTGTTATGTATTTGATAATGCTTTTTCTTGAGTCTGTTTGATGTTTAGGTGTGTATTTTCAACCATGTCTTTGCGGTGATCCAAGGCTTTGCTACGGCGGCAAGCCTTATATCCATGTTTCAGTCATTGTTCCAATTTTCTGTTCCTTCCTCCAAAGAACACTTACAGATATGATGATATAAATACAGTGTATTTGACAGATTTTGCTCATGTAATATAAGAAATTGAAATCCATGGTGGAATTGAACCATTGCTCTTGTCATTGCTTATCTGGCCTTGATTTGTATTGGCTGTACATTTATCCACATGACATGTATGACATGACATTTCAGAAGACAGGGTGTTACATGCATAGAAATCATGGAAAATTATATTTAGTGTTTCCAAGGTGGGGCCAGTATCTAAAATCAGCAGAAAGGGCCAGCTTTCATGGAAAAATTATTATGGAAAATCTGAAAATTTCAGTTGGTGGGTCATAATTTTGTTATAAATATCCTTGCAAGTGTCAACCAGAGTTCAAACTTTTCTATCACCTGATGGGTTCTTTGGACAAAAAGTTGTCATAAGATTAATTTGGTCCACAATGTCATTTTGGGCTAAAATGTTTGTGACAATTTAGAAATTTTACGAAAAGTTATAGTAACACGTTTTTTGCTCTCTGTGACAAATCCTAAAGAGAATAGTGACAGATTCACATTTGACTCAAGGCGCCAGTCCAGCCCAGTCCATTTTAAGGATTTGGTAAACATCAGTCATGATGGTGAATATTTTGTATGCTGTGGAAAATCTTTACGAACAACATTTAGTTTTTGTATGCCATTGAAGATTTTGGATTGACTTTTAAGTTGGATAGGGGGGAACAAAGCACTGGAGTAATGTTAGGGTAATACAGTAGACAGAAATGAAGATCTAGGAACATCTACACTATTCACTGTTGTATCTGAAGAAGACATGTGAGAAAGGTCCCATCTCCTTGATATTGACTGCATGGAATACTTGCTTCTGATGTTTAGGCTGGTGTCATTTTCTGTATGAAAGTATAATAAAATATTTCTAATGTCCAGTTTTTATTATGCCCGTCTCCAACCAACAACACACAAACTGCTTTCACCTAGAAATCCATTCACTACATACTCAAGCTCAAGCCGGACTTTGACTCAATATTCTTGACCTTCTTAAACATGGTCATGTTGGAATTTGATCTAACTTAAGGATATGTTTCCATAGGGAGAATAGTATGAGAGCTTGAGTCATGAGTTGCTGTGTGCCATGAACAGGAGTATAGTTTCCCCTCTCAGAACAGCACTGATGTACAAAGATTGTCCTTCATTCTCATTGCTCAATTTCACTTTCCAGCTCAGTACATTTTTGGCTCCAGTTGCTTATTGCCATCCGACATCATGGGTAAGCTTAACTCTTTCTATACCACATGCCATATGGGGTAATGACCACTATAATACTTGGTCTATAGGAAAAAATGTACACTAGGCCACTTCAAGAGTGAATGCAAGGCCCAAAGATGACAAAAGGATATGATGTTATATATCATTTTGAAGGCAAAAGTCATGAGCACACGAATATAAAAGCCATACGAATACGAAACAATTTGTAAGGCCACTTACAAACACCGATACATCGGTGTGTGGTCAAAATGGCGATGACTCGCCCACTGATATATCGGTATATGGTATAGAAAGAGTTAACTCATACACAACGATAACTGTACAAACCTGTGCTGTGCATAGATTTCATCTTTATATCTGTCTTTCCACGGGTACTTAAAGTTAATGCTGGGACCACTAGCAGCAACTATATTTTTATTTTTGTTTCTTCTGTAAAAATGGTCTTGATCATAAAATACAATTGAGGAATTTTTACTAAATATACACTCAGCTTTACAGATTCTTAACAATGACAGCATGAGGCTGAGCGCCTTCTCATATACTGTATTTAGAAATCATTATGGATCAGGCTTGAGCAAGTCTTCAGATCTCGTGCATTTCTTAGGCAAATGATCCAACACTGATCTCTCTTATGAGGCATCAAAAGATTGTATCTTTTCATAATACTTCCTGCTTGCAATGCTTTGGGTGTGCCTTTCAGTGAGGACAAAAGAAAGTCTTAGTTTCTCTTTATCAGTAACTGTGAGGTCTCTCAAAATGGATTAAATAAACAGCTTTTCAGCAACTTAATTTTTTATTTTATCTGTGTATTTTCTAACAAAGATATAAGCCGGATGTGTCAAGTGTCATGAAAAAAAAAAATGGAGTGCGAGAAGAGACCTGCTTATTAACGAAGACTGATGTTCCTTCTACCCATATTAACCCATTCCACTCTGAATTGCCTTCTTGAGCATTGCCATCCATCTAAGCTTTCCTCCGCTGCACCCAACATGCACACCTTATTGAACTGTTTTCAAGTGAAACCAATCCTTTGTCATTATTATAGTGGAAGCAAGGGAATGCTAGCTATAATATTTTTAGTCAAATGCATTAATGTGGGAAGCAACAGAGTGTTTCAAAGAGTGTTTCATAACAGTTTGGATCTTCTTATAGCCCAGGGCCTGTGAAGATAAAAGCATTCATGTAGGTTGTCGGGAAATGTGGTTGATGTTCACAGATCCAACTTTGCACAGCAAAAATTCAGAAGGAATTCTGGATTCTTTTTCCAAGGCTACAGACTGCAGGCTGGGTTTGCAGGTAGTTTCAAATCACAAACACTAAATGGCAAATGCTAAGTCATACAGTGCAGTAAACATGTTTTTCTTGTTACAGTGCAATATTCAACCTCTCAAGTCCCAGTACTGTGTCTTTGAAATGTGATTGCCATCAGTGACATAGTGAGTGAGTGAGTTTACCTCAGCTGTGTGTGAGAACTGGTTTGAGAAAAGCAAAGAGAGGTTGGGATAAAAGACAGAGAAAAGACTGACAAGAAAGAAATTGCTTGATTGTTTGGTTCTTGTGGTAAATGAGGATGGATGAAAAAAAAACTGGCCTTCCCCAGAATACGCATGAATTTTGACAAAGTGAATACAACAGAATCTTTGACAATTCACTTGCGACATTTACAGCAAAGTTTATTATGATTATTTGGTTTCATGTGCTTGACCGGTACAGTGAAAAAGCTCAGATCTCACACTAAAAAAACCTTAATAAACTGTACTCTTGGAACTCAAATTTTTGTTTTTCAATGACTTCTTGAGGGATATTGTTGAAGACTGCTAAAATTTTCATTTTGTGAAAATTCAGGTGTTTTCTTGAGGGGAGGGGGGGAGGGGGGGATACAAACTTTTTGATCCACCCTGGTAGTTTCATTTACTGATTTTTAAGATAAAGAGGCTCTCTTGCATATTGGTATGAGAACGTGGGCGCTGTGGAGACATTCATCTGAGGTGTGGAAACCTTAGTAGATCNTTTCTTGGGGAGGGGGGGAGGGGGGGATACAAACTTTTTGATCCACCCTGGTAGTTTCATTTACTGATTTTTAAGATAAAGAGGCTCTCTTGCATATTGGTATGAGAACGTGGGCGCTGTGGAGACATTCATCTGAGGTGTGGAAACCTTAGTAGATCATTTGCCTAAACTTGGTAAAACCTTTAAATCAGTGCTGATGTCTACTGCACCATTGTGGTAAATTTTATAGAAGAGAGATGCACAAAAAAAAAATATGCCTTTATTTTGTATCAAGCAAGTTGTAAATTTTAATCAGAATGTTGCAGTGGTATTATTTGGAACTACATAAAGGTCTGAATTTTTAACACAAGTCGAAAAGGGAGGTGGGGAGGTGGTAACTAATTTACAGACAATTAAAAAGTAGATTTTGAAATGAATGGTGTAGCAAAATGTTGAAATTATCAAAAAGACAGCTAGTCTTGCCGTAAAACAGCCCATTGGTTGTCACACCGTCATGCAGAGAAGCCCATTCTTAACAACTAAATCCATTGTCATTTAAATTCTACATCATACTGTACAACTTGAACCTGCTTGCATTCCTGATGTTATGACATGAACTCTCATTATCACTGTCATGTTACAAGCAGTACCATGCAATTTTTAAGCCTGACCACTATCAGAGCTTGAAATAAATCAGAAGTTTAGAACTACATTTAGAACTGTCAGGGAGATGACAGTGATGATATTTTTACTCACACTATTGTGAGCAGTGAACTTGGCATGATCACATTCCAGTTTACTGCACTTCTCATTTAATCACCATATCTTTCTTTTTCTTAAAATGGATGAATGCTATTTTCTGTCCATACAATCAAATCCAGTAACTTACAAAGTGAGTGGGTGGGAATTGGAGTGCTTGTCTCGTGATGCAAACTTTTCCTGGCTTTGAATTCAGTTTTCATGGTCTTTAAAAGGCTCCCTATTGTTGGAGGCCTGACGGAAGTTTAATGCTTGTCTCTGATATAACCATAAATGAGCTGAAAATGGATTAAAAAAACACAACGAACTAATACTGACAAGCAAACCACAAAGCAGGGTGAAAGAAAATGAAAGTGCTAAAATGGTTCTTTGCTAACAGAAATGGATGAAAAGTGTCTGGAGGACTTTGAAAAAAGTTGGTCGAGGGATTTGAATGCTAAGTTATTAGAGATAGAGCTATGTTCAGTATTGGAAAAGAAATGACTCTTCTTTGCTACCCAGAAATAATAATGTCATAAGTCCTTCAAGCTTCTGATGGACTTACGATCATATTAATCCCTGGCAGCGAACTCGATCTTCCAACGATCTTGAGTTTTCCCAGAGGCCATCTGCTGCAAAATCCATATGTTTGATAATATTCCTTCTATCCTGGATGATTTCTGAGGGGGCCATTAAAGCTCTCAGAGATTCTCATCCTGTTACAAAACTTTCTCTGATGGGTGACAGAATAAATGGCACATGCAAAGGATAACCAAGGCAGACGATATATATTGTGGATTTTGTATTGTGTTTTGTATTATTAATTTATTATGTAGACTCTCTAGACTATTAGATGTTCTGTCTATGGTATTGTACATGAAATTGTTCTGTATCTTGAGATTTTGATCAGGGTATTGAAAAACTGCATGGTACTGCTTGTAAACCTTGCTCATACATCTGTGTAACCTACATGCTGTACCTTACAATGTGAAACTACCCCGTTGTTCATGAATACCTTTGTGATGACAAAATTTTGGCTCATGCTTGTAGTGACGTAGGTTTCAAGTTTTGTGTTAGTAGCATGTGTGAGTAGTAGTGGTTTTGCAGAAAGTGGTAGTAGTTGTGAATGTGCATTACTGGCAGGTGAAGACATTTGTGGCTTTGTAATACATTAAAATGTGGAGGTACTTCAGTTGTAATACTAGAAAGTGAAGGTTACTGTAAATCTGTAATACTAGGTTTAAATTTGTGACATTATTACATTTAAAGTGAGGGTATTTTTGACATTGTAATACTAAAAGTGAAGGTACATGTGACAGTGTATTACTAAAAATGAATGTACTTGTGACATTGCATCACTAAAGATGAATGTACTTGTGACAGTGTAACACTAAAGATGAAAGTACTTGTGACAATGTATTACTAAAAGTGAAGGTACTTGTGACAGTGTATGTATTACTAAAAATGAAGGTACTTGTGACAGTGTATTACTAAAAATGAAGGTACTTGTGACAGTGTATTACTAAAAAGTGAAGGTACTTGTAACAGTGTATTACTAAAAATGAAGGTACTTGTGACATTGTAACACTACGCACATGTACATTAATAAACCACTAAGTATTACTGACATGGTTGTAACCCTGTTGTTTTCTCAATTTATGTCTCTGTGGATGGTTGTTGTGGTTTGTCATTAGGTATGTTTATAACTAATAATAATATGGTTTATTTTATCATATATCCAGGCTAAAGCCTGCTCACGTGACTTCACACTATCATTACCCCAGCGAGCCTGATCACTCTCTGACTTTTTCAGCTCCCTGGGGAGCATGCAGTGCGGGTGCCATTTATAGGTGTTGATCACTAACACCCTGACAGTATGTTCCACTGCCCATTGCCAGGTACCCATTTTACAGACAGGTGAACTGAGGAAAATGTGAATGAAATGCATCTCCAAGGCACTTACAACGTGACCGTAGGAGGGAATTGAACCCACAACCTTTATATCTTGAGTTCAATGCTGTAACCATTCGGCCTCACTGTTCAACTAATCCTAAAACAGTATAGACCCAGAACACTGATGCTCTATACAACACATTACTCCCCATTCTAGGTCTGTGCTCTCTAGATCATAACATTTAATTTATGATGCCCTGGATAATTTTGGGAGAATCATTATGTGAATCGTTGCCATGTGTTGCATGCCAAGTGGTCATTATTAACTGTCGTAATGGGAGGCTGCTTGGGTTCCACCTCCAGCTGCCTGAGTGGCCACTGTTACAGATATTGATAATGACCACTGCACATGTTGTCTTGCTGGCCAGTCAGGTCACAGAGATGCAAAATTCTACTGTCACGCTCAGAGACTGGCTAGGAGATATGTATATATTTTATTGCTGCACTTATGTGAAGTGAGCAGACTATAAATTTTATCACCACATCGCATCAAGAGGGATGAGATTCTTTTCTACAGAACAAATCAGAAGAAAAGGATTATGGTACATATTTATCATCACAGTCATGGGCAGTTCACCTATCTAATTTGAGTGACATTTTCAGGAGAGGGCAAACAAACCGTATTAGACTATGGCAGAAAATGGTGCCATTCTCAAGCTATAGCTGTGTTGTTTTTTTATTAAACCAACGACTTCATGACTTACTTTGTCTGCGATATTTGATGCATGTTTTTGGGTTGTAGCAAACACCAAAATAGCCCAGCTTGCAAACCACATCTCTGAGACCAGCAATCTGTCAATGAATGTGATGGTATATTAATTAAAAGAATGACTGAATGAACTGCAACACCGGACAGAAAAAAATGACTTTACTTTCATTCAACTAATAATTTTTGTGGTACCGTAAGAGTCTGGGCTACCCAATGTGAGATAAATTACACAGAACACAGAGAATAGTGACTTAATTTTCATTCAAGATTAGAGCGTTTGTGCCATGTAAAAAGAAAAGGAAAAATTTAAATGGTGGCTTACCATGTATGTGCTATCCATTTAAAGGTATTATTCCTTCCATAACAGTGTAAACTTGCACTTTATTTTGTATTTTGTGCAAGAAACGTGCCTTTTTCACGCAAAATTCATTTAACGATGGGTTTTCAAAATGCCTTATGTGGCATTATTTACAGTCTCTTTAAAGTACCACAGATATTGTAAATAAGTGAAACATTTTAGCTGGCACACAAACATGTGCTTGAAGAATTGAACTGACCTTAGAGGTATCTTGTGACACAAGAAAAACAAGTAAATTACTGTTCTGGACTATATATAAACATCAGATACTATGGAAGGCAAAACAGGTCCAGTTTGTTATTGGCATGACCTCAGAAAGAATAAAAAATTCCCTGAACAATGTATTTGTTTTTGTGACCATGAAAAAATTTAAACAATATGAGTAGGCTGGACCAAAAACTAACTGACAGCAAAGCAATTGTGTGCATATTTATACAAGAGCAGAAAGATTCAGTATTAAAAAATTCTGAGCAAAGATTAAAAACAACAATTGCCAGATAGTCAATTCTTGTGCAAGAGCAGCATCAATAAACTTCAATTTCCCTTTCCCATTCCTGAACAATGATAAATTTCAGTTTCACTTTCTTGTTCTGCAAAAATGAAGCCACATTTCTGTTGCTTCTGTGAGTCATAATACTTTGGCGAGAAATTCACTTGAGAGGTAACTTCATGTAAGTATGCGAAAATAGTTTGGCTTTTTCTACAGAAAACAAACAACAGCAAATAAATTAAGCATATCTTTACAAACACGAGGACTGTAGTAAAATCATTACAAATGACAGTCATACCCCATTGCTTGTGTGGCTGTATGTATTTAATTTACAACCTTTTATTAATGACAGTACTGATATCTAACCATTCACATACTACCCATGAATGCAAAAAAGAAACTAAGGACCGTTTTCTCAAGCCATCTGCATGGGGCGCCGTAACGGTTCAGACAAGATGCACTTTCCTCTCAAATTCAGTAAATGCCTTGACAATCTTCTTGTCTTGACACAGGGAGCCACAGTGAGCAGAAGTAATCTTCATATCAGTTACAGCTTTTTCCACCACTTACCTCCAACATATGTGTTATCAGTCCGCATCCAACAGACAGCATTGTTAATGAGATTCAACTTGACTGATGGTACTTTTGACTGACATATATTTCCCCTCCCTCTCATGAATTTGCTGAGATAAGAATGGACTGAAATCTGAACCACTTTGCAAGCAACCAGCAAGTCTTGCAGCCAGTCAAAGTATGGATTATATCGTTAGACTAGGAGCTCAATATCAGACTGAAGATGACCGAATATTTTACACTGAATTTTTGTTTTTTGTAGAAATCAAGAGTAAAATCATTTCAGTACACAAAAATATGGGTTCTATGAGTGAATAACTGGTGATTGTAGACAACCCTGATTTTTTTTTTTTTTTGGTCAGGCAGATAAGATGACTTTCATAGTGAAAAATTGTTCTCCAAATTTTTTTTTTTGAAATTTCCCCTTTGTGAGGAGATCACCCCTTGCAACTTCAAATGTCTATACCTTAGGCAACAATACTAGATCACAACTTCCTTGCGTTTAGTGGCAGTCCACACACTGAGCTTTCATATGATACCAATAACTTAATCTAGTCAAAAAGCACGTTAGGCATCGCTTTGACTGGCTGTAAGACATATCTGTCCCTGCAGAAAATTGCATTTTAAATCTGGAAATTTGCACAAAGAGTTGCAAAATTTACATGCAAAAATAGCTTCGTAACTCTTGTTATATTTATCACTGTGTCCCATTGTTTGCTACGGCATATTGCATAATTCTAGAAATAAAACACAATTTCTGTGTGCCCACTGATGCAATACAGTGTAATCCAATCATGGCACAAAAAGTGCATTATTCAGGCAAAATCAGCAAAATCTGCACCAAATTTGTGGAAAATGTCTCAATTTCTGAAAATTTGCAAAATTGCAGCGCAGCATCATGAACACGGAAATTTGAGGTAACTTGTGGCTGCGATTTTCCCAGGGGATAGATAGATACATACATTATTACATCACAGCATAAGAGAGAAACTGTCAAAGGTGGTGACAAGTCAATGTGCAGTTGCAGCATCTAGATACATGTATATCAGCAATTCTTACTACAGCACTGCATTCAGATGAAGAAATGGGACTTTACAAATGTTACTATGCAACCAGGTTACTTTTAACAAAATAAATAACTTCTTTTGTCAAATCTGTAGTGCTCAAACCGTTTAGCATCCCATTACAATATGAATTTGGACTTGACTTGAGCAACTGATTTGAAATGCTGGACTGGATACAATTTTGCTGGCAAGAATTCAGACTAAATGCTACTCAGTGTCTATCCTGGCTGAACGCAGGATTGCATTAGTATCACTAAAACACTGAAATATTCTTATCTTGAATTACATATATAAAAATGTAACAACTGTAACAAACAGTAACATCTTGTCTTATTTTGTATAAATGTTTGAATAATATTATTCAAACATTCACCCAATCAGTCATAAAGAAATAGCAACTAGGGCACTACACTGTGACAATAGTCTTGTTGTCTTAGGTATATTTTCATAGATATAAATCTACAAAAAATCTGAAATTAACAACTGCAGTGATATTTTAGTTTATTAGCATTTACATTATTAAAGGGAGAGGGGTAAACATTATTTTTCTTCACAGTCTAAAAACTCCACGTATTTATTCAAAAACTTTAAATTATATACATTTTCCTTTTGTCAGACCATTTGTTACAAAACACTGTTTGATTGTCAGGATTTTCATACTGCGTACGCTATCATTACTCCATCTGTGTGACTTTATGAACCTGATATAACAGGGACTGTGGGACCAGAGCAAAATCCCTGTTATATCAGATCCCTGTTAAATCAGATATCCAAGGGATATCTAGATAGAAGCTTCCTTGCAAAGTGTAAACAATGCTGGACATCAGTGCATCATGTTAAGTATGGTCATCCCTTTCATTTGTCTTCTGCAAAGGGGACCATGGTAGTTGGCCAGTGTGGCATCTAGTATGCCCTATGGTAGTCAGCCATGGTCCAATAGTGCGCCCAGGAACTTCTATTTTGAAAAATTGAATAGAGATACTTTTTAAACGCTGCCTTGTTCAGTAGTAATGCAATCCCTTTGATTGTCTTCTGCCATGAAAACCCCGGCAACTGGCCTGTATATATACAGGATGGCTTTTAAAATTTCCTGGTTGGCCATGGCCAGGAATGCTAGTTCAAGTTGTCATCACTTTTGTATTGATCAAGATGGATGGCTCCATACGGAAACAGTGCGCAGCTATACAATAGTGCAAAAATGCCCCATAATAGCGCTGTGCTGCTAAGACAGTGTATATCAAATACTAATCATGTCATACATGCATTCAAACTCATCTTTTTCATCAGTACATTGCAATAAAAGTAAATAGACATGGTCCAGACATTGTTTACTTTCAATTGCCTTCACACTAGGCTAGCATTAGTTGCGCTAGCCTCGCTCACGTGATCGTGTTTTCGTTCACTGGACTGCACTGCATAATGAGTAATGCTAGACCTACATGCAAAAGTACACAAGAGCTAAAATCCACTTTTTTTAAAAATTACTTGACCGTATCTCTGTTATAACCAGTTTGGCTTTTGTGGGGCCCTGTTATGGCCGATATATTTTACTAAAGATAAAGAGGGGAAAAAAAGGGGATTTGAAAAATCCCTGTTATAGCCAGATCCCTGTTATACCAGGGCCTGTTATAAATGGTTTTGACTGTAACAGATGATTTGTCAGATATATGCGTTCACTGAATGGACCAAAATATTCATGGTGTAACTTTTATGAAGAAAAAAAATGTGTGGACTTATTAGACTGAGAAATAAATAACTATCCCTGTCCCGTTAACAAACATATCCCTTGTGTTCAGAAGAAAACAATAACACAGGAAGCAATACATGTATTATCAAATGGTGACAATCATCAACAAGCGTAACGATTGTGTAGAAGTTACACAGATTTCCTTTGGTTTGAACATCTTTGTCAAGGATTCATAGACTGGGCCCAAAGCAGGCAAAATCATGTAATCCATTCACCTGATCAAATTTCTCCAACATAAGGGCATATCTTCGTCAAGACTGCTTTTGAGAACCCTGAGAGATTCTGTTTGAATAGAGCTCTTTGCTTCAACAAAATTCTTGCCTAATATCTGCTGCAATATCAAGTATTAATTATGTAGCATCACAAAATAGTTTTTTGGAACCTGGTTATTGACAAATGGATCCTGAGTATAAGACAAAGTCATTTTGGTGGGAATACTAACAAAAGTCCTTTTGCCACATGATATTGGTGCGGTGGTGTGGTGACATTAAAGCCATGAATAAAATTAGACAAAAGCATCAAAAAAAATAAATGACAATCAAGCTGGCCCTGAACAAGATAGCAATTCATGGAATGTGATCATACAAGCCTTGGATGAAAGTACTATGCCATTTCTATAGAAGCTACTGTTATATCCTGGTATTTTAAGCTATGCGTTTGAGCGCGTTACAAAAAACTGCAGATAGCCCTATTCTCAAATTCAGAGCTGCAACTTTTAAAAACACCATATAATCCTATCAAATAGGTTCTTTTGGATATGTTGCAACTTCATACAATTTGAATTTGTACATGCATTACAAACTCTAATTCTCCAGTGATGCAGGCTGCATGAGATGTCTCACCACTCCTTTTTTCTTTTTTTTTTTTAACAAACTCCATATGCTGCGGATGTTGACAACCAAGTGAAATTCATAATACACGAAATATTATTTCTGTTATAAACTTACTGTTAGCTGCAACACTACCTAGACTCAACTATCCCCAACAGAGGGACTTTCAGAAATGTTGCTGCAAGGTGCGTCAAAACACTGTTATTATTAATTTATTTCCCTTTGCCCGACAGCTTAGGCTTATGCAAAAAACGATCTGAATTTCAGGATTTTCACACAGGATGGGCAGCCATAACTGGCCTCATACATTATCATCCTTAACCTGACTGCGTCTGAAAGAACATGGTCTGAACCTCAGGATTTTCACACAGAACAGGCTGCCATTGCTGGCCTCAATTAATTAAGCTCTTTGTTTTATGGGACAAAAAACCTCTCCCATAAGATTTTTTAACTGGATTTCAAGTTCTGTAATTCTGTCCTTAGCATATTCACAGAGGAAATCTCTTTTTGCTGGCCTCAATTAATTAAGCTCTTAGTTTTATGGGACAAAAAACCTCTCCCATAAGATTTTTTAACTGGATTTCAAGTTCTGTAATTCTGTCTTTAACATATTCACAGAGAAATCTCTTTTAGCTGGCCTCAATTAATTAAACTCCTAGTTTTATGGGACAAAAAAACTTTCCCCATAAGATTTTTGAACTGGATTTCAAGTTCTGTAATTCTGTCTGTAGCATATTCACAGAGGAAATCTCTTGTTAGTGCATTTTTGGTTGCCTCTCAGTCCACTGATTTACACAAATGAGAGTCAGTGTAGTGGGCCTGGCACATACAAAGATCAAAGAAGAGACTGGAGAATGAGAAATGACTAGAATTCACTGCAAAGTTTGCAATAGAACTAATTTAGTTCAAACCCTGAACTTGGACAACCTTTTTTTTTTTTTGGAAGTACAAGTCTATTCATTAACCCAAATCCAAATAACAATGGGTGCTATCCACAGTGCATTTCTATCAACATTTTAGCTTTAATACATTGAAAACAACACAGAAAAAAAAAACCAACAAACATATAACAGATGACATGAAAAACAGAAATGAAGGTCTGGGACATAAAACAACTGACAATTGGTTAGGAGATTATAATAACTACACATGCCAAAAAGCAAACAGATAACCCGACAGATGGCACTCTCCACATTTTCCCTGCAAAGTCACAAAGCAGAATACATAAAATGTGGTATCTAGTTAGAGATGAAAGAGTGTCTCTCATCTACAAATATTATTTTGATAATACACAGAATATCCTGATATCATTTGTGACTTTCGGATTGCACCTCTCTTAAATTTCTTGGTACATTTGATGATTCATAATGGCTCTGAAAATATATCCATTCACGACCAAACAGTTTCTTGATGTAAAAGGCTAGTAAGGGACACATTTTCTTGGATTGCAGATAAATCCTCCCTCCTCCTTCTCTGGTTAACTATTTTTTTCTCTATACAGGGTGCTTTGTCTTTGGTCAACAAATGAAAAAAGTGTAAAAACAAGTTATATTGACTTTTTGCTAGTTTTGATTTTCTCATTGTAATTTCTGGTTAACTGTTCTTGCTATGCAGGGTGCTTTGTCTTTGGTCAAAAACTGAAAAAAAGTGTAAAAACCAAGTTATACCAACTTTTTACTAGCTTTGATTCTCTCAACTTCAAGAATGTGTAGCAGTTATTTTAATACCACCCAGGCAGAAAGGAGAAACAGATCATCATACTGGTGTTAATTTCAACTGGCACTTACCCCTCAAACACTGAAATTCTATTTGCCTGGTTAGTAGGCCATGAAATTTTAGGCAATCAGAAATATGCAAAAACCAATATGATTTTGCTGGAATTGTGGGGAAAAAAAAGAAATGACCTCACATCTTTAAGAAAGAAAGAAACAGATAGCCAAATACCTTCTAATCATGACAGAAAAAGAAAAAACAAAATCCAGCCTGAAAATGAAATATGACCATAAAAATGACCAGGCAGATCTGAAAGATGAAAACTGAATGGGATTCCAAGACTCCAACCTAGTGACTGGCCAATGTGTTGCCATATGTTTCTACAAAAATCCATATACATAAATACTTATAAAACCACCTCAAATTCACCTGCTTGTTATATATGTGTAAATAGAAGCAATCACTGCTGAGAAACATCTAAAGTATACAACAGTAAGGCAAAATCCCTCTATCTGCTGTAAGATTACTCTATCTATGCCCTCTATTTTTGTATCATATAATATAGAATCATTATACAGTGAAACTCGAATATAACGAGCACGGATAAAACGAGTTCTCGGATGTACCGAGCAAAATGAAAATCCCCGTTTTTTTCCCTTCTTTGTAACAGTAAACTTGCCTTTCATATAACGAGCACAAAATCCGCTAAACCCGGCCCTAACGAGGTAACCGACCTGCAATTAAGCCCTCGCAACCCTTTCGTCCGCAATAAAACTTTCAGCAGCGAGGAACTCGAACGTTTAGGCTACGTAACAATTGCCAACAATAGGCAAGTCTCGCTGTCTCGCTTATGTAATTTACCGGTAGGATTACCGGTACAAACTAGTTGCGCAGTAGGCCAAGAAGCGGGGTAGGGAAGGATGCGGTGGAGATGTGACCATGCGACGGGAGGAAGATGGGATTGATATGCTCGGCTAATGATTGGCCAAGCCTGTTGTTTAGACCAATCATTGCGCTAGGCAATTTTGATTTCAATCATAACAATTGCAGAAACGGTGATTACGATCGGTCAGTCATTCGTTTCTCAACTCTCAATCTCAACATTTGCATTGCTTTGTTTACACCTGTCAATGATGGAATCGAGGAAGAAAAAATGTCTGTCCTTTGAAACAAAATTAAAAATAATCGAAGAAGTCGAGAGAAAGCAGAAGAGCAAACTTGTGACTCGCGTCTGCAGACAGAAGGTCAGCCGGCCTATTGCTCATGTGCGGAAAAAGCAATCAGCTGTGTTTACATGATCTTGAGCAAGGCCGTGTGAGTGTAGGTTACCGGTAGCCTAGACTAGTCTACATCTCTAAATTATCAGGAAATTCTAAGTGTGCAGTCTTGTTGCACAGTCACTGTGTTAATCAAATTGATCCACAATCTCACATTTGTTGGTAATTGCTGAGGTTCAGACTATATTCACAGCTGACCCAACATTTATTACGCGCTGTCTAGCTTATTCTTTCGACATTTTATGTCTGACCTGTTTTCCAATGTAAACGCAGCTGATTGCTGTTTCCGTTTAGATCTAGTATATGGGTCTCCCTGACACTACTGACAGTTTTTACATGATTTTCTGTGGACCATGCGTGTAACGAGCTGTCGGTTCTAACGAGCACCGACGGTCGGTCCCGACGACCTCGTTGTAGCCGAGTTTCACTGTACAAAATTTAAATAACCAAGCACAGTTTCTGTTTCACTATAAGTACTGTGCCTTGGCACACCATGAAAACATTTGCATGGGTAAAACTTTCAAACGCTGAGTTTACCAAAAACAAGGGCAGGCATCTAAAATGTGGTAATTACGCAAATATCAATATATGGATATGTGATTTACTGATTTTGGTAAATTTAGTCCATTAACGGGTATTGCACTCAAGAAATGACACCATTTTCAAAATTTCACAGGCTGTTTTCAGAGAACCTCTCAGTCCTGACATTTCTAAATTGCTCCTACAAAACTTCACTAAAGCTTGAAATTGAAAACAAAAAGACACACTTTTCCCTGTGTAACAGTTGACTCTGCCCATTCACAATTCTGAAAGTCACAACTTTCATTAAATAACAACATCTATAACTGCAATCCCTTTTAATGGCAAGGAGTTGCAGTTATGCAGAGTCAAATGTATCTTCCAAATCTGACTGCATTAGTTACAATAATGAAGCTAGCACAAAGCAGAGGTAGGTGCCACACAGCGCTGTTAATGCTGGCAGTATAAATTTCTTCTGTGCCAAATACTGATACTAGGACTTCCCTGCACAGACTGCATGTCCTAATTAACCATGACTACTCAAATTTTCATACCTGAACTTATAGTATTGTGAGGTAAATCGTCATGAAAGCAGAGAATTTTCAACAATTTTACCAGGCACCACAACAGACACTGGTACATTTATGCTTCTTATTAAATAGTTTAGGCGATTTGCTTTCTGAAGATTTATGGTAAAAAAGTTTATCTCAAAATTATTGGTTTACACAAAATTTTTCATAAAAGCCAAATGTGAGCGTGAGTTTTACAATAAAAGTATCCAAACACTAAAACACTTTAACCCTTCACTGCTATATGCCTGAGAAACTTTGCGCCTGTGATATCAGTTTCATTTGTTTTTAGAGAAAGTATTGTCATTTCATTAGAAAAACTGATTACATACTTTTGACTTTGATGCTGTGATTTAAAGAATCCTGGCAGTTAAGTAATCTTTAGAGGTGCATGAAAATGTGGTGTGGCCCATCCACATATTAAGAATAAATAGCAATAATTTTTCACATCTAATACATGAATCAATAACCATCGGTTCGAAGAAATGCACACCTGTACAAAAACACAGATGAAAACATTTCCAATTATCATCACACATCAGTCACAAACTAGATTTCAACGTGTCGATATATATCAATTCCATACATAATTTGGACACAAACTGATTATGTATACGACTATCACACATATTATGATCACTGGTGATTATTCACATCGACACAAATGTGATCAAACCTGACAAAATTACAAGGTATATATTATGACAGTCCCACATCAAAAGTCTGTTAACATTTAAAGAAAAAATTCCATAAAGTCATAACAATTTGATTTTTTAAAAAAAAGCAAGAAAATACGGCATGCCAATGGAAGTACATGTTTACAATACAAAATAATCCAATCACACTGTGATAATTACTATATTTCACGATCTTAAGACAAGAGTTATACTTTTTCCATGTACATAGGCATATTTAACATTTAAGTTTGACTGTGATCTAAAGAACAGCTACAACATATTCTTGACAAACTCATACAGATGTAAATTTTCAGTAACTTATACCCGGTGGGAGATTCTATGGCCTTTCCATCAGAGATATTGCAGATTGTCTCAAGTCAGAATAGTTGCTGTTGGTAAGCCTATGCTGCGGACTGGGTAACAAGATTTCACAACATTTGATCTCTCAGAACAAAAGAGTAAAAGAGGAGCAAGAAACACAAAGACACGGCACAGCTTTACATTACTCATTGAAATAAGGACAGATAACAGTGAATAAAAACTAGAATTCTGAAACATGTTCCATGCAGCAATAAAGTTCCTGGTTCATTATCCAAATATTCCAACTCTGATTATCTAATTGTTCACGAAACCATGGTGTAACAGAGTGAAATTCAACTGACACTTTCTTTCGAAAGAGAATGGAGGTGTCATCAGATTAGTTTCAAGGAAAGAAATTGCATAAAAGAAACAGAGAGGCAATAATTAATGTACAAAATGCATTAACCTTTTCACATCACATAGTGCCATTGCTGAACACCCCACGTCATAACCGATGCACAGTGCTGCTTGTTGCAACCTTTTCACCCTGCTCCCATCAGAAGATTGGTTACATTAAATTAAATACCCATTTTCAGATTCCAAGCTTTACTGGGAATGGACACTGTAGAGTAAGAGTGTTCAGTAGGAAGGCAAGAGCTGTGACTGATGCAATGTGCAAAAGTTAAAAAAAAAGGAAAGAGTCTGATGTATTTCAAATTCTACAATCATATGACATAGACCAATTGTCATACATCAAAGCATAAAACAAAGCAAAAAGAACAGCTCATAACATTCTGTGACCTAACCTACATTAAAATCATGAATGAAATATCTTCTTCAGCACTTAGCTTTTAATAAATACTCCATATACATGCTATGACAGGTGCAAATTTCTCAAGTGTCAAGAGTGAAGCTGTGTCAAAAATGAAGTCATGGCTAATGAAATTTTAGTCTTTCAAACTCTTCTAGAGATGCCAACTTTTCTCTGTGCCTAATGATAAGGCACCTGGTTGAAATCTGTTATGAAAATGAGCCTGTAAGAAAACTGGATGTGAATACGGCTGACTGTGCTTAACTGCAGCTTAAACCCTACTGTGACATTTTACAGAAAACAGGGTAGGTGTGTTCAGGCGTAAGAACATTGTAGAAATTTTTGAAAAAACAAAAAAGGTTTGTTGTATTCCCATACTATTTAACACTTTTAAAACCGAATGAAAACATTAGACATAAATACGGTAACCAAGTTACAGAAATGAGGACTTGCAAAATTTGCCTGCACAGTTTTTCTTTCTCTTTCCTCTTCTGTTTGTTTGGGCTAAGTCTTTTCGCGAATACAACATCGGACAGTTAACAATCACAGATTTATGTTTTCTTTTTCAATTGTCTCCTCGTCTTTCTGCATTCTCTGACTTACTGTCTCAAATCTATCCTTATGTCATCTCGATCATGTGACTGTGGACTCTGCCTACACTAAAGCAATGGCCCCTAATAACTGCAACCTCTGCTTTATTGCACCTTTATTCATGTCCCCATGGTGTCACAATTAAGTACAGTCAACCGTAACAGCACTGTTCTAAACAGATGCAAATTGCTTGAAACTGAATTTTTAAATAGTTGTGCTGTCAGTATTAAAGCTTAGTATGTATCAAGCTGCAAAAAGCTCAGTCTGAATCAAGGTGTACATCTCAAATATGTGTGTCTTGATAACTATAATCCAAATCTGTGCTTTCAGCTGCCTTGTGGTTTTCCACTCTCTAGCCTTTGTTGCCCATGAGTCCAAGGATGATGATGAAGATGTAGACGATGTCAATGTACAGCTGGAGGGCACCGTAGATGTACTCCTCTGGGTCCAGCTCATACTTGCGGCCTCCCATCACCTGCTGCGTGTCATAGATCAGGAACTGGAGAAGAGAAGGAAAATGTGTCCTTAAAACCTGGTCAGTTCAACTGGAAAGGTTTGAGCCAAGCTGAGCACTTTCTCAGGCTCGATTAACTGACTCAAGTTTTGAGGATTGTGCCTTAGGATCAATCTTTACCTTTGATCTTTGTGATTTGCTTATCTGGTTTGATAAATTAACAGTTGACTGTATCAGGCATTACAATTTATCAATGATAGGTAGCATCAGTGACACTGTTATTATTAGATTAAAGGTATGTATGTGCTGGAAGAGCTGACAAAATGTCTGCTTTGGTATCCATGAGGATAATTTTGTTGTTTATTAAGATTCTAGAGGCTATGTCACCTGAAGCCATACTTTAAGATTTTGGGGAAGGGAGCGGAGGTAGGGAGAAGAAGAGGGGTGACATGAATGCTACTTTCGTGAGATCTCAAGTCCAGATCGTCAGTACTTAGGGCCAGTGTATGCTACAGTGAATGAGAAAGTTCAAGCTGGAACAAGCTTAAGCCTAGGATCATTATTTGAAATTCAAGCTGTGAAAACTTCGACCCAAATTTTTAGAACATGGTATCAGTCCAGACAGACACTGATGTCCCCAGGTAAATTTTACACAAACAGCGTAACATCTGAGTTTGAACAGGTGAAAGGAGATTATACAGCAGAAAAACCTGGGCCATGGAGACACTGTAAACAGCTAACATCTGAAAACTTTATAAAAAAGCTTCACTACAAAAAAGACAAAAACAGAAGTGCTAACAAAGAAAGCCAGAAGAAGACACAGAGAAACAAAGAAAGACAGAAGAAAGCAAAGAAGGAAGGAAACTTACCAGGCCAAAGACAAGAGCTGCCAGTCCTCCCCACACGCAGTCCAAGATCTGAAAAAGTAGACAATACAATGTTACTACAACATCAAATCTGTTAACAGAGGAGCAATTCTACAATCCACAATGTAAACATCGGTGTTCTGCCCTCGCCACTCCCAATGCACGTGATAATGAGATCATTGATGCCTTGACAGGCAAGACACGGATTCAGAGCACTTTTAATACACTCTGATATTAACTCATATTACTATTTTGTAACGCTAGACATCTCTGTCCTGTCCATGCCTCTGCATTTCTCCAAAACTGCGCAATCTCTTTATCATTTCCCCAAGAATTTTCATCTTTTTTTTTTTTTCTATTATGTAGCCCTACTTCTTGACTCTAACAACATGAAGGACATACCTTGTTGTAGCCCCATGTAAAATAAGTGATTAGGCAAGCAAAGCCGAAGAAGAACAATACCATCACCAGGACAAACAAGAGGCCACTGCACATGGTGAAGTCAATCTGAAATTTCATAACATAACAAGTCAGTCTGAGATTTTAAAAAAAAAAAAAAAAATTCAATCTGAGATTTCAAAAATGATAAGTCAGTCTGAGATTTTAAAAAATAACAAGTCGATCTGAGATTTCAAAAAAATAAGAAGTCAATCTGAGATTTCAAAAAAAATAATGAGTCAACCTGAGATTTAAAAAAAAAAAAGGACAAGTCAATCTGAGATTTTTTAAAAAAAATGACACAAGCCAATCTCAGATTTCAAACATAACAAGTCAATTTAAGATTTCAAAAAATGACAAGTCAATCTGAGAGTTCTAAAAATTACAAGTCAGTCTAAGAAATCAACAATAACAAGTCAAATGAGATTTCAAAAATAACAAGTCTATCTAAGATTTCAAAAATAAGAAGTCAATCTATGATTTCAAAAATGACATGTCAACATGAATTTCAAAAATGAGCAAGTCAATTTGAGATTTCAGAAATAACAAAAGGAAGCATTATGAGTCCTTTGACTATGTAAAAGGAGTCTGCTGCACATGGTGAAATCAATCTTGTATCTAAAAAAATAACCAGTCAATTTGACCAAGATGATATATATCATTCTAATTTTTTGCAAATGTGACAAGATTTTATTGTGCCATAATAATGTCGTACATCCATAACTAATGAACTGCCTAGACCATCTAGACCATTTATGAAAAAGGGTACAATATTATGAAATATAATTAAGTCCATGTTGAGAAAAGGAGATATGTCAATATTTTCCTGCCAAATTGCAGTTGCGAAGAAACACACTGATTTTTTTTTCTAGGTCTTGAAATGCAGGAGGAACGAGACTAAACCAGAACTGGTCAATAAAACCATTTTTTTTTAAAGTCTCTTTGCAAACAATGCTTCCTTACCTTTGTCTGAATAGCAAAAATTGAAATTGCCAGACACACAGCTGCTGTGATGCCTGCGGCCATCAAGACGATTCCAGTGTCATGGTAGCTGGAACAGAAATCGATTATCAACTGACATGTATTTATGGTCACTCAATAAAAAGATCAATACATCAACTAACCCACTGCTTAATCAGAGCGGAAAAAGAACAATCCAAGAAGTAGCTGGTGACTGCTTTTTATGTGGGGAGGGGGTGCCTATGAGACTTGGAAACAGTGATTCGGTGAGCTCTTTGATTTTCAACTTAAAAATCCCTAAAATTGGTATGCTGTGGTTGAAATTCATGTAAAATTGCCCAGGATTCAGTGAGCCAAGAGGACATGCTTGTGCAAAATTGAAAATTCTTTGTTGAGCTTTTATGATTGACATCACTGCCTTGAAATACTGGGTAGAAATAACTCCAGAGTTTTTGATGCTAAAATTTCAAATTTCACTTTTTCTCATTAACTTAAAAATAATGGACATATTGAATGCTTAATTCAAATTTAAGTTAAATTTTTTTTATTCTGTCCAAGTTAGCACCAAAGTTCTCAGTTTGAAAGTTACATTCCAAGCCTCCTCCATTCCAGATACTACATTCCAAGCCTCCTCCGTTCCTCTCCTCCCGGTCATTGCGGAAAGTCATAATGGTTTGGTTTTTTTTTTGTTCTCCATGGCCAAGAAATAAATATCTTCTCATATTGAGTAACAGAGATGTTAAGTACCGTTTCTAACAACTTTCTGCAAACTTATATTTTCAGCTCAAACTGTGTAAACTAGGTAAATACTCATCAAGCCGCCCCTGTGATTTTACTCATACCACATAGCATTTTTCTGTGTGGAGGGAAGGTCATGAGGAACGGAGGGATGGATGGATGGATGGATGGATGAATGGATGGATGAGTGGGGTATTGGAAAAATGGGTCTATGAATGGTTACAGACATTCGTTATTATGTACCTGCTGATGGTTCCTGTCATGTAGGAGAAAGCCAGAGTCTGGAAGAGAGAAAAAAAAAATTATCTTCTTGTTACCTGTAAGCTACTAACTATTAGCCCTGCTATTTTGTTTCCAGCTACTCCACCTAGCAATCAAAACTAATCATAATAACTAGCTTTTCTCATTCACAGCTGACATTTTTAATACAGTCAACTCCATTTAATCGCAACGCCTCGAAAATATAAAATAATTTGTAATTACCCAGTGACAGAAATAAAGCATTTTGTTACATGAAAAATGTTGCTGTTAAGTGAAAGTTGTTGTCATTATCTGCTTTAAGATTACGTCCATAAAATCATGCTTTGTGTGTAGAAAAATGATTTTATTCCCAATTTCTCCAACAAACAGAAAATTGATATTGGAAAGCCCCGATAATCTTTAGAGCCTGATATCTCAATTTCCCAGTCTTCTGACATAAGCCGCATTTTGACTGATTGCAAAACACATAATCAAGCATACTTACAAAGAGAGCGAGGCAAATCCAATTTCCTGGAGACTTCCGTCTGCAAAACGAAAATGTAAATAATATTCAACTTTAGATAAGCAGTACGGGTTAAGACGCTATGCAGATACTTAATGTGCAAAGTCTGTTATGGCTGGGATGGGTATGACACTTGCAAAATATTCAAAGTAGGATCCTTACTAAACTCTGTGATCTTAACACCTTCCAAGAAGATCTGAAAAACCACAGAAACTCTAAATTTAGGTGTAATGCAAAAATATTCAAGATTTTATAACTAATGTCTATTCTCTGCCCAATTCCTTGTCATCTAATTTGCATTCTCTGGACAGATCCCTTGTGGGAACAATACTGCTAATAAAGTATAAGGCTAACGCATTTATCAGTATCGTAACATACAATTTCAAAACTGACTTAAGATGGTACAGTACCATGATTTTCAATAAATAATAATAATAATAAAGATAATTTTTATAGTGCCTCACCCCCAAAAAGCTTGAGGCGCTTTACATTGCATACATTTCTTTTCAACACCAGCCATATTACAAGCATAAACATACACACTCGCACATACTTATTTCATAACATAGACATACATTTCAAAGATATTCTTCATACAGCAAGCATTCCAAGTACGGATTGCAGTAGCTACTCTGACAAATACTTTACAAATAGATGTGTTTTTAACTGGCATTTGAATGATTCAAAAGTGGAAGAATTTCTAATATTTTCTGGCAATGAATTCCAAATAAGAGGCCCAGAATTAATACCACAAAATTCAAAGTGACCATGCATACCTGACGCTGGGACAGCAGACCAGGGTAAAGTACAGGACCAGGAACAAGCCACTGAAAATGAAAAAGAGTTATAACCCATGTATGACTTCAAAAGAAAGGTACCAACACTTCTGTAGAAAGGGTATTCAAAAAGGACACTGTAAATAGCTTGGACCCCAAAAGTATGCCGAACACAAAACTGATGACACTAAGCACAAGTTCTTTTACAGCCACCATGTTGGTTCCATTCTGCTCTCCTATATCTCTGAATACTACCTTTTCCTACATAAGACAAACAAATCATCACAATCATAGGCAGACAGCAAATGTCAGAGATGAGCAATTTACAAAGTGGGCAATTTTCATGCTTGTTACATCCCAAAACATCCATCACGATGTCACAAATGAAGTTACAGTCACTGATTAAAAAGCAGTACCAAAGCTTGAGATTGGCATTATAAATTTCCTCTCCGGATTCTGTCGACTCTTATGGCCTTTCATGTGTCTTTCCAAGAATAAGATGGCTCTCCCTGGTAAACTGATTTCTACTTCGATGCTCGAAATAAATAATCTTCCACACACAGGTACGTCACAATTTGGCTATTCCTTGGAACTGATGTCTGAGGTGTGGATAACAAGCCAACTGACAGCTTTCAACATGAACACACACAAGTCTCTTGAAACTTACTAAGCCAGAAGGTAAAACCACAGTGAATCTTGGACCCATTTCTTGACAGGTTCTCTGAAATAAAGGAGTTTAAAAGGCAAGGTAAGCAACCAGCAAGGTTAGCAACCAGCAAGGTAAGCAACCAGTGTTTCAGCTGCCTCTTGATATAGGAAGAAATACAAACAAGAATAACACCTGGATCAACCGAGGACTTCAACTCCACTATGTTATATTGCTAGTTTTGTTTTAAGCTTTTTCATAAGAAAGTTGTTGGAATATTTGTACACAGGACTGAAAACATTGAAATAATAATGGTATAAATTGCCTTTGTTTCATGAGTAATATTGTAGAAGTGTTTTTTTGACAGAATCTAACATGGATGACAGCAGAGCTGACGGCAAAATTTTCTGACACTTTGATCAGAATATGGGTCTCTGTCCAAAATTAAAGATGTTTTATCATTCATTGTTTTCTTCATGAATTAAAATATGCTATTTTTTTACATTTGATTTTTTTTTTGGCTTCCGAAATTTTCAGCGCTCTGTCATGCCTGTTCTAATTTTTGTGAGAAGTCAGAAATGGTTTTTCATGAGGATCTAAGTTTTGGAGGCGCAGCATGACACTTCCCTTATGAATGTTTGAGCACAGAATCTAGAGCAATCTGGACAGGTGTTACAGGACAGCCAATATTAAAAAAAAAAAAGCCACTCCGGAACCAAAATTAGCAAACTGGCAACCCTCTTTCGTACTAACTGTAAAACACACCATGTCCAAATAACAAGGGATAATAACTAACATTTGTGTTTTCCTTATTTACCAAGTCTAATCTGGTATTAAGCTCTTAAAAAAATTTTGAACAGAATGCTTTTTTGGAAAATTAATTTTCGCAAGTCAAGTTGAACTCTGAAATTCATGAAACTTAGATCTTTATCCATGAAACTCCTTTCGAGTATAAAGAAAAAAAGATGGTTTATAATCATACTTACACAAATATGAAAAGACAGATGAATCCAAATGTGACCAGCAGCTGTGTAAATAGGATCAAGTAGACCTGGGAAGAGCAAAAAAAAAAGTGAGAAAGGGAATCTCTTAGCTGAGTTTCGGTGATAAGACCACCCGGCTCTGCCTATATATTCAATGGATCATCTAAAAATACTACAATCTATTGTCAGTTCTCTAGGAAAAGTCTGCTTTCACCCAATTCAATTGGACTTCCAACTATTTGAAATAAGTCCAATAATCAATGTCATGTTGCAAGACCACATACTTTGCTAATAATGAACAAACGGTAGTTAACGTTATGGATTCTGTCAAATTCTCAATTTTAGGAAACTGCTAGCCAGTGATGCACAATGCTGTGGCCTTTCTTGGGTCTTTGCAAGGTCATAATGGATTTCTCTAGGAAAGTGATTTCAACTTATAATACATAAAATAATAAGTATGGTATAGGAGGAAACTCATGTCCAAGAAGACAACAAGTAAACAAGCTTTTTATCATTATATTAGCTTTGTTATTATTACCATTTTATTTTTATTATTTGTGGATCAATCTGACTTTTTCGTTACAGCATTGGACTCAAGATCAAAAAATGAGTGAGTGACTTGGGAAAGCATTTCATTCACATTTTTAACTTATTCCATCTATCCATAAAATGAGTATCTGGCTATAGGCAGAGAAAGATATTGTCAGAATGCTAGTGATCAGCATCTATGAATGTCAGTAGTACTGTATTTTCCCCACGCAACTGAGAAAGTCCGAAGGAGTTGAGACTGGGAGTTGAGAAAGTCATATAGAGATCAGGCCCCCTGGGATAGTTACAGTATGAAGTAAAAATAGCGGAGATTACGTTGGATATCAAACCTCTGAACTTCATTACTATTATTATCATTTTATTTCATGGGCCTTAATAACCCGCATGCCTCAGACGGCTCTTTGACTATACAAATAAGCATTAGTGCACTACGGACCAAATGTCAGTACAAAAACCTAACGACTAAAAAGAAACCAAAAATAAAACTCTGTGTCTATTTTGCGACAGGATGTTCTTTTAAACTCTGTAAACACAGGACGTTCAAAGCTGTCACACTCTACTTTCATCCATCAATCTCCTTCCTCTTGCAATAATAGATCACGCCCTTGCTCTTGAATACTCCTACAAACACACTTTGTAAAAACAGTGGAATCCTAATGACACACCCACTCTTCAGACCAAACTACTGAGGGCTTGTTATCAAGAGCAAAATGTTAACCAGAGATTTTTTTTTTAGGGACATAAAGACAATTAGGACTTTGGCCTCTTTTGAATGCAAGTGTGCTAGGCAGCGGGAAATCTCAAGCCATGGCTGTATTAGCAAAGTTACACTGTACTATCTCATTCTACCTGTACAATGCCATAAGCTGATGAGGGGCATTGTCAAAATGCTAGTGATCAGCGTTTTTATGTATCAGCAGCACAGTATTCTCCCCAAGGAGTTCAGTAAGTCCTAGAATGATCAGACCTACTGAGGCAATGATGGTGGGAGGTCATATGAGTAGGCATTAGCCTGGATTTGAGACTTGTAAATCACTTCGGTATATTTATTAACAGGTTTAACAAGTTTATTTATCTGAAACTAAGACCACAACTGTTGTATGTGGGCATATAACAGAGTATATACAATGGTTACATGATACAGACAATCACAAAGATTACATACGAAGTCACACACATAACAACTAGATCATTAACATACACAGTTTTAACTCCATTCACAGTTACCCCCCTTCTTGACACCTCATTAAGCAAGACATTACTTGGACATGCTCAGTGCATATATAGAATAAGCTGCGACGCATAACAAAGTAAAGATCACAAAGTAACGATCAAGAACCACCTCACAAATAAAATCCAGTGTCACAAGCCACTAGTGCAATACACTGTGTTCCACTGTGCCCCATGCATCCTACTGTGGTGATACTTCTTCATGAATGCAGATTTTCACAAGTCTCTTGTCACACAGCAGTCGAGATTGAATGCTCCTGACTTACTTATACTGTTTGCATTCACTGGGGTATAACATTCTGTGGTCCATACATGAACCAATATGACTTTTAAAAAAAAAAAAAATTGGGATATTCCATAGAAAATACAACTATTATCCTTCAATTAGTCTGGAGTTCACACAACTCTGGGGAATGTATTGTGATGTTGTTTCGGTTTGATATTTTTATCTATTTATCATTTTATTTTTGAGGGCACTTTTCTCAATTTCACCCAACTGTGGGTTATCAGGTTCACACAATTATTTGACAAGTATATATAGCTGTTTACCAAGATCATGTATGTCTGTGGCATGTGATCATAGCAACTTACTGACTGGCTACTACACTGTTTTCCAGTCACTACCTTTTACCAATCAGATTACTGCACTAACCCACAAAACACGACTGTGACCTGTAAACTGTTGTGTGACCTGTAAACAGTCCTGTGACCTTTGAATGGTTCTGTGATCTGTAAACGGTCCTGTGACATACAAACAGTCCTGTGACCTGCAAACAGTCCTATTAAGCAGCTGATAGCACCATCTTCATCCCTCACCTTTCGAATAAACGCTCTGCGAATAGCTTTGTCTGAAAATGATGATCCGAACTGTCCAGCTGCATGGTCATCATCAGCTTTGGGCACTGCGCTTATATAAGCCTCTTCATGCCCAGGCTCTCGGTAGCCCATGGGTGCTGGTTGAGTACCCCAGCCTTGCTGTGCGCCATATGCAGGGGCGCCTGCACGCCCTGGCTGGTTACCCCAAGCTTGTGGGGCGTCATAGCTGCCGCCATAGCCGCTGGGTTGGGGAGGTGGGTAGCCCCCTGCTGGCTGTGAATAAGCAGCTGAAAATAGAGTTAACAGATAACAATGTGAGCATTTACGCATACCAATATTGCAGCATAGTTTTCCTCTCCAGATGCATGTTCATGTGACTGACCCCTTAAATTTCAAAGTCCCCTCTACATCACATGTACATTAAACACGTGAAACTCCCATTCTTTCCTACACTTCAAAGTTTCTTTGCTTTGAAAAAAAAAACTTCTTGAGCAAAGTCCCTATAAAAATGTACACCCCCCCCCCNCCCCCCCCCCCACCCAATCCCTCAAATTTATGATGTGGGCAATGTGTTCCCCAGCTAATATGCATAATCCTTAGGTTAGTTAACACACTGCGGTAACCAAGGGAAACTCTCAATGAATTAGTAATGTTCACTGTAGTTACCGTAATATGTTAATTAACGAAAGGATTATGCATACGGCCACTGGAGAGAACAATGATTGTGCTGATTATGTTTTCTACCAGTCAGTAGCACACTATCGCTTGAAACGTAGCAGCTTATGAGGGGCCAGTAAAACAAACAATACAATACACTGATGAATAAGCAAAGTGAACATCTAAATCACTACCTCTTCATTCCGCAATACAATTACTTTATTATTATAATTTGGTGTGAAGTTTTTAGAAACAAATATTTCATTTTTTTCTTCTTAATATCTACTCATCTTGTCAATGTATTTCCATATTTACTGATCATAAATTTATAACAGTTTCAATAAAGCCTCGAAAATCATTTCTGCTCTTGGAACAACATTATTGTAAAATCCCTATACCATTTCTAGATTGACGATTCTATTAATCCTAGGTGGTGATCTGAGGTCTGAAAAAGTAAAAACCTCTCCTGTTAAGTTTCAGGTTTAGACCTGAAACATGTGATGACATATGAGGTAAGCTTTTGGATTCAAATTACCTACAATTATTTGTAATAAGTTTTGAGGATTGAGGAAGCCTATTGGTAATCAGTATTACAGCAGTATGTAAGTTGCATTTCATTCCAATGGGTCTTATTTGAATATCTCATTCTAGGTACTTTGGATAGAGAAAGGAAAAATATATGAGTCCCTGCTGTCGCAATTTTCCATTGTTGGTGGGGCGCATAAAGTATCAAAAGCACAATGTAAGGAAATCCCCAACAACAAGCAGTAAGACAGTACAACATACCACCTCTGTGCTAGCAACTATTGGGACAGACTGTTGTTTTCTTTTATGTTACACTGTAAATAGGTAACACAAAACTTGCTCAACCCATGAGATTTGCCAGTCCATTCAATTTCATGTTAACAGGATTTTACTGTATAATGTCTCCTAAGCAATGTATTCATGTATAATGATTTCTGGATTGGGTGTCACATAAATATGGGTTTCAGGTGACGCAATACCATCCTCTCTTGATCCCATCTTCTTTGTCAGTGATGACACAGGACAGTGATGAAGAATACCAAATACCTGTATCTACAATATACAGCTTTCATTTCACATAATCAGATTTACAAACTGGTAAACTGGTAAAGCTGTATATTTACTGGGTCCTCAAAGGATGCCACTCACATTTTATAATACTGTCTGAACTTGCTGTAGTTTCGCGAAGAGTCTAGTCTAGAATTATATGTAATTATTAGCATAATACATAATATAAAGACTGTTCTTAAAAATAAACTTCATAGATATACATACATGTCACTCAAACTAATTTCTATAGTACAGGAAGAGAAACGTTCGGGGCAAACAGAAATCAAAACACCAAAACGAATTTTTATTTTTTGTTCTTTTCACTTTTGATTTTACTATGCAAGTTGTTTCTCAAATAATTATCTCTGAAAAACACCGACACTCTCTGATTTCAGAGAATTCTCTGAAGAGTGGCATTCCTGGCTGATCAAGCCAATATTTTTTAAAAAACACACAAAAAAAGTAAAAATTGTAGTTTATCAGTCTGAATAATTCTTACAGAACTTACCATTCTTGTAAGTTGTATAGATCTTGCGGATAGTTGCCTGCAGCATTGTAAGATGGGGGGGGGCTGAATAATTCTTACCGAATTTAAAATTACCATTCTTGTATGGATCTTGTGGATAGTTGCCCGTAGCACTTTAAGATGGAGGGACTGAACAGTTCTTACAAACTTAAAATTACCATTCTTGTATGGATCTTGCGGATAGTTGCCTGCAGCATTGTAAGATGGGGGGGCTAAATAATTATTACATAATTAAAATTACCATTCTTGTATGGATCTTGCGGATAGTTGCCCGCAGCACTGTAAGATGGAGGGGCTGAATGGGAGGAATTCCATGTGTGCCGGAAAGATTTCTGCATGCAACACACCGAACCAACAACATACCCTAACCCTAACCATAACCTCAACCCAGAGTCAGCCGGTTAGTGTTAGGGTTAGAGCAGGGTTAGGGTTAGGGTTAGGGTATGTTGTTGGTTCGGTGTATTGTAGGCGGAACTCTTTCTGGCACACATATGGAATTCCTCCCGGCTGAATAATTCTTATAGAACTCACCATTCTTGTATGGGTCATGCGGATAGTTGCCCGCAGCACTGTAAGATGGAGGAGGGGCTGACATGTTGACTGTAAACTGACGACTATCTGGTTAAAATCTGGGTAAAAATAAACAGTAAATAGATTATGACATCTACCAACCCACTTTGCATCTCATTAAATCCTTACTCTAGGAAAGTGAAGATCTCACTTGACTGAACGCATTGCACAGGACAGCTTTTTTATTATAAGCCTATACTGTGTAGTCGTCACTCTAGAAAAGTGGTGGAGATCTCACTTGACTGAGAGCATTACACTGGACAGCTTTTTTATTATTTATAAGCCTATACTGTGTAGACGCCACTCTAGAAAAGTGGAGGAGATTTCACTTGACTGAAAGCATTGCACGGGGCAGCTTTAAACGTCATGGATCCCCCCCCCCTTTCCCCCACCTCCCAAAATAGCCAGATTCTGTGTCCTTATGTATAGAACCCTTTATCGCCAAAATCACAAAAAATGTGACGACCATATGTAACATAAGACTTAGTGAGCAGGTTAGATAGAATTAGGGTAGTGTCTGCGTTCTCTTATCAGCGAACCTAAACCTAATAGTAGGCACTAAAACCATATGATAACAAGTTCTCTACCGATCTAAATATGGACCGGATCTTTCGCTCTCCCTCCAGCCATGTAGCAATGGCTCGGTTTTTTTTTTCTCTATTGGTCTTAATTGATTTTGTCAAACACTAAGTGAACAACTAGTCACATTAAAAATAATATTTACAAGTAAGTAGTAATATCACCCTCCCTGCGCGGCCCTAAATCCAGCATTTCACGAGAGGCCATCATACGTTCAATCTTCCTAACCCGTCTACTCCGTAAAAACTCAACATTCACGTAAAAAAATCACCCGTTTATTTCTATACACAAACTGAGTCATATTATACATCAAACTGTCAGGCCCAACTTCATGAGGAGAGAAGATCTTCAAAGATATTTATTATGGTAATACTACAAATAATAATACTAATAAAGTTCACGTTATATAACTTTTGTTTTTTTTGGTAAGGCTCAACGCGATTTACAGAATCTCACATAAAAGACACACTTTCACTTCCTACAACCTGCTCTGGCAACAAAACAGTACACAACACATGGTCTTCTCTAACGACAGCACCGACTCCATGACATGTCTACTACTAAATGAACTGTATCATCGGTGCTGTCGTTAGAGACAGCCCAGCACATTATGTAATCTAGGTCCAATCACCTCTACACGCATACACAGACGCACGCATGCACACACATGAGCAAACACGCACACATCAAATTTTTTTAGTTCCGTTTGAATACTTATCAGAATGTACTGATGCAGTATAGCACATTACACCAAGATAGAAATGATAGCCATGGTAGGTCCTGCATGACAGACGACTTAGAGGAATGCAGTGAATGAGTTGATAGTACGTAGATGCTGATGGCGATGACTCTCTCTCTCTCTCTCTCTTTCTCTCTCTCTCTCTCTCTCTCTCACACACACACCCACACATATATAACATACATACATACATACATACATACATACATACATACATACATACATACATACATACATATCTCAATAACTTTATTGAACATGCTGTTTAGATTACAATCACGAATCCATCCGCGAGAGTACAGCGCGTTACATATTGCCAGCTTTCACCTTTCGATAGACATTCGCCTGCGCCAGATCCGAAACGAACCGATTATGGCGCTTATACCAAGATAGCTACACAGTCTTTTGGCATACATACATACATACATACATACATACATACATACATACATACATACATACATACATATATACATACATACATACACATACATACATACATATCATACACACACAGACTACATACACACACACAATGATCTAAACATGAATAATTTTTTTAACCAACAGTTCAAAGACTGTTCAGGCAGTCTGCCCGGCCATTCCATGTTACATGTGTCCCCATACTGCCACTACTTTCACACATGTCACTATTCCATCAAAGACAGGTACATTGTGGAAACTCAACAACATGTAAAACAAGTTGTTGAAAGATTAAACTTACAAAAAAAGCTAATCCATTTTTTTAATTAAACAGACTTCAACTGTCTTCTTTTTGAAGTTCTATGTTGTAAATACGTGTTACGTGCATATGATCAATAACAACAACAACAACAACAAAAATTATGTGTTTTGATTTCCTTTGATTTGTTTACTGCCTGATCAATCATGCTTTGAAATAAAAAGAAAAAGAAAAACAAAAAAAAAAGGGGGGGNGGGGGGGGGGGGGGAGATGTGATGGTAAGAAAATATTAAAGCACAATATTCATATCATGTTTAGTTCTTGTGATATAGACTAAAATGTAGCATTAGCATTTTTTTTAAAATTATAAATGCATGTCATATTAGAATTCTACTATATGTAACTTTACCACCAACATGGATAAATTGCAAGTCTTCGTAACTGATTATATATGGATGTCCTCATTTCTTGCCTCTGATGGTTTTTGTTTTTACTGATGGATGTTATGACGTTACATGTATCACTTCACCTGTAACGTTTGTCACTGCAGCTGATGTCATATATGTGTATCGCAGCTCCTGTATCTGAAATGTATTGGTTTCTGATGTTTTCATACCCACATGCTTGAAACACTGGTCAAGCTTGCTCTGCCTTTAGATTTTAATTCAACTAAATGCAAATATACCAGAATGAGATTAACTTTCTCACTTTGGTGTGTCATTTGTTTAAGAGAGTATGTGATAACTACCAATTCCTGTTTAAAAAGCTTCTACTTCAGCCGTATAACTAATTTTCTTTGTTACACTGATCTGAATTGTTAAATTTCCTTACATTTTACCCAAGGATTGGTGTAATTGGAAAGACTACAGAAATTCTGTTACGATCAAAATTTGATTGTCTAATTGTTTATGATTGTTTTTTAAAGAGTCAAAGTCAAAATGAGAGAAAACATAATATAATTAAATCTGTATAATAATCACAAATTAATTTAGCAGATGTATTAAATATTCATTATAATGTTCAGAAATTTAATCATTTTCACTAACTCGAATCTTTCCATCCCAGCTTCGCTTTACATGGAATGGGCCTAACAGAAAGCAGAATTACTGAACAGCTGAAAAGTTTCAGTCACAGGGAAGTTTTTCTGTGAGCTTCACCTCTTTGCTTATTATATTATCCCACTTTATTTCTTCTTTTCATATAAAGTTATACGCCTAAAATGAGTCACGTTAGACATCAAACGATGAGGTCCAACTTCCTGGGTGTAGATATAAGGAAGGTATTTAATACAGCTATTAATGTATAGGAGAAACTTGATAAATAAAAGTTGAATCAAAGAGACAAAACATGGGCTTACTGCCAACGCAGGCTGCCTATTATTGGGAGACCTATTGGGGAAAGGGGTAGGATGGACACCAAAGTATGAAAAAAAATATGGAAACTATAGAGTCTTAAAACCCTTTTCAAAAAGCCACATCATCTCATGACTTCCATTCAATGTCAACCAAATCATAAAGAAAGGCTACAAAGTGTATGTTGTCCAGACTTCATTGAGAGCCTGACTCTTAAAGGTGGAATCTTCCTACTGCCTATAGATTCACTATGAAACAATAATAACAGCAGATGAGTGACCAGAAATAGGCTAAGGTGTAAATTACTGAAATGGTCAGATCAACAGGTCATTGCTATACGGTGAATGCAGACTTCATTAGATTTAGTTTGCTGTATCATTGAAATCTGAAGGAAAATATTACTACTGAGATAACCAGGAGTGTAGACAAGTCTTGTTTATTCATAGGCATTGTATCTTGAATGAATGAACACTAGAAGAAAAAGAAAACTTGTGAAAACCTTATCTTACATTGTTCCCTAGTAGTTTACAAAGTACAGTATCTACAACTTGATAGTGGCAACATTATGACACACCGCTAAAATGTTTTATCACAGTCCACCCAGAGTCTTAAACTGTTCAAGTATATTGTAATCCTCACAGTATTAAAATCATTCCATAATATAGTTCACACAATTTCTAAAACTTGGAAGTGGCAACATTCTTATAAAAATGTTTACTACAGTCTGACCAGAGTTTTTGTCAACAGCTGAAATGTATAATCTTTAACAAAAACAAAAAAAATCATGATATATACACTGTAGTTTATAAAATATCTGAATACTGGAAGTGGCAACATTCAAACACATCGATAAAATGTCTTATCACATTTCAAGCTGACTTTTTGTGAACTGTTGAAATACAACGCCCTTGAAAATAATCTTTAAATGTTGACATACTATGCCATGTTTAAAAATCTCTGAAACGGCTTATTGTACCTGGCAAAGTGACAGTACTGTACTGTTTACTCAGGTGACTTTAGAGTTTGCAAGCCACTGTATACTATACATAGGCCTTAGTGACTAGTGGTGGGCTGGTGGGATAATGAAACTAGTATGTATTAACAACATGTAAATTAGCATCTTAAAGAGACTAACAGGACGAGAACTGTACCTGGTATGCGTTTGGACATAACAGCATGTGAATGTATTACAATAGAATAATTACTAGAAACAAGAGAAGAAGAATTGGGACCGAATATACTGTACCTAGTATTCATGCTTACTTACAAACCGCGTCCTCCTAAGTGTGCTCTACTGTATTTCTAAATCTGTAAAATCTGAAGAATCATAATGATGAGGAATACCAGTAATGTTCACCACAGTGAAAATGGAAGTGGTTTCTGAGAAAGATGCCTTATCTAGCCAAGCACTGCATCATCATCTATCAAGCACACATATTTCGTTTGCTTTCAAGGCTTCAAACCTATTTGGCATTATCACTGAAAGACCAGATGCATAAAACAGTCAAATTGACATACAATTAAGTCATTTATATGACTTTTGAGACACATAACACACTATATCATTCACCAGAAAACACACAAAACCCTTAACACATGGAGGTAAATTGTAATGATGGAAAGAAATAAATTTTCCTCTAGACCACACAGTCATGTCATTTGTCCCTTAAATTTCAAAACCGCTCCTAAACAATACTCTGAGCATGAAGATCTGTTTTTCATTCCTGCACTCCAAAGTCTGCATTACTTTCATAAAAATCTAAAATTCCTCTAACACTGTACAAATCCCCCCTTGAATTTATGACAAGGATGGGGGGAAAGGGGGATGCCTCCCCTAACTCATACGACCTAGGACTGAAGAATTATACATTCAGTCTTCGAAACAGATATTTTAGTCAGCTGAAACTGAATTTCCCGATTATTTTGGGTCTCTGCCAATAAATTTCCTGTAAGAACCAGGATACTGTCTCGCACATATATATTGTTGTTATTAATAGCAATGGTAGAAAGACATCCCGGCATGGCTGATTCTTCAACTTTATCATATGAGTTACTCTCCCAAAGCCCTTACAGAATAACGTCTATACAGAGAAAGAGAAAGGAGATTTAAGAGGGATAAAGATTGCGGAAATAAAATGTGAGTGAGCAGTCAAAAATTCAAAGAGAATGGGGTAGTAATAGGCTGCTGTGGTGACTCCCCTTCTCCGCCTCCCCCACCAAACAATAGAAGAAAAAAAAAGGGGGGGAAGGGGGGTGGGAATCCAACCCGTTGGGGATAATAATAGTATTGGTAAATGTTAAAGTATTATCAGTATTGGTAAAATTTAATCTTTACTGGCTAAATCACTGTGTATAAATCTCTGTACTGTATACAATATATTATATATCCCCCAAGTAAACAGTAACCCTAATGAACATAAATACCAGTATAAGCAAGTGTATTAAATACATTGAATCCATCTAGTCACATACTCAATACTGTCGCATCCTTGGCATGTCATTTCAAGACATCATCAATCAAGCGAAGTGAATATCAATTGAGGCAGATGTATTGTGTATTAATATTAAAAAGAATTGGATTAGTATGGTGCTGAGCCTTCTCCTTGCCAACCGTCAAACCGTCAGGTCATAGTATTCATAGTGTGACACTGTTTGAGTGTGAGCACCTGACAATCTGCATTAATGTTGATATTACTACATATAGTACATATGTATATTATTATTTGTTTGAATGAATGAATGTGTCATGTCAAGTGGGCCATGACCAAAAACAGAAGGGACAGACTACATCAAGTGATATAAAAACAAAGGAGGCACACTAAGGTGCATCAACACAACACCACCACCACCTTCCCACCGCTGTCAAAGTGGGCCTCTCTGGTTGTGCGGATATTTTGACACTCCATGTATACAGAACTGCAAATCACAGCTATCACTCTTGCATTAATTACAATTCATCTATATTATAAGAATGGACCAAGGGCGTGGCACATTATTTTCACCTGTGACAAAACTCTAAAACCAGTACATGTAAAATTCATTTAATATCGCCAATCTGAATGAAATTCAACAGAAGAAGTTTCCTGTCAATGTCTGCTCGATGCAGGTGCAAGATTTAATTAATATACATTGCTTGTGCTGCTGTCTTCTCTTTGTCTTCATTCCGCCATTTCACCATTTTAGTTACAATTTCAGAGCCTCTGATCACATCGGATTGGTTCACAAGAGCTTGTTGCTTACGGTCAGAGGGCCATGTCAAATCATGTCAATTGTTATGCAAGCTTTTGCTTGCATCAAACAATGCTCTATTCATTTTTATATCGAAAAAGCACAGGCATAATAGGAGGATTAATTTTTGGAAAATAAGGATGGGAGAGGTTGAGTATTCTGCATTCGTGTTTGAGTTTAGAGTGAATTCAGTTTGACAGTAAACAAGACTTAATTCAGGACCAAAAAAAGTTTACTGTGTTTCGAGTAGGTTAATATCATGTATAACCACCGAGAATCATATCAACAGGAAAAAAAACAAGTTTTTAATAATCTGTGTCATGGGTCCATGTACATGTACTGAAGAGAGAGAGAGACAGAGACAGAGAAAAAGACAGACAACGAGAGAAAGAAACAGAAGAGTCTTCTACCCAGCTGTCCTGTCTTCATACACTATACTGCTACTTCATCATAGTGATATGCAAGAATCTGTATGTAGCTGACAATCTGATATTAGTTACCTAATGTCCCATTCGTAGAATCAATGCTATACTCTACACTGGGTGGATGTATCAAAGATCTATAATCATACAGTCATTAGTCCTGTGTCTGCGTACCTGGAAAATTTCTCTGAGAGTTAATAATCCAGTAAATTAGGTTTTTTGTTTTTTGTTTTTGACTATTTTAATAGTCTAGTTTTAGAAAGAAAATACAGTGGTATCCGCAAGAAGTCAACTCGCTTGAAGTCAACTCTCACTTAAAGTCACCATCACGCAGCGGCCCCGTTTTGTTCCTTCTTTATTTAAGTAACTTTGTTTCTGATAAAGTCAACGACCGCAGTGCTATTTTCGCTTAAAGTCAACACCACGTGACTGAATGAAAAGGTGAAATCATTGAAAAAGAGAGAGAGAGAGACAAAGAAAAGTTGGTAGCGTGGGGATGGGTTGGGTGGGAGAGAGCTCTCTGTTTCCATTCCAGTCACTGCGTGCATCGCCACATGCTCGCTAGCCTGGGCCTAGCCGAGCGAGGGGCCAAGTGCAGCAAGGTGTAACAAGTACTTCGTGTTTTAGTATGTCATAAATTAATAAGTACAGTAGTAAATAAAATTTATTTAGGCAAAGAGAAAATCACACAGACAAAGCCTAGAAAGAGGATCCTTGAAAACCTCAATGCTTATTTTTGCTAACAAGGGACATAGTCCAATCGCACCACCTGTTTTTATTATCCTTGGGTTTTGTCCACTGAAATGGATAAGGCCTTGCTTAAAGTCAACACTTTTTTTCGGTCCCGCGGTGTTGACTTTATCAGGATTCCGCTGTATATTTATATCTTAAATCCATGGCTTGGACCAAGCATCTGTTCTGTACCTCATCTTCATCTTTGAAATACAGATTTTAAGAGACCAGCGAACATACATGGTTAAGTGCACAGATACTAATCACAGAATGCTACATTACTGAGTTTATCAAGTAAAGAATATTCTGTTTAGCCTTTATGACTGTTTATCAGAGCACTGATGGATGGGGGATCCTCTTCCCCCATGAATTTTTCCATTGGTAATGCTTAGTTACTCCTTATAAATTTCACCATTCACATGTCAGTAATTCTAAGGAACTATTCATCTATTTATATATATCGCTGAACATGTTTAAATATTGTGTATGAAAAATGGGGAAAGGGGGGCATAGTATTAAGGTTTGTGAAATCTAGACTACAGTTACAGCCATATGATTCCCTTGCCTTGTTTGGGTTTGATTTTTTTTTTTTTTTGCCGTAGCTGTTATGTACCTGTGGTGTAAGAAAAAAAAAAGTACTGGGACTTTAAATTCACATGTCCTGGGCCTGTGGTTTCGATTTTCAGGTTGGATCTAGTCTAGATCTAGTTAACTTTACATCAATGAATTCATATCATAAGTGATAACTACAGCTCATCCGTGACCGCCTCTAATACTAGACTAGACTAATCTGTCACTAATGATTTGATACTAGACTAATGAATGTTTGTCGAACTGTCTTACTCCGCCGGTCTTGGTCGCAGCATCCTTTCCTCCTCTCTAGTCTAGTCAGTTCTTATTCATATTAAAGTCACAAAATAAAAGAATTATAGAGAGGTAGAAGATGCGAGGACAATAGCAAACTTACCTCTTCGATTGGGCTTCTCGTTCTAAATTTTACTTCCTGAATAAATTCACCGAAATGGTATCCACAACGGTGAACCGGAAAATAACAATGGGCTGGTCAAATGATCCCGCAGTAAATGAGAGTTATAGCCAATAGAATCGTCTGAATATGATCTGACGTCACTAGATATTTTCCCCATTTCGCAATTGTGGGTGTGTCTACTGTGACACGTGACAGGGGAAAGCAAGCTATTTAAAAACAGGATCCAAAGCATTCAGTGTTATGAAATTAGGTTATGCGTAATTGTTTCGCTAGATTATTCAAACCATCTCCTGTCAGGGTAAGAATACCGTTATAATATCTTACCACTGCATTACAAATGTTACTTTAGGCCTACTTAATGTTATGTACATATTATGTCTTATCAGTTTATATGGGTGTTTCGTGCAGGTTTTCTTTTTTTTTTTTTCCTTTTAGAATGAGCAATAATAGTGATGGATTAATGCAATTACCAAAAAAATGTATCTAGATCTCGACGGGATACCAGCTAGTTTTCAAAGCGACGAAATATTTTATTTATCTCATCTTCAAAGGAGTTACACTTAGATGAAATTAGCTCTCTGATGTCATCCAGTAGCAAATAATATTATGTGAACACTGATGACTGTAGGTGTATTTTGGTTTTTAGGTTCGTTCATGGCTAATTTTTCGTCAGTAGGTTAAACAAAGCAAGCCCGCCTTGTGATCAAATTTGTTTATTCTGTAGTCTAGGGACGCCTAGAGTGGTTGTCCTCTTCTTTTTAGGGTATCCTGGATGTTTGCATGCGCTCGCCAGTATGAAAAATGCACTTTGAAGAAAATATTGATTTTCTTCTGGTACCTCCACATGACAGGTGAAGGACTAAATGAAGCAAAATTATAAGAGTGGAGTGTGGTTGAAATTCTGACTCCTAGATCTTTGCTCGAGAAGCCTAAACTTAGCTAGCTCAGCTACATTACCTGCTTTATGCC
>JAWQUT010000155.1:1433770-1444535 GCA_033807755.1 Ellobium chinense
GAGGGGAGGGGGGTGAAGGAGAAAGGGGAAGGATGTGAAGATTGACACGAAGTGTGAAAAGGTGCCTTGTCCCAATTCTATATGTCTTGCAGCCAGTCAAAATGAGGCTTAAGTCGTTGTTTCCTTTTGACAAATTTAATGTATGTACATGTATTTTCATTACGGGAAAATTTCCTGAGCCAGCATTATTCCATTTCTAGGTATAATTGTTTGAAGTACCAGTTGGCTACCATCATGCAATACTGAACAAGAAAATGAGAAAATTGCGACTAAAGACAAATTTTACATTATAGAAATGATATGAAATAAAAGCTCAGTGTGTGAATTTTCATTAGGTGAAAACATTTTTAAGTGTCATTATTCTAGCCCGAGGTATAACTGCTTGAAGTGGCAGGTGACTACCCTCATAATATGTAGCAGCAAAAAAAAAATCTTGACTAAAGACCAAATTTCCGCTATAGAAATCTAATCTGGCACACAAAAACTCAGATTTCTCCACAGTTAATGATTTTTTTTTGCCTACAAAGTTAATAATTTTGTGCTCAGAAATAATTTTCTCACGAATTTAAATTACATAAACATTTAAAGAATCGATACCAGATGACCCAAAACCACCTTCAGCGCCTGGTATCACAGATCTTTTCTTCAGCGACTTTAGCCTGAATTCGACTGGCTGAAAGAAATATATTCCTTATACAGTATTTTTGAGAGCATGAAAGGGATAGTTCTGATGATCCCCTTTCCCCCTCTCTCTCCTCTCTCTCTCTTACTCCCGCTTTCTCTCTCTTTCTATCTCCCGTCTCATCAAGAATTATCTCAATCAGTCATTTTTCCGCTGGATAAGAAGAAATTTCGCCTGAGGGTGGAGAGGGTTGAGAGACTGATAACTTCAAACCTGAAAGAGAGATTCTCATATCATTAATTTTAATACGATATATAAGTAACTCAGCAGATAAATAAATTTACACAATAAAATTAATAGTACACAGTCGACTCCTCTTTATCGCAATCAGGATAATCGCAACATTTTCGACGTAACAAAAAACTATATTTCTTTATTAAAGTCACTGTATAATCTTAATTTATTTTAATTGGAACTTTTCTTTGCTTCCGAGGAGTTGCGAAAACAAGTCGACCGTCTCTTGTCGGCAGGGGAGTAAGCAATGAGGCTGAGATAACATGGGAGAAACAAGGCAAGAAGGAAATGAAGAACCTAGATCTGTGCTTCAGCTTCAACAATTCCAAGTCACTCTTGTTGTTATCATCATCATCATCATCATCATCATCATCATCATCATCATCACCATTGTAAAATACACGAAAATTGTAAAACAGTACTTCATCCCAATATGTATCAACTCATTATGAAAAATGTATATGAGCTAAAATGTATCACTGAAACCAAAGCGTTTGGCAAAAGGTCTCTTCAGTGGAAAATAAATGCAAAATGCTCATCGAGATATTTAACAAAGGATTCCAAATTTTCGGATGGTAGTCTTTTATCAGGAAAGATCATCATCATCATCATTATCTTCTTCATCATCATCCCAAGTTGCTGCTTCCTGAACATCACAACAATGCTTACATGTGTTTTTTCTTGTTTGGAAGGATTTCCATATGTGGGCCATCCTACAACATACTCTTGACCCGTACTAATAAGCACATTAAAGGGACATTATTTTTTCAATGGGGCTGGTATCAAAAACAAAAAGAAGGGGGATGGGGCGCTTGGTATTTTCTTTTTTGTAGGGAATACAAAATGAATAAGCTAAGATAAGATAGATAAGATAAACCTTTATTATCCAGATTTGGAAATTCGTTTTCACAGCATTTATAACAATACAATGAAAAATACAAACAGATTAATAATGTTCACTCATACACACACATCCCTGCTCCTATACCCTCCCCTGCACACCACGCTTTACGTACAAGCATACCACATTAAGAAACACTGCTAAGGCGAATGGCTGATGGCAAAAAAGATCGCCTGTAAGGAAATTAAAAATAGTCGTTTTCAAATCCTGCAAACCCGTTTGTCCCCTACATGTTGTAGGCTGCCCCACACATGGAAATCTTTTCGTCTTCTTAAGGAATAGTAATTTCGTAAATCACATGTGATTGGCTCTGATGAAAATACCGTAGTGTATTTAATAGGAGGTAATAAATGTATCTCTGAAAAAGGGGTTTTTGCCTTCTTTATATCTGATTCAATAATCAGAGTTTTTTCGAAATGGCACATGATAATAGTGCAGTGCCCATACTTCCTCTCAGGTTCATAAATGCACTTTGTAAATAGATGAATATTTAAAAACAACACAGAATTTTATGATCGCTCTTGTTGAGACTATTTACTGATGGAGGTGTCGTTGATCTATGCTGAGCTGATTCCGTTCATTTGTGTTGATGATATCATTGTTGTTGTTGTTGTTGTTGTTGTTATTGTTGTTGCTGTTGTTGCTCTTCTTCTTCTTATCATTATTATTATAATTGATGATGATGATGACTATGTTATTGTTTTCACAACGCAAGCTATTCTTTTACCACAGTGGATCACTCTTTTAGAAATTCCACAAGCTATTTTCCTTCAGTACGCCTGAAGAGGGCTTTTTTTTTTTTAAAGTCGAGTCAAAAAAAAACATTTGCAAGCAAGACGGCCCTCATTTCTGAATGCTGAATTCCATAATACAGCGCATTTTTATATACTGGCACCCACTTATCTGCGAAACTTTTATCGGAAAGCATAAAGCTTTTGATATAATACAAAAAGTTCCGTTTTATTGCTTTTAAGCGGAGTCGATATATGTTATGAACATCAGAAACTAAAAATGTACATTTTAAAAGCACTGGTGTGAACTGGATTTCTCTTCTGTACAATAAAGTTTGAAAAATGAAAGAGTCTACCGATACAGTATTGTGCGTTTTCAGGCCATAAGGTAGGCCTAATTTCTGGAAATTTTTCATTTTTTAATTTTCAGGCTGTATTTTGTACAATCCAATTCAATTCGATTCTTCAGTTCAATTCAATTAATTCAATTCAATTCAATTCGATTTGATTCGATTCAATTCAATTCATGTAAATTCTTCAATTCAATTCAGTGTTTATTGCCCGTTCCACCGTACATACTGAACATGCACATAATAAGAACACATATATAATAAACTAGAAGGCACTTCAAAACAACGCCACACACTGTTATCCCGTCGCTCCAATTCTCTCTGCTCCATCAAAGAGTGATCATTTTCGTTGAGATCTCTTATTTCCATGAGAATTTCATGACTGTCAGTAAAAACTCGCAAGCACAATCTTGCATAATATACAGCCGTTTCTGCCAGAACACATCTATAATAGGTGAATGCATTAATAAGAGGAATGATAATGGGAGAAATAGCTTCATAATACCGTGAACTTTTAAACTGCGTCAGTCATATTTCGCAACATGATTTGACATTCTCTTTGATGTTGCCACTTTCTGAAAGGGTCATTATTAATAAGTGAAAAATAGACCAGTCTGCACGAGATTAAATACATAAATAGACTAAACATAATAAAGACAAAGAAAGAAAGAAAGAAAGAAAAAGAAAGAAAGAAAGAAAGAAAGAAAGAAAGAAAGAAAGAAAGAAAGAAAGGAAGAAACGATTATACAAACAAACAAACAAAAAGAATCGGTATTCTGCATGGTATCGCTATTCAAAGTCACCAGATCTTTTTGATATGCAAATCTTTCTCTGTTTTGGCAGCCTCAGCTGTTCATTATTCCACAATGCACACATTTATCCTTGTATTTTGAATCTAAACTATCTCTGCAATATCTATAGCCCTTCTGTCTGCCTGCCTACCTCTGTGTGTGTGTGTGTGTGTGTGTGTGTGTGTGTGTGTGTTTGTTTGTTTGTTTGTGTGTGTGTGTGTGTGTGTGTGCTTGTATGTGTGAGTGAGTGAGTGTGTGTGTGTGTGTCTGTCTGTCTGTCTGTCTGTCCGTCTCTCTCTCTCTCTCTCTCTCTCTCTCTCTCTCTCTCTCTCTCCCTGTCTCTCTTGTGCGGTATGACATAATGAATAGCTCAAGACAGCATAATTAGTTCCGTACATATTTAAAACGGCATCTGTCAGTTCTCTCATCAAGTAGTCTTCTCAAGTCAACCTCTCTCACCACAATAGCAAAAACACAGTAAACATGTCTTCGTAAGCTAAGATTTTTAAAAACCTATAACAGTAAAATTTGACAGTTTTGTTACTGTCTGTGTTGATGCTCTATAAAGACAATGCAGTTGTATGAACTTTTCAAACTGGTTCACGTTCACAAATCCTAAATCGCTTAGAAAACTAATTATTCTCATTGCACATTTTTGTTTTCTTTTTGCGCGAGCGACCTTTTAGGAATGCATAATATCATCACAAAGTAGAAAAACATTGTACTGAAATTCTCAAAATTAAATCTTTTGACTACAAAAGTAATTTTAAAAATGTTTTTTCTTGGTTCAAAACACATTTTATTCCTACTCTCATTCCCAATCATTATTAGATTTTATATAATATTTTATAAATATATCCATAAAATATTTTATAAAAATATTCAGGAAATATTTTACAAAAATATCCATAAAGGCCTATGGGAAGATTTAGGGTAATTGAGAGAAATACTGTCGTCCTAGGAAGAAATAGCTTACTAACTTACAAAGTTACTAGTCATACTAGTCTTACCGGAACTAATGTTCACTTGCGCCCCTCGTTATGTCATACCGCACAAATTTATGACCATTCTTTTCCGAACTTCGCTGAAACTGATATCTTTGTTGATTTCCGTTTCTCATACGCTGGCTGGCTGCTGCTATTGAAACCAAAAACTATTTCAGAGAAATCTGGTATTTCAGTACGTTCTCTCGGGCGCAAAATGGGAGTAAGCTCCCTGTATGCGATCTTCTTCTTCAAAAAAGTTACCTCCCCCTGAGCTCTTCCACCCTCAAGAGTTTCCGCCCCTTTTGCCACCTTGCGTTACTCCCTGCTCACGTGAGCTCGTTTGCTCCTGTCAGTAACGGTGACTTCCCTTGAATGCTCCTCCCACCGGGACTTCAAACTCAACATTCGTTTCTTGCGAAGTTTGCCTGCTCACCCTCATTCTGCCAAAGCTAGACGTACATCCTAACTCTAAACTCTCTTCCATCCTTCCAAATCTGCACACCCCTCTTCTGCTCACCCTTTCACCCCCTGCACCCTACCCCCTTTTCTTTTTTTTAAACATTTTAACGTACATACTCATAACGGCATCTGTCAATTCGCTCACCAAGGAGTCCTCCTGAGCTCATCCCCCTCCCACCGCCACCGGAGGAGCAGCCCAGGCTTCTGCCAAGGAAAATACCATCTGAAATTTTTCTACATGGCCGCGAAAGGGAAGCTGCATTTTTACTCACTCCCTGGTTTTATCGCGGCTGCCTAGATGTAAATGCATTAAGCAACACCACCGCGCACCGCTGATTAGGATATATGTCTATTATTGTCTTCTAGCATGGTCTTTTGATGACACCCAACTCAATGGACTGGTAATCCTTCTCTGGGATCAAGTAAGTAACATTTGATTAATTATGGATGCTAATCGTCATATGGGTTGAAAAAATCATCATCATCATCATCATCATCATCATCATCATCATCATTTGTTTCACACAAAAAAAAAATTAAAAAGTCGTCCACCAGTGTAGTGAAATGTAATTTAATTTAAATTATAAAAAGAAGTACACGATAATGAAAAGTCAAATTTTCGGAATTAAAAATTCCTTCATCAGGAATAATATTAATAATAATAATGATATTATCATCATCATCATCATCATCATCATCATCATCATGGTCATCATCATTATCATCATCATCAGCATCACCACCACCGTTATCAATATCCAGGGAGGCATTAAATTACTGAGGATAATCGTTACTTCCTTATGTCTAAAAAATGTGTGCCACTTGCTAGAAATTAAGTCTGTCTACAAAATAATTGATAACTTTTGGCTCATTATGGTCATCATCATCATCATCATCATCATCATCATCATCATCATCATCATCATCATCATCATCGTATCATCATCAACATCATCATCATCATCATCATCATCATCAACATCATTATCATCATCATCACCACCAGCACCACCACCACCAGCACCACCACAACTATTGTTGCCATCATCAAAGAAGTTATCAAATCACTCAGAGTAATTTGCTACTTCCTTATGTCTGAAAGATGTATGCCACTTGCTAGAAGTAGAGTATAGACAACATTAATGATCACTCTTGACTCTTCATCATCATCATCATCATCATCATCATCATCATCATCATCATCATCATCATCATCATCTTGGAGAGTGTGGCCAGACATAGACAACTTGTGCTGTTCCACTCTCGCCAAGGGTAATCAGCCTTCAAGGTGTAAGGGAACAGTCTTCCTGGCTTATCCAAAGCCAGGATATTTCCTGCAATGAGAGACAGATGAAATAATTTCTTTAACAGACTTAAACTGCATCGCAGCCAGGTGTGTACTTAACTTACTGCTGACTTAAGAAATGAAACTGCACATTCACTTTCACTCTTAGACTAGGATATTGAACCATTTGTTTATTGAAATTTATTTATTTATTTATTTATTTATTTATTTATTTATTTATTTATTTATTTATTTATTCATGTCTTGCTTTATTATAATTTTGTAGTATGTATCTACTTCTTTCTTTATTTGCTTATAATTATTATTCATCAATTTGTTTGTTTTCCTTCTCGCTTACACAGCTTTTTTCTAATGGATTTTTTGGCCGCTTAAGTTTATTACTGTTTTATTTTAATTCTTGAAAATGAGTGTTTTTCTTTAGTTCTCTTTTATTTTTCTGTTTTATTTCGCTACTGCTTTTTTAACATGTGTATGTTTCACACAAATAATAGTCCATGTCAGAAATACACACAGACTAGTTTACAAAACTTTAACCGGAAAGTGGATTTATTTCGTTTCCCGCATATACATCTTTTTGATCTCGAGTGTTCTGTTATAGCGCGCAAGAGGTGAGTCGTGATTCTGTTTATAACAGCGGTACAAGAGGTCAAAAATGTCCTTGAGGCGAGTTTGTGGATTGAAAGTACAACATGTGGTGCTGTGTTCAAGGATTCTACGTGAAAAGTGTGGAGAATTTAGAAGTTAAATTCCACAACAACTGCATGATTAAAGATTTGGTGAGATATTATTTGCGGTCAGGTTTCGCAATGTCAATAGATGATGAGATTTGCTTTCAAAATAAATAAAGACTGTGATCAGTGTATGATATTTCCAAGAACTTTAGGTATGAAGATGCCAAAGTCTATTCCACTGATGGCTACATAAGCTTTTACACTCCTCACAGACTTATCAAGGTATCCAGCAGCCACAATACATTCTATACATACCATTCGGGTCTTCCTCCAAATTTTGACACATACGACCATCGAAATATGCACCAAGACCAATTAGGTTTTGAGCTCTATGGCAGCAAATAAGACGACCTATCATATCAGGTTACAGAAGCCCAATCTTATTTCCCACTTTGAACCAATAAACTGTTTTGTCTACTGTCACCATGAAATTCCACAATCTCTAAGTCTTCTTTAATTATAGTTTGCAGAATTTAATGAGCATATTAAAAATGATGTTTAAAATATAGATCTTTCATTTCGAGCCACTAATCGACACACCGAAAGGTGTAAACAAGCTAACGAATTTCCTTAACGACAAGTGCACCGCACAGAAGGCCACACCGAAAACGAAGTGAGTGTCCCAAACTTCAGGTTTAGTTTACAAAATGAGGAGAGAATACAAACTCATTTGCAGGCATGTTCACGAATCAAAGGCCCATTCTCTATAATCTGTTCAAAGGACACATTTTTTACTGTCCCCCTAAGGCATATTATTATGATCAAACCCTATTTTCATCCAATTTGATGTCTGTAACCTTTAGGCCTTTTGACACAGAAAACAAAATTACCGCACCTACTTAGCAACAACCACTCAGTTTACACTTCATTGGTAAGTCCTCCCATAATCTGAGTCTACACAAGTATTTCCGTCTATGAAATATAAAAATTCAATCCCTGACCAATCTTCTGATATTCCAGGGACACATTGCCTTATATATAAGTTATGAGCTTATTATCCCTCTGCCAGAGACACTTGGCATCCTCGTACCTATATGGGACATGTAATTATAACCAACTGAAGAAAAGTTTTTGTTGTCCTTTATTTTGTTCTTAACACGTATAGGTCAGCTTAATGTCAAGCAGGCGCAATACAGCCGTCATTTGTAATTTTTCCACGAAATGTTTGTAAGGAAAAAGCAACAAGTTTAGTTTGAGTGGAAATGGCAATAATGATCAAGTTATTGGTGTCACATAAAAACTTAATTTTTTTTTTTTAAATTGGGTGACCAAACAACAACTGGCTTTAACTTAAATTTTCCACCCGATATACAGTTGTACATGAAATTGAATGGGTCACCTCATGCAATATAAAAACATACCACTGATGAAATTGCGACTGATGAACATTTTTACACTATATTTTATTTCATCTATTATACCTCACAAAAACTAACAGGTATCAACAATTACTGACTATTTGTCTATTCAATCAATGCTTTTGTTATAGAAATTAATGATTTTACTCTCTATTTCTGCAACAAACAAAAACTTGATAGAACGAATGGCCCTGTTTCACTTTCGGAGACTGATTTCTGAGTTCTACGTTAAGTGACAGAAGTCTCATTTTGACTGGCCTCTTTTACAATAATGGTTTGTCTGATTTCACGAGGTTAGTGATTAATATTAAGAACTTTATGAATGTTTTGTACTAATTGGAGTTATGTGGATAAGAAATATTTTCTTTCCTTCATTATAAAAAGTCAGGGGTCTCTTGAAAGGATAAACTTTAAAAAATGCAAAATAAGGACGTTTTTAAAAATCTCAGAGCATCTCATTATGCTTGTACCATGACGTTTATGCTGTGTGGTTTTGCGGTCTTGTAATTAAACTTTGGAGATTATTGTACCTAATTACATAACTTCAAAGGAAAGTGTTAAAATGCGAAGTTAGTCATCAAGTCAGCTGTCCTCAAGGAAGAGGTACTTGCATAGACAAAATCAGAAAGACATGCTCAATAGGCTGTACAGATTTATATTTTTCGTCATTTAGACCAATCTTCCCGAGGGAAAATTTTATCTTTTTATAGTACACGCACTTACAGCAGCTTTTGTGGGGGGTAAAATTAGAAAGATTTTATTTAAAACATTTTCTCTAACGGAGAATTATGGCCGAGATATGCCTCTGCAAATTGTCACATTCATTCCACACGTGCTTACGTTTTTTTAATTTATGTTTTGAATTGTTTACATTACTATAATATTCCATTTATCTTCTTTTTCCCATTAACGCAAAATGCAGGTTTTTTCCCCGCTATTATATCTCAATCTTACATGCTTAACCACATCAACCTCATTATTTTGGTTTGAAAAAGAAGGTGAGAGCGCTATGTTTCTCAAAACCTTAAAAATTGACCCAGGCATGTATGGAATGATATGGCATTTCCTGGCGTTACAATCATAATACACGTTACAATCTGGATGGTGAAAATCTCTCTCTCTCTCTCTCTCTCTCTCTCTCTCTCTCTCTCTCTCTCTCTCTCTCTCTCTTTCTCTCTCTCTCTCTCCTGAGTTAAATGTGCATATGATCACATCACCAGATAATGCCATTTGCGCTTGTAAACTCTGCCATAACTTTTCGTAAGAGATGCCAATCTGAAAATAGAAGCTCTCTATTTGTGGCACAAATTACTCTGAGAGTGTCCTAATAATATTTAGTAGGAGCCTTAAAAGTATTTGTCACCAAATGATTTCCTAGGCAACACTACTAAGTACTAAGTTTAAATATTTGATATTGGTATTACGTTTATCAGCAATTAAATAACTACTTGGAACTTAAAGCCCAGACTCTGCCTTAAAGATTTCCTTCTTGTGAATAGCAAGTTTTACATTGTTACGGTAAATGCCTTTTCATTTTTTATTTCCATATAATAAACTACGCGCGAGCAGAATGAGCCAAAACATTTATTCATTAAGCCCAATAATTTTATACAGATTAAAGCAAACTTCTCTATAGACTGAGCCAACTTTAAAGTTAATACACTAATCTCAACTTTCGCAGGTTTACCGTAGCGTATACAACAGTCGGAAATTTATATTATTGACATTCACGACGAATTAATGGAAGTCCATTACTGTCTGCTATGGGAAGCCAAATAATAATTTCAACAAATATTATCGTGTTCAGAGTCTCACTTCCACCTTCCCGATGATGAGCAGAGGACAACAATAATCATGTTTAAAGAGGAAAAATAAAAGCCAAATGCGAGGAATCGAGGATGGTAACATTTTCATAGTTTTGACGAGTGTAATATTACTGTAAAACTTACGACACATTACCCATCCAATTAATCCTTTATTGATTTTGGTCCAATCTTCATATTACGATCGTGGCGCAGTCTATATATATCCAACATATCTTTCACTGGAAAATGAGGCAAGGTGCAGTCTCTGTTAACTACAGTATTTCTCCGAAAGTCGTTCCACTGCCACTGATTTGCTTGATCCACGCTTTGGTGATTAAGCATCGCATGAATACACCTACGTACCGTATCCATCATTTGCAGATAAAAGTAGACCAATCAAATCAGTATCAAAGACAAATCGTTTCTCCCCC
>JAWQUT010000155.1:1464841-1489685 GCA_033807755.1 Ellobium chinense
TCCTCCTCCAACAAAGATCTGTTGTTCAGGCCTCTTCCTTCCCTCTATCCTTTTTCTTTTCTGCCTCCTCGCCTCTGCTGCTCAAATCCATATCTCCAGACTCGTTTATTCACCCTCTCCCTTCTTCCCTTTCTCCTCCCCACCCGTCCTTCAGCATAACTCTGATGTAAAGACTCCTTCTATTTCCCTATTTCTTCCAAACTTCCAACCTCATCCTCTCAACCAAAGTTCTGCCGCTCACATCTACACTTCATAAATCTGTAACGGAATACAGAATGTCATTCATTCACTCACTCCCGCCTTTCTTCTCTCATTCCCTTTTCCCCTCCCATCATCCCTTCCGTCCATCATTACATCTCTACCGAGACCAGCATCTCTAAACTCTGCAACCAAACCCGGAAAGTTGTTCAACCACTCATTTCTTCCCACTGTCTTTCCCTTTCTCCCTCCCACCTTCCCTTCTTCTCTCCGTCACATCTCTGCCGAGACTCACATCTCCAAAATCTGCAGGCGAGCTGGGATGTTATCCATTCCCTCCCTCCTTCCCTTCCTCTTTCATTCCTCCTTCCCTCATTCCTTCCCTCCTCCACATTTCTATGAGACCTACATTTCCAAACTCCGTAACAAAACCAGTCATGTTATCTATTCCATCCTTCCTTTCCTTCCTCATTTTTTTTATTCCTCCTTTCTTCCTTCAATCCACCATAGCTCAACTGCGATCCACACCTCCAAACTCTGTGGCAGAATCCAGAATGTAATCTATTCCCTCCCTCCTTCCCTTCCTCCTTTATTCCGCCGTTCCTCATTCCCTCCACCACATCTCCGGCGAGGTCTACCCACACCTCCTAGACCTGTAACCGCCCAGAATGTCATCCATTCCCTCCCTCCTTTCCTTCCTTTTTCATTCCTTCATTCGCTCCACCACATCTTCCTGAAATCCACATCTCCAACCATTCCGTCCCTCCTTCCCTTTACCTTTCATTCCTCCCTCCTTCCTTCCCTCCATCACATCTCTGATGAGACCCAAACCTCCAACCATTCCGTCCCTCCTTCGCTTTACCTTTCATTCCTCCCTCCCTCTTTCCCTCCACCACATCTCTATCGAGACCCACACATCCAAAATCTATAGCAATCCATTCTCTCTCTCCTTCCCTTCCTCTTTCATTCATCCCTTCCTCCTTCCCTCAACCACATCTCTACTGAGACCCACACCTCCAAAGTCTGTAGCGGAACCCGACATGTTTGCTTTCATACGATACTGTTCTAGCGGGTGTTGATGTGCTCCTAACCCCAAACATTTCATCTACTCCCGGCTTTTTCAAACAGACTCGCTGCCTCAGGATACACACCAAGGTGCGGACAGGGAATGGCAAAACACAAAACAATTTTTTTCTACTTCTTTTCTCTTCTTCTGGGACACCCTTTCCTCCCCTCCATGCCTCTTTTTATTTTTTAAGAAAGACAATCTTTAGTCTACGCCATGAACGAAAAGACTATTGGTAGTATGTTAAGAAAAATGAATATCTTTTTAAAAACTAAGTTACACAAGAGAAAAGAAAGAATTAAACGGAAGAGAAGGTGAAAATGGTAGATATCACCTGAGAGGGCAAAAAGATCCAAGTAATGTCTGACCACCCATATGTTACTGTGTAACCTGGACTCGTTTTAAATAAAATTGAAATTGTAAAGAAAACATGGAAACGGACTTAGATGGATTTAGTTCTCAAGTCCTCCGTTCCTGCGATTCGATTCCTGCTCTCTACGACTTTAAGAAAAAAAAATACCCTCTTCTGTTTAGGAGTGCATTGGTGCTAAATGTTCCCTTAATAAGATAAGATAAGAAAGAATAACTTTATTGTTCATAACATGGAAAATTGTCTTGGTTGCAGTACACACGTGATAGTAATAACATGGATCACGACATAGCAAAAGACAATAACACTCTTCTCACGCATTCAGATGTCCAAAAACATGACAAACATAATTTAATATTAGGCGTCAGAATGCAGAAAATATAAATTCTTATATTGGTAAGAGATCCCACCGTGAATGCGCAAACTCTCAAATGCTTGCTTCTACTGTATATAAGCCAAACTCTCTCGCATAGATCAAACCTGTGGGGAAAAAAAAACAACATAATTAGACAGAAAAGACAGTGGCTTCTAACATTGAAAAACACTGAAAATTCAATACAGTGTCATCACTTCTGGGAACATCCGAATGGAAGAAGTTTGCAGTTGGGTTAGAGACTTTTTTTTATGCTGAGAAATTGTTCTTCGGACGTTTCAAATATGTAAAATTCACTTGAATAAATCATACCAAATAGTATTTAGGTTTAAAACAAACAACCCAAAACACTAATTTCTCAAACTGTTTAAGATCAACAAGTATAACAGCTCTGAAACCCACCCCTCCCCCGCCGCTCAGAAAATGTTTTTGTTACGTTACCCTCCTCCGTGCTCACAATATGAATGTCTCAGAAAAGAGATAAAATAAAAAAGATTATTATCTGATTACTGAGATTCCATTGACCAGCTCCAAAATGTGTGGCGCTCAACTAATAAAACAAACATGGCCTCCAATATCATCGGACTTAGTATAAAACCACGTTTATATGTGACGTAAAGTCAGCCTGGCCGGTCCCATGCGAAGGCCGACGATATGTAGTTCATCTTCATGTCTGTAGAATCACGTCTTCAATCCTTTGACCCTCAGCATATGACGGCTCAAAATTTTAAATGAGACGTCAGGACGCAAATTATATCAGTAACATCAATAATTTGTTCGACATCAGCACTCAGCATCATCCCCTGAAAATCTTTGTCTCGCTCCCACGCTGGAAAGTTTACCATCAACTTTTGTGTTAAAGATGCCGAATACAGCGTCTGTAATAATACGTATAAGACTTACTGTTTCCCTGGGTATTTTTCCCTTTTCTTCCAACAAATGCGCATTTTACTGTCAGGGTTTCCCCCCGAACCTTGGCTGACAGACAAATACCGTTTTTTACAGTAGCGGGGGTGTAATGAAAACCGGTGTGAAACTGATCCTGACAGCAGGCACCATGCCTTGGCAGTTGGTATGGAAGCGGAACCTGGCGAATGTGTGGTATCTTTTTTCTTCTTCTTTTAACTGTTGATACCATAACACTCTAATTAGTACAAGAAAGTAGTTTGGTAAAGAACAGTATGACTGCGTTTAAGGTCTTTGCTGGGACAAAGCTTAAGGGCATAATGTGTGTTTTTTTCGACAGCACAAGACCCTTGGTTTGTGTAGTTAGGAGGAGATATTGTTTCCCTCCAGTGCGTCCTTTTGGGTTCCAAACGTGGGTTGCTATATGAGAATCTACCTGGAACTCACTCATGAGTAGCGTATAGGCCCCATCTGGGCTGAGCACAGAAGAAGGGAAATATAAGTATACCGTATGGGATTCATGTGGTTAACAAATGGGCAATACACGGGTAAACATCGGTCGTGAGTGCATAGGAAAGCCATTGGGGTTTGATGCGTGTATCCCTACAGACACTGGGCAGGTACTTTGGTAATAAGCACACTGGTTGCGGATAGATCCTGGGGAAGATTCTATGACTGTCTGTGCTGCTGAATAGTTTTTGTGCGGTATATCAAATAAATGACAGATTTCATGTATAAAATTGCTCTTCACTGCTCTTTTCATGTCGAATACTGTATATAGGGCTAGAATTATGCCAGTGCTGGGCCACTGTTTTTCTCCATATAATGAAATTACAAGTCCAAACATCAAGCTTCATGTTATAACAATAACCTGAATTAGCTAAGAAGCCATTTAAGCCCCATTTTGATTGGCTATAAGATATACTGTTCCCGTTTGCCCATCGCTGTTTGTACCAACCTGGACATACATACGGCCGTCTTGCGTTGCGAGTTAGCGACGAAGATGTGAACAGTTTTGACGTGCGACCGGTGACGTGTGCATTTTGTGTGTACTACCGTGAACTAGAGCGTGCTGGTTGAGATTGCCGATGTGTTTGATGATGTAACGATATCTTGGGTGCTCCAGGGAAACTTCTGCTTGCCTTTTTTCCACCCTCTCGTTGAACATGGATATGAGTTGACAACCGTATACATTTCACTTTAAGAGTTGTTTCCCTTAGCTCTTGTGTGTAACTGTATGGAAGAGCAGATCCGTTTCACCCGGGCACTGGTGGCGCCGATCGCCTTCGTTTTGTCACGTGGATGTCCATAATGCTTTTTCACTATTGACCCGTCACTTAGCTATACTATAAGACTGACTTCTTTAAGGAGATGTAACTACGTGAAGACTGAACTTACAGAATACGGACAACTGACCTTTAATATTTGAGAGCTTGCGCATAAACGATGGGATCTCTTACCATCGCAAGAATTACATCATCGGTGCTGAATGCATCCTTAGTAGAGTTCAACTTACAGAATTCATGTAATTCTTACGAAGGTAAATTCCCATTGTTGTCGGGCAAGCTCTCAAATGCTCACAGACATTGTGTTCCTACTTTCTAGCTGTTTAACTGTGCATTGATCATCGATATGAGGAAGTATGTCACGTAGTTCTAATAGAACTAATATCCATCGACAGGTCTTTTTAACTTAAACCCCTCAGCCCACATCTCCAGAGGCAAATCAACCCCGAGCTTCCGTTTAGAACTCGAGGTATGGTGATATCTATTCTTAAAATGTAGAATTCATGGAAGATCGGTTGATAGCTTGGTCGATCTGTCAGTCGGTGTGTTGGTTGGTTGGTTAGTTGGCTGGTTACTTGGTGCCCCACTTGGCGGTATGTAAAACACCTTTAAACAAGTCAAACAGCAGCAAAAAATATATTTCTCCAAGATCAAAAACATCAGATGCATAATTTTTGGGTATTTGACTCTTTTCAAGGAGTAGCCTATAGACAACACTTTTCGAAGACATCATCTCTAAAGTATGCTTGGTTCGTTACTGGCGGTGTCTGTGGACCTTCTAGAGAGATTGTTCTATTCAGAGTCTTCCAAACTACCCAAGAATACTATTCTCAGATGCAGAGTATCAGGGATGCGTTCAAGATCTTGGCGAGATGTCTGGTGGCAGATCCAGTCACCATCTACCTCTAATCAAATTATAGATTTATTTGCAACTGGTATAGTAATATATCATCAAGTTAGCCTATTTTGTTTGGGTGAGTTTTTCAGGGGAGGGGGAAAAACCTGCATCAGATAACTAATGCCAGTCTTAAGCTTTCGTGCTGTTTCTTTAACCAATGACTTTGTGGCTTTGTCTGTGATATTTGATTAATGAACTGGGTCGTTGCAAACACTACAATAGCCTAGTTTTCAACTGCATATCTCTGAAATGAGTATCTGCCTATACGAGTGTTACAATATCTGTATCCAACGTTAATGTATCTATCAAACCAAACACATTACCTCTGAGAGATTGTTGTCTACTGTCTTTGATCCGCCTTAAAATAACAGAACATCAGATCACACAATGTCTACACTTTTCTCACCCTCTCAACCAATATAAAAACGAGCAGAACTCACATCAAACACATCACCTCTGCTCTCCCTTTGCCGTGAATTCCCTCCCCTGCCTTGCCCCCATGAGGTCCAAAACCTACCCTGGATGCGAGTCCGCATTGGAAGCCCCAAGCGAGGCGGGTCAGGTCAGAAGGGATTTGTTCAGAGGGTAAAGTCAATGTTTTGGCCTGTACATCAACAAAGGAGGGCATCTGATGTCTCGACTCTTGTCTTTTCATCCCAGAGACAATGTCTTGAAGATGGTGTTCCATCTCTGGGAGAATCTGTGCCCGCTCACCGCTGTCTTTGTTTTGCTGTTTCTCTCGTGTTGAAACTAGGTTACTGTGAATCAAAGACATAAAAAATGTGCAGCACTTGTGTGGCTATTGGGTAATTCCATGTAACATATGTCATCACATATCGCGAAACTAGAATTACGGCTTGATCTTTTTTTTTCTTCAGATTTAATCTCCATTATTAAGTATGATTTCAGAACCTACACTTACATAGGAATAGCCCGAAATTTGGAGCTTGTGAGACATTTTAATACGCAAAAAATAGAAAAAAATTGGTGTTATCTACCCCGCCTAATGGCTATCCAGATAACCACAGCTTTCGCTTAATAGCATAGTTTCCACAGACCAAAATGCTATATTTCTATATAAAAGTAACTGGATAATCGGAACTCCGTGTACAACCAGTATGCGGGTGTTTCGTATTCGTTATGTTCGAGATCAAAAGATCTTGTTGTTTTAGTCTCTGTTATACAGGCATTCACAAGATAAGACAAAAGTACATTTATCTTGCATTAGATACAAAACAAAAAATGGCCTAACATTAATACTGACCTGAGATATATTTACATGAAATGGCAGGGGGTCGCCCATACAATGGGAAAAAAATCCTGAGAAAATTGCAATTTAAGTACAAGTTTGTACTACATAATTGATGTAATATTCCTCATAAAATCTTAAAATTATCTACAATTACAGTCATATGACTTGTGTCTGCGCACGTAAGCAATTTCTCCGTTAATAATCCATTTTTTTTCAAAATTTCTCTTCTATCAAATAAAAAAAAACAACCCAAAAACCTCTGATCTTCCGTCAAGGCACTTATCTGGACTCCATGTTGGAAATGCATGAATTTGGGAAACCCGTGAAAGCTTGAGCTAGATGCGCATATTCAAATAGTAACATGCTACGGGCGCACTTCGTTTCATCGACACCCCATCTTAATTAACCTCATTTTATCGACAACCATTGTTCTCACAGCTTTCATACCCATGCAGTACTTGTGCTGTAATCGAGTACTATTACTAAATTCAATCACATACTTTTTAAATGTTGGCATCGTGTAAATATTGTAAACAGTGAGAACCTTATCTTATGCTTCTAAAACTAAGTGTTCAGCTGAAACATATTGTTCAGTAATGAATTGAGTTTTACTCAAGTTGCAATCACGTATGTTCATTTTCCCGAAATAGCATTGAACAGTTATCGATAGAAACAATGTAAGTATTAAATGCGTATTAAAGCAGCTTGAATGTTTATTACCTCGATACTCTTATAATCTCTTACTCTGAAAAGACATTTTGGCCAATATCGTATACCCACTTATTTTTTTTTTTTAATGGACAGATCGAGTACTGTCTTTTGGCGAATGTCAACGAAACGAGGTTACCTCTACAGTGCCTTCGAGAGGTTAATCCTTCTCCTCTGATCTTCTTTAACCAAAGAGAGAATGTTGTCGATGAAACGAGGTGTACCCCATGCTACTGCAATTGCCTGTGATGTCAATGTTTATACTTAGAGAAATCGTTTTATTCTCGATTTCCACAACAACAACATAAAATTGATATTAGGCGGCCCCAGTCATTATAAGAGCCAGATATCTCACTTCCTGGTCTAGCGACATGTGCCTGACTGTGACTCGCTGCAAGACATTTTTGGAGTCAAATCTGGATTCATAGTGTTGTATTTCACAATTGAGAGTTTACGCATTAACTTTGGGATCTCTTACCATCGTAAGAATTACATTCGTGAGTAGGTGCTGAATGCGCCGTTAGTTGCGTTTTACATGCTGAGTTAATGCACTGCAATTCTTACGATAATAAGAGAGATCCCATCGTTAATGTGCAAGCTATCAGATAATGAGGTTGGAGAAAACGGGATTGCCTATTTCTATCAGTAAAAAATATACGAGGTACGATCCAAAACTTCACCGACTTTTCTATACTCTGTAGACTTATTGATGACGTTACTTTTTACCTGTAACTTCGGATTAGCCTCTATAGTTCAGATCGCTGTATGATCCCACCGCAGCTGCCACGCCTGGAAGCATTGCTCGAAATTTTAATGTGTCATCTTGTCAAGTTTCCTTTCGTAGACATATTTTATTTTTGTCCATAAATATTACATTACAACCTTGAGTTTTTGAGAGCGTACATATTACCAGAACAAGCTCAAAATTCTGCCTGAAGAAAGTCTAGTAAAAACAAAATGCATTTGACGTTAATTTGCCATCGTCTACTTTTTATACGTCATTACAGACGAAGTGAGTGCCGCACCTGACCTGTCGTAACTTTTATGTTAGGGGTATACGATGGAACATATTTTGTAGAATGAACCTTTTATCACTCTCCCTGAAAAAAAAAGAAACCAACGCAAAAACGTTTGAAATGCATGTGTCGACAAAATCTTCAAATGTTATTGTGAGCTTCTGTGATGTATCGTGGAATGCTAATAGTGATGGCTTTTCTCAAAGATTACGCCATTTTTAGAAATCATTGTCATCACCAACATTAGTCGAAATCATCATCATCATCATCATTATTTGTAAAACATCGTCATCATCATCATAATTATCATCATTATCATTATCATCATCATCATCATTATTATTATCATCATCCTCAACAACGTTGGGTAAGGCATAGAGAAATGACTTAGGCACCAAAACGTGTATATTTGAAATAGACATTCCAGTGATAGATATACTGTATTAATTGGCGCCATTATCAATGTTTTGATCACCTCTGTTTCATAAATAAAGATGATGTAAAAATGAAACATGGGATGCCATAAAGGAGCAATGAATACAGTAATATAATCAACTTTATTCCATAAGCAAACACTTTACGTTATCTGTCACTGTAGCTTCAAACAGATTTATTTACAGAACATACGTCACATTGTCATACAAAATATGCGACCATCAAAAATATTATACACTCATATCAAAACTTCCAGAATAAGGCTGTGCTTCCCCCATCAGGGTTAAAGTAATGATACCATTAAGACTACTACCACAAACATCTTATCAGTCACTACCATAAATCTTGAAATGTTGAACCGAATCCATACCAATCTCTTCACATCTGATCTCCCTCACCACAAAATCTGAAACTTCACGGTCGTATTTTTTTTTTTATTAAACGAGAGTCCTCTCGTTAAAACAAAATATACGAGGGCACAAGTGCAAGCCCTGAAGTTTTTATCGTGTACAATACATCTCCATTTTATGTCGATTTGCTGGGATGTTATTAGCTCAGGTTTTAAGTCATGTCCACCTCCCCCCTCCCTTCANAATGAGCGGTTCAGAAACACGCATGCGCAGGTGGCCTCCGTTGACGGGCAACGACTTAATTGTGTTTTTCTGTGGGAGGGACCGTGTCCTAGTGAAGGGAAAAACAATGATGGTCGACGAGTGGGAANGGGGGGGGGGGGAGGGAGGAGATGGGAGGAAAGACAGAAAGTAGGGGAAGACGTGGAACAAGAGGAGGAGAAAGAAGAGGCCAGAAAGAGTGAGGAGGGCCGGAGAGGACAAAAGGAGAAGAAAGGTTAGGGAAGACAATGAGGAAGAAGAGTGGGCTGGAAGGAGAGATGGGAGAAGGAGAGGAGGAGGAAGAGGGAAAAAAAAGTAGGAGGAAAGACGGTAAGAGATGAGGGAGGAAGTGAGTAAGACAAATTTAGGGAAGATGAAGAGCGGGCGGAGAGAAGGAGATGAAGGTGGAAAAATGAGAGATATGTAAAGATCAACGAAGGAGTGGAGGAGGAAAAAAAAAGAAGGATAACAAAGAAGAATGAGGAGAAAAGGTGGGAAGAAGGAAAGAAGAAAAGATGAGGAAAGACAGACAATAAAGAATGAGAAAATAGCGGGGGGGNGGGGGGGGGGGGCAGTGGAAGAGGAGGAAACCAATGAAATGACGATAAGAAGATGAGTGAAAGTTTAGGAAGGAAGAGGAGGATGTTTTTTTACTATCAGCTTTGTTGTCCTCAGTGCTAATCAATTTCTCACTATTCATCTGTATTCATGCATAACTTCGTATTCCGCACGAACTGTGTGAAACTTCTACTCATAAACTTTTTTATTTCTAAATTTTCCAGCTTGGACTAGTATACAGAACCATCTGAAATTCTCAAAGTTACAAAATTAGGCAAGAATTTGTTTTTCATCTCATCTGTGAAATACAATCTTCTATATCAACAAAATATGTTATTGCTAGGGTTTCAAGCATTTATCTAAAAGAATATTATTTCTGACCCTCCAGATTCCCCTGATCCGTACAAACTTGACCTGTCTGTGAAGCCAAGAAAAGAGAGGACGGCCTTCACGAAACATCAGATCCAAGAACTGGAAAAGGAGTTTGCCCTGCACAACTACCTCACAAGGCTACGGAGATACGAGCTGGCGGTGGCATTAGATTTAACGGAGAGACAGGTTGGTGGGTGGATGGGTTGGTGGATGAGTTGGGTGGTAGGTGGATAGGTGGGTGGATGGATGGTTGATTGTTTGGTTGTTTGGCTGATTGGGTGAATGGATTGATTGGTGGGTGGGTGGGTAGACGGTTCGTTGGTTGATTGGTTTTTGGTTGGTTGGTTGTCTGGTTGGTTGGTTGGTTGGTTGGTTGGTTGGTTGGTTGGTTGGTTGGCTGATTGGTCACTTCCTGGTTTGATGTTCATTGCTTTTGAAAATGGATATTGGGTCTATGGGACTGGCTGCAGGTATCAATTAACTTATTATTAGCACAATAAGAAATAATTTGGCTGTTGTTTGTGTGATATTTGCCATCTTTGTTGATGAGTTGAAACTGCTGCTGATGGTAATAAAAAATAATGTGATAAAAATGTTGTACGGTAATGATGAGAATGATAATGCCCATAAAAATGTCACTGTCTGTAAGTGTTCGCAGCTTGCACGGTTTTTGGAATGATTGCATAGCAACACACGCTGACACATTTTACACGTCTGTACAATATGGTGTGATAGCCTCGCTGATGTCATTGAGCGTTTTCAGCATGTTTTCGGAGCTTTGAAGAACAGCAAATGCTTCATATATTAACGAATGTATATTATCTATAATGTGAAGTCAAATGCCCTCTTGTAATTGTGTTTTCGTGTTTCTTTTCTCAAATCCTCACAGGTCAAAGTCTGGTTCCAAAACAGACGCATGAAATGGAAACGCGTCAAAGGGACAAAACTCGTGAAAGATAAAGTAGACGGGCAGCTCAAGCCTATCATGGCGCCCAATGTGACGTCAACGCAGCACAGCGGTTCCTCCGTCACTTCCGGTATGGCCGGCGGACAGCTAGATTGTGCCGAGGACAGCGGGAGAGAAGATGGCGATGATATGTCGGATGGAATAGACGATATTGGAGATATGCCTGGACTGTCCGGAATGTCTTAATAAATCGTCCGCTTTACGCATTTTTTTTTTCATAATTTTCTGTCGAGGAGTTGTACGTATAGTCGAGGATGACTGAGAGACGATGTGAAGTTCAAGTTCTTTTAATTTTCATCTATAAGAATATGTGGAATCATCATGATATGAGACTGTGAAGTTGGTTGTTCAGTGACTTAGTTCATTCTTTTGTGTTGATTCATGTAGGACTTTCGAGAGTGCTTCCATCTGTGTGATCAGCCGCGAAGCCAAGGGATTACATGATATTAATGAAACGTTTTTACGAAAGATTGCGTGTCTTTTCAGAGACTAACTTCGCTTTACTTTTCCGATTCAGAGGCCATTTGAGCACGAGTTCTTGAGTTTTGGAGCTGTGTTCTGTCTTCATACAGTGCCTTCCGAATGTCTGGTTGCTCTGGAAGATAGTAAGTGCGTAAATATGTCAGTGTAGGGCAGTGAAAACGGTGGTGCGCCACAGTTTCATATGGATAGAGTGGGCAGGCCGGTACTATCTGTATTTTTTAGAGACAAAAAGTGTTCTGTGAAAACATTTATAGCAGTACTTGTAACAGCAACAACAATGTGAAAATTGAATCCTTGAAAGATTGAGTTCTTTGTTCACTTATGTGTTCAGATAGCTGGATTCTGTGAGGTCAAATCATGAAAAATGCATGATTTTATACTGTTGATTAATCATTCAGCCATGTACCTTTTTCCCCTTTAATTTAAAACTTTGCTTGGAATTTCCAAACCTCCATTTATCTACAGAGATAATGGAATGTGGAATATCAGAATGTAACAGATCCTTGCATTTTCTGAAAATGTGTCTAATGGAAGCGACTCAGATGTGTCAGGGGTGTAATTTAAAGAAGCAGTTCCCAAGAGAATGATGGTAAAGAAATTTGACATCAAATACTCATATTTCCCTGGCAAGCTCTGCAGCATCAAGTCTAGAGAGCTTATCAAAAATACCATTGCAGTGAGTTGTGATTTTATCTGTTAGTTTCAGAACATGTTATGAATGCCTTCGTCATTGTCGGAGTGTGCCTTTTTCATTCTCGAGATATCTTTACGACATCTGTTGCCCTGAAGTTTAATTATATATCAGGCGGCATTAAAAAAAAATAGGCCTATTTATTTTTAAAGTTAAATTCTAGAGTCAAGAAGATATTGGAGAGAAATTTAAGTCGCAGTTACAGAAATAAATTTAACATATAATATGTCTTGAAAAATTAATTTCAAGTGGACGGTGAAACTTCCGTCAAAGCGAAGAAATTAGAAACAGCTATCAGAAAATGACCTGCCTGGGCTATTGTGGGAGACACATACCGTTAAAGTTGTTATTGGAAATTTGTTGTTGGTCTTTTAGCTGTGACATAAACTTAGCGCCCAGACATTTTAAATTTGTAGCACTGAAAAACAGTATCTACCTGCTAATGTGCCAAATCTCAATTAATAAAAGAAGGTGAATTACTGAACTAATCGAATTTTGAAACTGATTAACCTTCTTTTTAGGGGTTGAATTAAGGCTTCCACCACACTGTTAGAGAGGCAGTGAGAAGGAAACAAAAACTGATGACGCCATTCTTATTCTCCTCAAATTTGTCAGAAATATAAGTAGGAGAAAAACCAGTGTTATGTTACTCCAGTTCAACGCAACTGATTCGCCCAGGAATTTCGAGATTTTCTTCAAACTGTGTGGCAGCTTATTTACATAAGAAAAAAAAAATGATGCCGAGAAACTTCAGATGTCTGCCTTCATCTTCATTTGATCAGTGCCACTGTGTGCTTATTCTTATCCTCCAAGGAGCGTTGTGACATAGCTCTGCAGTGACGCAATATTTACCCACATTTAACAATCAATCAGTATTGTTGATGCAAGATCGTTAACTCTGGTAGGCCTGCACTTTTTGCAAGGAAGACAAGCAGAACTGTTTGAGACGTCATTAGGTAAACACAACACTTTTTTAAATATGAACCGTTTATACAAATGTAAATGGACTTTTAAGATGAGCCATTCCACCGTCATATTAAGTGGAATTATTTTAAGGGATGGTGGTAGATATTTCTTTCACAACCTAAACAAATCCATGTTATTTTTTTTTAAACTTTAAACCTCGTATATTTTCCTTCCGCCTGATCATTTCTAAGAAAACACATCTGGAATGTCGGGATTTTCATGCTCTGTACCCCGCCATACTTGCCACATTACGTCATAAGCGATAAAGCTCGCAGACAATTGGCGCAGATGCACGCATGCGCAAACTATATGGAGCAATCGTCAGCTAACCTATCTCTCTTTTTGACGTCATGCAGCACGAGTAATGGAGGCGGGCATGAAATAAAAATCCTGACATTCTTGCGTTGTTTTCTGAGAAACTATCAGGAGAGAGAAAATGTAAGCGATTTAAATTTTACGAGAATCATTTGGACTTTATAGGCTGTGAAGCAAGTAACTACTCCTGTCCCTTTAAAACAATGGAAGGCTACTGGGCTCCCAAGACTATTTGTAATTATGTTTTAAGAGAAAGTGGAGAATTCTTAAAGGACAACATCACAGTTACAGGCATACTGTCTATCTCAGAGGTAGGCAATGTGCAAGCTGAGCTATTTTTGTGCTTGCTATAACCCAATACATCCATCAAATGTCGTAAAATAGTCACAAAAATTTTTGGTTAAATAGCAGCAAAGCTTTGAGATTGGCATTATTTGTGTGTGTGTTTGTGTGTGTTGTCTAAAACAGATTTTTTGCCTCTCTCCCGAAAAACACTCTCAAATGAGATAGGCAGACTGCCTATGACTGTGATGTTAAGAATGTTGCTGACGCACCGTGGAACAAAATCGTTCTTGTCGACATTTCAGTCTGTTTTCTACAAATTAGGTCAAAAGGAAACTCTGGTATTTGAGAGTTTGCGCATTAACGGTGGGATCTTTTACCATCGAAGGAATTACATTGGTCCTGAAAGCACATTATTTTAGTAACGTTCAATATGCAGAATTACTATAATTTTTACGATGGTAAGAATAGATCCCATCGCCAGTGCGTAAGCTGTCAATTGTTTTGTTTAAAATTTAGGCATAGAGACAGAATTGATTGCTGAGTAATTGATCTTTATTATTATTGTTATTATTATTTCTGAACATTATTTGTGGGTTACGGCTTTATAGTCAGCAATGACGTAGTGTTTAGAACTTAATTACGGGACGTGACTTAACAAAATGAGTCTCATGTCAGTAGGTCTGCCTGGTCAATCAAACTGAAAGTTTACCTCTCCTCCTTCTATCCTCTCACTTGGCAGTGGCTCATACTCACGGCAAACTAGTTACGTTGGCTGAATCACTGACTTATGTGCACAGTCAACCATGGGTCATTTTCCTGAAATTAACTCTTTTGAATCCCCTAAGTGGCACTCCAGATGTTCAGGTATTACACTTCACATTTTTCACTATATATCCATCGTAACTTTAAATTTCAACAACATATTATCTATCTATATTATAATCCCATGCGATAAAATTTAACCTTAGATTTCTCTGAGGTACTTAGCCTTACATGCGAAGTTTTGTATTCCATATTTATCTGGAGAAGAAATTTAATGCAAATCGGCCCTTAGATATCAGATTGCTGCGTATGATGCTTTAGTTCGAGATTACACGTACGATTTTTTTGTTTTATTTTTGCTTCTCTCAACGTTAATGTTCGCATTTCACACATTAGCCCAGGTGTGAAATTTGGTGTCATTTCGTACAGATTTATTTGACTTGTGCACAAGACAGTAAAGAAATTTATATACGACCTGTAAAACGTACGTTCGTATCAGTTACATGAAGAATAGCTATTAGTCTGTTTACGACAACTAAAAAATTTTGTCTCCAAGCTTCATTCATATGGAAAACATCGGTATACAACAGCACAGACATTAGAGAGTTTTTATTTTTCAGTTTCGGATCGTTTACGGGCCGTTTTTGCAGAGGTAGACATACCCACTGACATATTTTGGAGCTACGATCATATTGAACATTACAAACTAGATGTAAAACCATATACATGTAACATTTCCTGCAGTGTTACGATCATATAGCATGTTGCAAACTAGAATCAGATATTATTATGAAGTTCATATCTAGATCGTTACGTGCAATATGACCATAACGCCAGGATATGTCGTATGCGCATGCACACCTCTTCGATAAAGAGTCCCTAAGAGATCCGAATTTAAAATTAAAAGTTCTTCAATATGTAATTACTTTTATTGTCTTCCATTGTCACATCTTTGCGTATGAAACAGTAAATATTTTCCTGATCTTGTCATGATGTGGTTCTCAGTGGTCTAACAATAATTAGAAGAATGTCTTTTCACATAAACAGCGTCCAAGGCTCCTGTGGCCATTTGCATGATCGTTATGTTAACGCACTGCGGTAACCATGGTAAACTCCCAAAGTAAGTAACAGACGTAGTTAACAGAGTGCTTTAATTATTTGCAAGGATTATGCATACGACCATCGATCTATATATTATTGTCAAAGAACAGACGACAATGCCTAAACCTCATGTCTCTATTTACACCTTTCTTTTAATCATATTAATTTTTTTCTAAAGAAAAAAGAAAAAAAAACACCAGATAGCAGGCTCAACGTTAGAACACAAGCATCAAAAGGAACGTTCCATTCTGTAGTGGAGTGGCATTGCGCGGTGTCATATGTAGGCCTATATCATTTGAGAATTTGCGCATTAACGATGGGATCTCTTGCCAGCATAAGAATTATATTAACTTTACATGTTGAAAGCAACCAAAAACGCATCCAGCACCTACGCACTAATGTAATTCTTACGATGGTAAGAAATTCCAGCGATGATGCGCAAGCTCTCAATTATCAGGTTCCATTTTCCGTGGAATCGCTCTGTGTTCCAGGGTCCTTTAAAACTGTGTTCTGTTGTCGTATCGTCTGGCGGGATGTTGATAAAGTATAAATAAAAGGAAAAGCAGCTCAGAGCAAATATGAACTGCACCGCCTTTTCTGGTTACACGGAGTCTTTTCCGCCGTCCATACCGCCCATGCCTTACTGCAATATTTGTCTCATATTGTGATCGATATTATTGATACAACATCAACGTGCCTTAGACAGTCTTAAACTGTGTGACATCATACAGAATCATATTGTACTTTTACCATGGGGGAGCAGAGGCGTTGGGCCAAAGGCGGAGCGGGGTAGGGGACACGGATGTTACCGACAATCTCCCTCTTCCCTTCCACTCGAAAAGCAAACTCTGCATTTTGAAGAGGTTTTGAGAATTTCCATAAATTCATCGTCAGTTTTTGAAGAATGTATAGCAGTCCCTACCACTTCTATCTCTCCCCCACCCCATCCTCCCGCACACCCCCTCCCCCGAGCTTCCACACAGAGCAAAATAAAGGGGAAAAGCTGCACACCCTACTTATTCTTGCACCCATATGTGTTTCTTATAGGCAGGACTCGGCGAAACTTTTAGGTAAACAAAATCGCACCCCTTTTCCAAGAATTACGCTCCGAGGGGGGGTCAGCTAAGGCAGATTTCAGTACTGACAACCAATGTTTGTTTGTTTATACAACTGTAAGAAAGTACAACAACAGTAAAAACGCAAATACAGTATCAGCAAGTGTACAGTAACATTTCTTGACAAGATTATTACTGCCCCATCAACGGAAGGAGACTGACCTAGCTGAGCAGCGTATTTAATTTTTATTTAATGGGCGACACACGAAAGGTCCTGTTTTGCAAAACAAAGCTGCACAGAGACTGTACCAACATGTATGGTGCGCACAGACAATGAAAATCCCGAAATACATTACGTGTAAAAGCGCTCATATAATTTAAATAAACACTCTATTATTGATTTTTAATATTTTTTTTTCTTTTCAAAATAACTTTGCCAAAAACGTAAGTGCAATCGCAAGATCGGTTTCTTCAAATGCGACGTATAAAAATGAACAAATACTTTGTAAATGAGAAGGCGTTGAACTGCAGCATTCCGAACGAGCTTGAGAAAAAAATGTGCATACAGAAAGATGTTTCAATGAAATGAAAGCTCACAGGCGGTTCTAATGAATGCTTCACAAGCTTTACCTCCGGGCAACATGATTTGACTTGTCTAAATAAGCAAATGGGAGAGAAAAAAAGCAGAACGATATATTTCTGAATATTAACAATTTAAGTATGGTTTGCAGCAACGACAATAACAACAACAATAAAGCCGCCCAGCATCAACCACAGCAAGTGTTGCTTATTTAACAAGTCACTTGAACTCTTTTCTTCAATTCACAGTGCGGTTCAAAACTTTTGGCATTTTATTCTCTAGAACTCTTGCGCTGACATCTTAATACTTTGCGGATATCAGACTTCTTTTAAATTAAGCCACAAAATTTGAAGTATACATATGTGGGCGTTGCTTCTCGCTTATTGACAACACGGTTTCATTTCACCGAGCAGTTTATAAGAGCTCCCAAAAGTACGTACAGTATTTGTATTAACCAGTGAAAGCCATTACCTTATACCGTCGTAATCGAATCAAATTCCTCGAAACTTTCTGTTTTAACTTCGATCGTCTCTCGGAAGTTTTGTGCCTGGGAAACCCAGAAGTTGGGGATCCACCAGCCAATGGAAGCCACTGTTTCAGATCACGACAGCCAATGAGATTTCTCAGTATTAAGCATCCTGCCTGTGCTTGCCTTATAGAAGTTTATTTATGCATTTTCAAAGACAAGGGTTGCTATGCAGTGCAGTGCTTTTGCCAGACAGATAGTGTAGCAAATCTTTGTGGGCGATTTATGGAACATTGCTCTGTAATCCTCAAACAGCTCTTTGACTACATTATGCACTGAGTAATAAAAGTTCCCATACAGATCTTCATTTCGATCTCTCTTGCGAAATTTCGCCCTTAGGGTTTGCTGGTTTTCCCTAACAGATATCGACTGATGGTTGATAAAATAACATTATAGGTGAGAACTCATACATTTTATTTTTTTTTCCGTGGAAACACAGCCGACTGGTTATTTATTGGCCTAAAGGCGTCCCTTGTAGTATTAAAATAAATGCCCTGTGATTTTGCCTTCGATCTCTCTGTTTTGTTTTTTTATTAAGTCACCGGCAAAACAGTCGACTTTGCATGATTGCACTTTTTTTTTGTGAAATCAAAACATTTCTCAGTTATCTAGTTTTCCTTTTTTCTACATACAAATAGACAACACGGCGTAATCGTGATTTCCGCTTAATGCATTTTTGCCATGATCTCGTGGAGTTGCGATTAAATAAATAGAATGTATTTGCAAACTGATCAGGCTTTGATTTAGACGTCATACCACTGACAAAAACAGGCTCAGAGTAGCATTTAAAGTGAACATATCACAGCATGGATGAAGTTGGCGTGTTCCAGAGAAAGCAAAAAAAAACAAAACCTAGTCTCAGTATATACATTGGTTAAATGCCTTTTCGAAATTTGTGTCCAGAAGTCCGAACACGGAGGTTAAAATGTAACAAATACTGTATAAGGCTTCAAATGTGATCAGAAGCCTCGAGAAAAAAAGGGGAGGTTGTTTTTCAATGAAAGTTCCCCTTTATCGCAACGTATTCTGGCCTTCTTAACCCTTTCTATGATGACACGAAACCGTGCCACTCAATAGCAACATTCGGTTAATGACGACATTTTACCGCTCCATTGGAATTGTTATTAAGTAGAGTTTAATGCATATTGCAGCGGAACTTTTATCGCCGGGAAAATAAAGGGCAGCCATTGTTATATCAACGCAAGTCTCGCAGCAATAATCCCATTATGGCTCTAACACACAGCCACGCTTTTAGAAAAACTAATGTCAGTGAAAAACCTTGTTGCTATTTGCTCATTTGTTACTACGCAGAAGCCCGTAAAATTCGTGACGTAACCTTAAAAAGTTGACAATTCTTTTGTCTTTGCCTTGACATGCGCAATCCTTGACAGCATGATGTCACTTCCGGAACGTGTTGACATTTTGAATAACAAAACACGCAGAGTGGCGTTTGTTATGGATGCTGAATGGCTTAGTCTTCTCTTGCCGGTGTTTTTTGAACCTGGTTTCTTGCAAGCCCAGCCCTTATTATGTTCTATACTTCTACATAATCCCAATGTATTTTATGACATGTTTACGAAAAACTTTAGGTCACCCCTGGTCATCTTCACACAAGGCTTAGATCTCGGCATCATTTAGGGCAGTTATACAAAGCTATTATCCTTATGAAATTTCAAGGCCTTTTTGAAGTCATGCTTTGATAGAAAGAGTTCTTACATTGTCAATAGTCTTGACATTTTCATTGATGATACGGCGTACACTCTCAACATAATGTTCTCTGTTTATCTAAATAATAAATGCTGCATGTTCTTTGGCTTTAAACGTTTCCATTGTACTTAAAAATATTTTCATGTACTTGTCTTCAGTTCAGAGAGCATTTTATAGTTAATTGTTGATCCGAAGCTTTCAGCAATGCGACCAGCTGCAGGCAGTTACAGACATTAAATGAATGGAATCTATGCACGAATGATTTTCTGGTTTGGGCTATGGTTTGAAAAAATGGGATCAGAATTGATGATTCTTAGTCGTGTGACGTCAAGCAAGGGGCCAAAAAGACACAAATGAAGCATTGTGCCGCAGCACAGATGACTAGATATAGACTAGACAAAGAGGTTGCTCTCTATGCCAGTCTGCTTGCAAAAGACTGCAGTATGCAGCGACCATTTTTTTTAGGAGGGGTTNGGGGGGGGGGGGGCTCAAATTGGTATGCCAATATTTATTCAGTCAATCTTTAGAGATATGCTAAATTTTTGTTTTCATAACTAATAAATACCATAAAATTAGAAACTTTTTTCTTGTTTTAACTAATTAAACTTTTACAACTATCGAAGTGAATGATAAGGAGAGATAAGAAAATATTTGTGCCATCATTTTGTATACACGATCAGCCACTTATGTGTGTGTTCTGAATAACGGACTGCTTCGAGGTCGAAGATACCAGAAACACTTTTACGGATCTTTGCTGTTGGCAGAGCAGCAGATCCACAATGCTTAGGTCATTAAATCACAAAAATTGGCAGCTGATTGCACAAGCGCAGCGACATTCCTGAGAATATAGGGGGAGTTTTGGTGCCAAAGTGTATGGTGTAGTTAAAAGCACTGTTAGCTGTGACGTTCACGTTGGTCACGTGGTGCCAACTATTTTTTGCCACAACGGCAGCGACACTACACAGTGCTGCAATAACTCCATTGCCTTTTCAAAAAAAGAGAAAGCAAGCGAGGGACACACGATCGTGGGCACCACGCATTCTGGCGAATTCTGTGTCGGGATGGGATGAATTCACTCAGAGGCATTTGAAAGCTTGCGCGTTAACGATGTGATCTCTTATCACTGTAAGAATTACAGTAACTCTGCATGTTGAACGCTATTATCAATGCACTCAGCATCATTGCCTTTATGATGAGATGAGATCTCTTACCATCGTAAGAATTACATAAGTGCAATGACGCTGAATGTACCGATAGTAGCTGTTCAACATGCAGAGCTAATGTAATTCTGACAGTAGTAAAAAAAATAATCACATCGTTAATACGCAAGTTCTCGATGCTTTGGCTGATGTCGTGCACTGGTGATCAACATGCAAACAATGGATACGCGCATGAGAAATAGCCGCTGCTTAGACTGGGCTTGAGATTTTTATTACTTGTATCAAGCCGGGTGAATTTGCACTTAATTCAGAGAAATTTCTGCCGGACTTTGAAAATCATTGACGTAAAATGGGTTCACTGTGACCATCTTCCTCAGCATTATCATTTGCCCATTAACCGACCAACCAGCCATCCCTTCAAAACAAACTCCCTTATTCATACCTCCGTTGTTCCTTCGAACATGAAGTCGCTGTGGATAAAATCACGTCTAGCTATTGATGCTTTGCTTATGATGTATCGAACATGCAGTATATTGACAGATAAAATCCATCAAGCCAACAAGGGACTGTACCCACCTAGCAGGGTGCTTAGAGTACAAAACGAGTGTAATCAAGGGCCGATTTTGCTTTTACTTTCATCCTATGATTAGGACGAGTGTGCTGTTCATACCTTTTAAGAGACTGGCTCGGAAAGCAGGGGCGTAGCACTGAGGCAATTACTACAGCCTGTGAAAACATAAGGGGGATGGGAGAGGGGAGGAGGGCATAGGGGAGCGTACCGAAAAGAAGAGTTGAGTATTAATTTAGTAAATAATGTTAATAAAATATCAGTATCGTAATCTCTTTCCGATTAATCACAATTCTCACAGTAAAAATCCAGCAAATCCTCCAGGCCAGTTTAGGAATATGAATGTCTGAAGACGCAAACAATATAAACGACAAACAAAACAAAAAAAATAATCCTTCACGTGACTCACTCAGCCCCCTCCCCCGTCCCCAAACCACTACCACCCGAATCTAAAAAAAAAAGTCAGCAGATACACCGATACATACATCTGAATTAACTCATAACTTCAAAGAGTGAAGGCATATAAAGTCGTTGTGTGGACATTTCGCATCCGTGGAACCTATTTTCCACAGCATTGTTCGTCTGCATCACATAATTACCTGCATATGTGCATAATTATTGCTTTTCAAAAATTGATAATTTCATGTTATAAACAGCTGGTAATAATAAAACATCTTGATTGTAGGTGGTCTATAGCAACTTGGTTTTTTTAAATGAAGTTTAACAATGAGTCAACAAGAGGAAGTTTGATAGGTATCGAGCAGGTGGCATGTACATGATGGAATAAAATATTAAATGAATGAATGAATGAATGAATGAATGAATGAATGAATGAATGAATGAATGAATAGATTAAAAAAATATACGAATTGAGAAATAGATGTAAAATGCACAGCAATCAGCTTATTATGTGTCCATTGTCAGGATGACAGTGTGTTTGCAGTGACATAATAATGAATGAATGAATGAATGAATGAATGAATGAATGAATGAATGAATGAATGAATGAATTTCGACATGAATGTTGACAGCAATCAATTCATGTGTCCATTGTCATGATGCCAGTAAGATTGAAGTAAAAAATGTGAATGAATGAAGTCGAGCGAATGAATGAACCTAGCTAGTGAAAAATCACGTAAACTTTATGTGAAATTATGAACATAATGTGATTATTGTACGTTATGCATGTTTGTATATTCCACTTCATTGCTGTTGTCGTCTTCCTTCTTCTCTTTCAAGGAGAAGGAAAATCAGAAAAGAAGATCTCAGATATGTATATAAACTATTTCAACTTTCTGTATGAAACAGATAAACAGAGGCTGCCAAAAGGAGTAATAGCTAGTGGTGCAAAAGCCATAAAGACAGGGTAATTAGAGACAGATTTCTACATATTATGAATTTTTTTTGTTTTGTTTTTGTTTTGCCTTAGTGTTTCAGATAGCCACAGTCTTTTATTAAATTCTTTAAATATATTTATACTTTATACTACAAAATAGGGAGATTCCCTCCCTGCCCACATCAAACACATTGTTCTCCAGTCGCCAAAATTATGAAAATCGGTTCTATGATAAAATCGACGGCGTGGATTTCTATTCGGACAGTTGTGTCCTAGTGAATAATTGTTCCCATTTTTCGTTTAATTTTTGAAGATAGTTCTTTTATGAATCATTAAATCTTAATTCCGTTAAGATCACGAAACAAAAGTGTTCCACACAAAACACAAATTTTATACCCAAACGCGACAGATGAAACAGTAGAGTTTTTTCGTTGAAAAAAAAACACGTTTATATCCTGTGTCTAGATGCCGAAATGCTTGAAAAGTGTGCTTATTTATTTTTCTTTATGGCTTAGGATTAGATATCATATTATACAAATACAGCACCAACCAAATTCAACAGCTGAAAAATGTGGAGCTCTCTGTAAATTAAAAAGCTAACTCGAGAAAGTGAGCACCAAAATATGAGGCTTGACTGACACAGAGAGGCGATAGTACCTCTTGCCATTTTACATTTCTGTGGGAATTGTAATTATGTGTGTAAACACTTTCATCTCTCTTCACAGTACGGCGATTTTAAGCAGTCATTTCTCTACTTTAATACGAGGGAAGCTAGTCGACACATCCCTGCAGTATCAAATGGGTGATTTATTTTGTATGTGTTCAAATTGAGCTTACTATGTCTGTTGTGATGTATGCACTGAGCAACATGGTTGTGTTTAGTCCAGATTGAAAAGCATGTCGTTATGAGAATTCGTGCTGAAGAGATAACTGGAATGGATGGGAGGTTCCAAAAGGGATAAAGGGGAGAGGGAAAGAATGGAAGGAGGGAAAGACTTACTAAAAGCTGGGAATGGGAAAAATAAAGCGCCATGCATATACTCGAATCCATTTTAGCTGTGTACTTCAATACAGCATGGTTTTGATAGTGGACGCTATAATTAAAATTTAGCCAGAAACAAAAATATTTGTCCTCCAATAATCTAATGTAATTGAATTAGTTCAGAAAATTGAGAATGTGCACATTAATGATGAGCTCTCTTACCATCGCAAGAATTCACCGACGCAGTAATTGTAACTCTTACTACGGGAAGACATTCCATCGTTAATGCGCAAGCTTTCAGATAATTTAGATCTTCATCCATGAATGCTCCAACATGTAAGAACAAACTGTCATAATGGAGTTTTCGTCGATGCTTTGTGTGAGATGGTTTGAAAATTATTTGAAATAACAATTAATTCAGTGTAAACTTCAGTATCCTTGTTAATAAATATAATGTAAATAAATATAACAACAGCAACAGAATCGATTGAACTGGATAACTAGTTCTTAGCTCACCAGGATTCTACCCAATGCTTCTTTTTTGTGTACAAACAACTATGCAGGATTATATTTTTCTATGATGCAAGAATTGTGTAACTGTATTTTGAGTACATATTAATGTTTAATGATTTTGGATGAAACGAATGTAACAAAAGGAAGAAAATAAAATTGTTTGATATAACCATGATGACTCTGATCTCGATTGTGCAGAATTTGTGTCGGATTGGTGTTGTGTTTATCTGAAATTGTGTCATGCTAATGCAAGATGTTATTAACTATCATCCCTTTAGCTGCTATGCCCATTATAGGCATGTACATTCTTCTAGAGAATATATGTTTTTCATAAAAAATGACTGCTGTATTTTGCTGTGTAAAAACTTGCTATAGCTCTCGGTGCGATCACACCGGACATAACAAAAAAAAAACAAAAACCCAACCAACTGGCTGCAAAGAATCCTAGTGTTGTTTCTTAAAGTAAATATTAATTCGAATCTCTGGCCTTCCTAGGTTGACCTTCTGATGGTACGAATGATCCCCTAGACCGGCTACCGTATTCGCATACTTCCAAACACCCAAAAATATAATTTTCCTGCATGAAGAACATCAGAGATAAGCAAACTGCTTTCAAATTTCTGGGCCTTCCGAAGCAATCGATCCAGTTGCCGGCTGACTGCATTGTAGCCATAACCTGGAAGTAGTGTTACTACTACTGTTTTTAGTTGTTTTTTGTTAGATGTCCTGATTAAGGAAAAAAAACGACCAAACCAAACAGATGGTTGATCAGGATATCTCCATTGATTAAAAACAATC
>JAWQUT010000155.1:1500143-1514117 GCA_033807755.1 Ellobium chinense
TATATATATATATATCATAGAGTTTAAGTTTCTGCCTCCTTTCCCCCTTTCAACCACTACCTATCTGTGTTCCATTTTCCTGGCTAGATTTGCTTTATTTTATTCCCTCCTTCCGTTTTTTGTTTTTTTTAAATCTCTTCCAGCAATTCTTCTCCCCAATTTCTTGTCTTTTTTTTTTTGTTTGTTCTTCTCCTTTCCTTTCCATTCCATCCTGTCAACATTTCTCCTTTCTTTCATCCACTTCTTCCTCTGTTTCCTTTAGTCCACCATTCACTTCTCCCTTCCCCCCTCTCTTCCTTGTCCCTTTCCTTCCCCCTCTCTTCCTTGTCCCTTCCCTTCCCTTCCCTTCCCTCCCCTCCTTCCCTTGACCCTCACCGTTGTATCAACACGCAACGTTTTCTGTATCTTCTTCACTTGCTTCTCCACGAAACTGTTCCTCTCTGAATGGTTGACAGGGATGTCTATGTTACAGCCACACGGACAAATAACGTCCACAGAATAAGTCACTGCTGCCACGATGCTGAGCGAAGTGTGGTCGATTTGAGGGACAACAGTAGTCATATTATAGTAAGTGTTTGAGATTTGGACTTGGTCTCTGCTTGTGGAAGAAGTTACGGCTGGAAGAGTAGCCGTAGAAGAGGCTGCCAAGATGCTCTGCATGGTCGCAGTTGTAGCTGGTTGAGTTGTTGTCGTAGTTGTGGTGGGTGCAGATGTGGTGGTGGTGGTGGTGGTAGAAGGTTCTGTTGTTGCTGTAGTGGTAGTTGATTCAGTTGTTGTAGTAGTAGTAGTGGTGGTTGGTTCAGTTGTTGTAGTAGTGGTGGTTGGTTCAGTTGTTGTAGTAGTAGTGGTTGGCTCAGTTGTTGTAGTAGTGGTGGTTGGTTCAGTTGTTGTAGTAGTAGTAGTGGTTGGTTCAGTTGTTGTAGTAGTAGTGGTCTGTTTAGTTGTTGTAGTAGTAGTGGTCTGTTCAGTTGTTGTAGTAGTGGTGGTTGGTTCAGTTGTTGTAGTAGTAGTGGTTGGTTCAGTTGTAGTAGTAGTAGTGGTTGGTTCAGTTGTTGTAGTAGTAGTGGTTGGTTCAGTTGTTGTTGTAGTAGTAGTAGTGGTTGGTTCAGTTGTTGTTGTAGTAGTGGTGGTTGGTTTAGTTGTTGTAGTGGTGGTGGTTGGTTCAGTTGCTGTAGTAGTGGTGGTTGGTTCAGTTGTTGTAGTAGTGGTGGTTGGTTCAGTTGTTGTAGTAGTAGTGGTTGGTTCAGTTGTTGTAGTAGTAGTGGTTGGTTCAGTTGTTGTAGTGGTGGTGGTTGGTTCAGTTGTTGTAGTAGTAGTGGTTGGTTCAGTTGTAGTAGTAGTAGTGGTTGGTTTAGTTGTTGTAGTAGTAGTGGTTGGTTCAGTTGTTGTTGTAGTAGTAGTGGTTGGTTCACTTGTTGTAGTAGTGGTGGTTGGTTCAGTTGTTGAAGTGGTGGTGGTTGGTTCAGTTGCTGTAGTAGTGGTGATTGGTTCAGTTGTTGTAGTAGTGGTGGTTGGTTCAGTTGTTGTAGTAGTAGTGGTTGGTTCAGTTGTTGAAGTAGGGGTGGTTGGTTCAGTTGTTATAGTAGTGGTGGTTGGTTCAGTAGTTGTAATAGTGGTGGTTGGTTCAGTTGTTGAAGTAGTGGTGGTTGGTTCAGTTGTTGTAGTAGTGGTGGTTGATTCAGTTGTTGTAGTAGTGGTGGTTGGTTTAGTTGTTGAAGTAGTGGTGGTTGGTTCAGTTGTTGAAGTAGTGGTGGTTGGTTCAGTTGTTGAAGGAGTGGTGGTTGGTTCAGTTGTTGTAGTAGTGGTGGTTGATTCAGTTGTTGTAGTAGTGGTGGTTGGTTCAGTTGTTGTAGATGCAGTAGTAGTTGTTGGTTCAGTTGTTGTAGAAGTAGTAGTAGTTGTTGGTTCAGTTGTTGTAGAAGTAGTAGTAGTAGTTGTTGGTTCAGTTGTTGTAGTAGTGGTGGTTGGTTCAGTTGTTGAAGTAGTGGTGGTTGGTTCAGTTGTTGTTGTAGTAGTGGTGGTTGATTCAGTTGTTGTAGTAGTTGTTGGTTCAGTTGTTGTAGTAGTGGTGGTTGGTTCAGTTGTTGAAGTAGTGGTGGTTGGTTCAGTTGTTGTTGTAGTAGTGGTGGTTGATTCAGTTGTTGTAGTAGTGGTGGTTGGTTCAGTTGTTGTAGATGCAGTAGTAGTAGTTGTTGGTTCAGTTGTTGTTGTTGTTATAGTAGTTGTTGGTTCAGTTGTTCTAGTAGTGGTGGTTGGTTCAGTTGTTGTTGTAGTAGTAGTTGTTGGTTCAGTTGTTGTTGTTGTTGTTGTTGTAGTAGTAGTAGTTGTTGGTTCAGTTGTTGTAGTAGTGGTTGATTCTGTTGTTGTACTGGTAGAGGCAGTGGTCAATGCAGTTGTGGTAACAGCAGTTGGAACTCCATTGGTTCGTGGCGCTGTTGTTGAGGTTGAAGTGGTGGGGGCTGTTGTGGTCACAGGAACTTCCTTGCAGATGTAGCCTGGAAAGAAAGGAAGGACATATGAAATAAACTTTTAGCATTGGCTTTTCCTGGTCACAGTGATAATTAATTGGTAACGAGGAGCGAAAGCGAAAAAAGTGGTGGATCTATTATTTTTTTCATGGTTTCCATTATCTTAAAATAGACTGGTCAGAGAGAGTGGCTGCTATTGTGAATAAAGGGGGGAGTGAGAAAGGGGAGAGAGGGGAGGGAACTGGTAGCGGGGTAGCTTGTACTGGATCCACTAGCGAAAGGGAGAGAGAAATCACAGAAGACTATTTAGACTACCTGAATATACATGACTTTATCTAGATCTACAAGGCTTATTTCAGACATTTTGTAGGCGCCACCCTGGATAAAACGCAGTCCTAGATAGCAAATATGATACTGCAAAGGGAGAATAGCAGAGGAGCGAGGACAACTGGTTAAGGCGTTGGAGTCATATCAAAAAGTCGTGGAATCTCCACCACTGTCTTGGGAAAGCATTCAATTTTCATGCACATTTTCCTAAGTCCAACCACCTGTAAAATGGGTACCTGGCTGTAGGTGGTGAAAGATATGGTCAGAATACTAGTGATTAGTGCCTGTAAACGGCAGCGGCACTGTATGCACCTCATAGAGCTGACACGGTCCCAGAGGGATAAGGCCTGTTGAGGTGGTAACTGTGTTATGTCTCTTGCGTGAGCATTACCTGGATACGAGACTCAAAATCGTATTATTATTACTATTACTATTAAAATAATGTCAAACTCGATTACGAAGTCGTTTGTATCATTTTGAGTTGGTTTTCCAGCTGGCAAGAGGGTAAACGGAAATACGCCGTTTAAAAGTTGAGCAACATTAATCAAACTAGTGTGCCGCCGTGAATAAACAGATAAGATTCTGTTCAGAGAATAAACCAAATCATTGTTAATGTCATTGACGTCCATCATTCAATAACTTTAGATTCGAAAAAAAGTAAACGTGTAGATTACCAGTAATAAAGAGCTGAAATATGTTTAGAAATATTTTTATGCCTGAGGAAGATTTTTTAAGACTGAAAATTTGCGCCAACAAATTTACGTTATTTATCTGTGAAAATTTATCTTTTTACGTCTGTTTTAAAGTTCTTAAGTTTTTAACATTCTTAAATGATAAAAAGCTGATTTGATGTTAAAGAACTTGTATGTCTCTATTTTCCCAGGCTATAATTCTTGAAATGCTGCAGCACCTCATAAACATTTAAATTTCATTAACGAGAACTGCAATTAGCGTGTGACATTTATAAAATTAAAGCAGCATTTTGGTAGTAGTGGTGCTTGGTTTATTTATAGTAGTCGTGGTGGTTGGTTCAGTGGTTGTAGTGGTGGTATTTGGTTCAGTTGTTGTTGTTGTTGTTTTAGCAATTGTTGTGGTTGATTCAGTTGTCTTACTGCCACACAACCGCCAACCAATCCCCCTCTCCCCATGTCATGTCCCCCCTTCCTGTCCCTTCTCACCATTACCCTCCCCCCCCGNGTTAGAACATTAACGTATAAAAATTAGCTTTCCTCCACTTCTCCCTTCATCTCCCCTTCTCTCTCACACTCTCTCTCTCTCTCTTTCTCTCTCTCATACATACACACACCCTCTCTCACACACACGCGGATTATATATATATATATATTATATTACACTTATTTATTTACACATACATATAATATAAATACCACCTAAACCCTCACTTTCAGTCGGTACTGTTATCATTATCGCCACTAACCTGGTCCATACAACTATCAACACCAACTGTTTAGAAGATACACAGCAATACCACAGCTGCAGTTTATCCAGTAAAAGATGGAATGTTATTGCCAGATTATTATTTCAAAGGTAAAGTCTGTAAAAAGTTTAATATTCAAAGTGTATGCATGAACTGATGACTGTCTACAAAAGTATTCGGAATCCACGCAATTCCAAAGTTTGGAACCGAATCCACTCAATTCCAACGTTTGGAACCGAATCCACTCAATTCCAACGTTTGGAACCGAATCCACTCAATTCCAAACTTTGGAACCGAATCCACTCAATTCCAAAGTTTGGAACCGAATCCACTCAATTCCAAAGTTTGGAACCGAATCCACTCAATTTCTAAAGTAAAATTTACTCGAGTACTGGAATAGGAATCAGCCCATCCCTTGTTGACAGCAACGACCGATTCCGTCCCAACATATTTCCTGCGCCATCCGTCCCCAGTGTCAGCAGATCACATTGCTTCACAAATACTTGATGCGCACTTCGATGGGGCACTAAAGAGATTTCCTAAATGGCACCGTTTCGGTCTAGACTTAAAGGGACAGGGTAGATATTTGCTTCACAGCCTAAAAGATCCACATTATTTTTTCAAAAACCGTAAACCGCGTATTTTTCCTTCTGCTTGACCATTTCTAAGAAAACACAAATGGAATGTCGGGATTTTCACTCCCTGAACCCTGTCATTACTCAGGTGACGTCATAAAGCGAGAAAAGCTGGTAAACAATTGGTGCAGACGCGTGGGCAAGCTGTCTGGGTCTATCGGCAGCTTATCTATCTCGCTATCTGACGTCAAGAGGCATGAGTAATGGCGGCATCAATAACAATAATATATTTTTTCAGCTCAGACAACAACTTGTTGTAAATGAGCAAACAATAACAATGTTCTTAAGAATATTTATACCCGTATCCCTTTCCCTCTCCATCCCCTCTCTCTCTCTCTCTCTCTCTCTCTCTCTCTCTCTCACCTTCACACTCACATTAATGAAACCTCAGATTTAGAGCTTATATACAGAGATCGAAATAGTTGAGTGTTGATGCATGTTTGACGGCACAAGGACACCGTTACTGAGAATGCAAAGGCATGGTAAATCATGTCGGCATATTTAACAAAAAGGAGAAGTCCATTTGATTATTAATCTCATTAGTAGTGTTCAAGATAATCCTTATGAATTTACAAAAGAGCAAGGCAAGAGCAAGGTAAAAGTCCCGACATCCCTGCGACGATTTCTCAAAAGTTATCGGGCGAAAGGAAAAATACATCCGGTTTAACTTTTACGAAAAAAAAAATAATGTGAATTTATTTGGCTGTGAAGAATATACCTGCCCCCTGTTCCTTTAAAAAAATGTCGGAGGCAAATAACCTGCTGAGTTCAAAGCGCTTTGGATACCGCTGAAAAATGTCATGTCCTGTGAATAGCTTAAACTGTTATTTTACCTTCAGCAGACAGGAAATCCTGGCTTCGATTTCTCTCACATGTCAGATTGATCTGGGGGCAAAAACAACAACAACAACAACAACAACAACAACAAAATCAGAGCCACTACAGAAATTATCGCAGCGCGTAGACAGCAGTGACGAACATACGGTTGTTTGCTGAACAGGGCTTGAAATCCTCGCCGCACTGTGGTTGTGGTCTTTTAACCCCAATGTTTTTTCTTCTTTTGGCCCTATTAACAGTTTGTGGTATTCTACAAATACCACTGTGATTTCGAGAAATTTCTTCCAGGAAGGTTAAAGTACTTCTTTTGCCCGAACTTTTAACGGGAGAAAAAAAAAAAAGGGGGGGGGGGGGNGGGGGGGGGGGTGGTCAACTCCCAAAAATTTTCACATATCTCTTTCGAAAAAGGACACCTCGAATTTTGATTTGGTCCTCAATTTTTCATTTCGCTGATTTTGACCGCGTATTAAAACATAGGCCTACACACTTAATTTTTTATCTAGAAGGCTCAAACTGTACCTGAAACTTTAAAATTGGATGCTTTATATAGATCACAGGTCATTTTACACATTTTTCTTTGTTTCAGTATTTGGATGAAAAGCTGAACAACATGTTTGGAAAGTAGTTTTGCTTGGGACCCCTGAATAAATTAAACACAGGTGTAAAATCTTATATAACCAACAGTGGAAAAAAAACATTGTCATCTTCATAACTAGAAGTTGGTACATGTACACACCTTTCACTGTCGAGATCAGGCAACTAACATCTTCAAATTTGTGGTCCGAGTGCAAAAGTCCCAAGAGGGCGGATTGTGGCTCAAAGCTGACACAGGACTGTGAACGAGTCCCACTGGCAAAGTACTTGGAGGGCACGGGTGTTTGTGTGTTGTCCCACAGAAAATCTGAAATAGTCATAAAAGACAGTCAACTTCATCGTTAGAATCGGCATAAATAAATATCCCCTTAAAGAGAATAATTTTTAGGTTAAGTACTGGGCACAACAGGACCCGAAAGTCGAAATCTGAAATAGTCATGAAAGATGGTCAACTTCATCAATAGAATCTGCATAATTAAATATCCTCTTCAAAGAATAAGTTTTAAGGTTAAGCACTGGACACAACAGATCCTGGCAGCATCCGCACGGGGACGTGTATATCTGGAGCTGCTCCAGAAAATGCAGTTGACGTTCTACAACACTGCCCAAAGTATGACCAACAGAGAGAAACTCACTGGCATTGGGAGGGCTCGCGCTTCAGTCGAAACTGCATGGGACGAAAGAGGATCTGAGGTGCACGGGTCACTGACTTCCTAATATGAACCTAATATGGCTAGATTCCTAAATGTTTTAAATTCGAGTAATAACAAAGACTCAGAAACGTAGTAATAGGATTTTATCATATCTTAAGAGAATACGAACAATTTAAGTGACACAAGTGCTGGTTCCCTCTCTAGCAGGGGAGTGGGGAGAGTTGTTGGTTTTTGTGACGTAGATGAGTCTAATCGAATGGGACGTTGTGAAAGTTGTGGCTGTTAACATTAGATGGGGAGAGGGAGTGAGTGAAAGAGAGAGAGAGAGAGAGAGAGAGAGAGAGAGAGAGNGAGAGAGAGAGAGAGAGAGAGAGAGAGAGAGAGAGAGAGAGAGAGAGTGTGTGTGTGTGAAATAGGGAGAGAGAAAGTTAGTGGGAGAGAGAGAGAGAGAGAGACAGGGATAATGAGACAGAGAGACAGAGAGACAGAGAAAGAGACAGAGATGTCAATGACTAAATTATGTAACAGACAACTGGACATAAAATATAATTATGGTGTTTTTATTTTTCATTCATTCTTTTGTATTAATGTAACCTTTATATTGTATATGGTTGGCTTTCGCCTAAATAAATAAACTTGAAACTTGAAACTAAATAAACTTGATACGATACGTCTGACAGGAAGAACACAAAAAAAAGAAAAGAAAGAATCTCCGCTTTCTTGCAACAATTTTATCAGATAGCCCAACTCCGCTCATTGTATGGTACTCTTCGGGATCTGAGGAAAAGGTGGTGCTAAAAGGAACTGCAATCACCACGTGACCGATATAGGGAACCTAGGATTGTCTGAATCAAAATAAATGGTTCTTTGTCACCAAAAACAGAATTATGAAGGGCTTAGGCAATCTAGTGAATGGAAGATTACTAAATATAGAAGACTATCGGAAAACAAAAGTCATAGAATGCAAATTGTCGCTGTGCACCCTTTTGTAACACCCTTCCTACTTCCTCCCCTGCCCCTCAATTCCCCCTCCCCTCCNTAACAGCTGATCTAAAGTTTGTCCTTGCAATCATTAGACTGTTTCCTGAAAATGATTATGATTTATTGGCGATTTCATTATGCTGAAATATAACATGCATTAAAGAGAGCTGGCAAACCAGTCGCGAATATTTGATGATAGAATTACAGTATTCTTAAAATTACGTCCTTCCAGAAAACAAAAAGTGCCATTAAAAATACTGATCAGTCTATCTTGGTTTAAAATGTAAATAAAATACAACTTTATTTACCCCGTAGGGAAATTATTTTACAGTGGCATACAGTGTTATACATCTCATTCATAATACAAACACATATAACAATACACATCATACATGTAAATACATAATATTACAAATGAGATACATATCAAAGTCATTGCTGGTCGCCAGCGGTGCACAAACCGCACGGCCACGCTGCCTCGTGAATAGACATTCATGTGGAGAACTCTTACTGTCTGTGTTCATACTTAAGGATAACATGAGGTGAAAAGTGATAAAAATGTTCGCCATATTTCATACATGTTCGCTCATACGATGGTAACTCAAACTGGAAAGGCCTCGTAACTCAGTGATTAAACATTAACATAATGTACGCGGTATGTAAATTTGTAAAATGTTTGCTGAATGGCGTGAATCCGTAGAATGATGAGATTTTTCATATATCTTACCACTATTAATATTATCCTTCATATGTTAGATAAGCATAAATATTTCATTTCAATATGTTAGTAAGTATGTGCCCTCAATGTTCACCATTTTGAAATGTATTTTTGTATTTGTTTGCATTGCTCTAGTGCAGAACTCTGCAGGAGCTAATAAACAGAACTGAATTGAATTGAATTGACTTGTTACGAACTAGGATCAGTTGTGACCTTCACAACTCTTTCATGACGTGCAAAATGATCTTAACACCTGGAAATACCGTATGCGCATGCCTAGCGTTGCTATAACGATCGGTACGAACTGAAAATAGATGCTCTTTATTAATCATTTCATGGTGTCAACGCCATGAATCAGAGCAACAGACACACTGTTGTTCAAAACGTTTGTTAAATTTTGAATGGAAATCAGTTTGCTCTGTGTTTGAAGTATCTTCAGTGGATACTACATTCCTAAAACTTAAAAATAAAAGCAAACCCCCCAAAAAAACCACAAAAAAACAACAAACCAAACAAAAATGCAGAGCCCCGACTCGCCTTTATACAGACTGCTCCAATGGGCTCCAACCCAAAGCCCGTCTATTTTCTCATTCTTCAACCTGTCTGCCCAGTAGTTGAACTCATAGTCCGATGTGATGACCAGAAGTTCCATGTTCATGCTCTTACAGGCATCTGCCGCCATGTAGCGTGGGACCTGGTCCTCACAGTATTTGTACGTGGTCAACAAGAAGATGGTGGTAGTGCAAGCGCTGGATGCTTCAAAAAGGAGTAGAAATAACCAAAATACATCGTAAGTTTATTGCGGAACATCTGTAGGTTACAGACTTCTAATCGGATTAAAATAGTACGTTGTCATATGCGTAAGGAAAACAATAAAAAATCCGTCCTTTGGACAGATTGTGGAGAATGGGCCCTAGATTTGTGAATCTACCTGTGAATTAGTTTGCATTCTCTCCTGATTTTGTAAACTAACTCTGAAGTTTGGATTATTCACTGCGGTTTCGGTGTGGCCTTCTGTGCGGAGCACTAGTAGTTAAGGAAACTAGTTAGCTTGTTTACACCCTTCGATGTATCGGTTCGTGGCTCGAATACGAAATGAAAGAACCGTATTTTAAACATCAGTTTTATAAGCTCACTGAATTCTGCATGTTATTAAAGAAGGGTTAGAGATTGTGGAAATTCTTGTAAGTGACAGTAGAGAAAACAGTTTTTCTGGCTCAAAGAGGGAAATCGGATTAGGCTTCTGTAACATGTATTTACCTACCCAGTGTGACTTACAATGTAGTATGTACCTATACAAGAGTGCTTGTCATTACCAGCTTTTTTGTTGATCTTGTATCTTTCGCGCTCGTCTGAGCTAAATCTGTGCATTATCAATAAAGTATATCTTAGCTTATTTTTATCTTACTTTGATCTCTTGGAGGATAGAAATAAATCGTTAAGTAAATTAAAAAAAAACAAAACCGTGATGTTAAAAAAAAAAACTTAGCAGAGGAAAGACTGACTAGGTCTATGTAAAGCCTGGCCCCGCTCTAGCAAGTTGTCAGCCAATAAGATACACAGAAAAACTCCATCGTGGGGTTTTCTAGGAATTACGGTGGACTGTTTCGCTTAACTAATTTCTACTGTTTAAGTTTTTCGCAGTCTAGTAGGCTATACAGTCGACTGTTTTTTCAGTCACAACTCTTCGGGAAAAAGAAGGAAGAGGAAAGAAACTGCGACTGTCAAGTATTGTATGTGACAGATAGACAAAAAATGTATTGCATATAGCTATCAGCCAATCACATTCCTTGTTGTGGTCACAGAAGCTGAGTTCTTATATAGAACTAAAAGATGAGTCGCCAGATGACTCATAGTCCAGTCATATAATTTATCAATATTTGTCAATTTGAGATTGATTTCATCGTGGAAGATTCTATGAATCTGAAAGGTTTCTGCGACTAAGCAGGTCGCAGCTCGAAGCGGGGTCCACAGTAGTTTTTCTGCTTCTTCTTGTCCCCTCCTCCTCGAAATTCTTGTTTCCTATATGTTTCTGTTCCCCTGTCTGTCCTCCTCAAGCAAAATTACCAAGGAATGTGATTGGCTGTTAGTTTTTATGTGTCAATGAAGACGTCTTACTTCCGGGTTTTAATATGAATTCTCGGAGGGTCCCGTACAATGTCATTTAATTAGAGCAAGATTCGCACAAAGAGAGAGAGAGAGGGAGAGAGAGAGAGAGAGAGAGAGAGAGAGAGAGAGAGAGAGAGAGAGANGAGAGAGAGAGAGAGAGAGAGAGTACTCACCAAACGCCAGCTTCAGCAGGAACAATGCCAACACCAGATACCGCCGACTCCATAGTGTATCGTTCATGGTACCGGCTCCTCTAGCATATTAGAAACGTCAAACTCCTCATGTCCCTTCAGGAGGATTAGTCAAGTGCGTCTATAATCCAGGAGGGCATCTCAGCATTTCCATAACTCCTCAAACTGGCAACAGCAGTTCTTGACTATACGAGGGTTTTCCATAAACTTAGATTAGCAAGTATGGTTGACAGTACGAGGGTTTCCCATAAATACTTAGATTAGTAAGTACGGTTCTTGACAGTATGTAAGTTATCCACAAACACTCAGATTAGCAAGTACAATTCTTGACAGTGCGAGCGTTTCCTATAAACACTAACTTAGTAGGTGAATTGTAGTATGAGAGTTTTCCATACATTCTCAGCTTTGCAATTTTGTTGTTGTCGATGATGTTGTTGTTCTTTTTGTTGTTTTTGTTGTTGTTGTCAGTTCCTCGTAGTTCGGTTCCACTTTGATCCTTCCCGGACAGTTTAATTCAATCCCCTGATAAAAGAAATCAGTGAATAGATTTAAGGAAAGATTTCCATTTTAGCTAGTCCGACAACTACTAAACCTTTGCATTGCTGTAGCTTTATATAGAAAATATAGTCAACTGAAAGAGATACAATCTATCTAATCAAAGAGTTTAAGCTCAACAAACACAAAGCCCTAAATATCTCTAATAAACATTGCCCACAGACAATGAACATAATCTAGCATAACCTATACTGCATTATGTGCAATGGATACGGAACTGATTGAACTGTGTATTTTCGCCCACGTCACAAACTTTTAAAAGAACCAGAAATATGTTACATTCCTGATTCCTTTTTCTCAAAAGTTCGATTTACCAATAAATCCCTATGCAGGGATAGCTTTCTGTGAGCAAATACTTTAATGGGGTGCCTAAAAATGTGATATGGCCATTCTTCGTCTGTCAGTTTGTTTATCTGCATGTCTAACTCCCCGTTTTGTCTCTCATTCTATATGTTTGCCTAACATCATGCATGTTTGCCTGTCAGTTTGTTTACATATATGCTTTTCTCTCCATTCAACAGCCGGCCCATCTGTCAGTCTGTCAGTCATTTCAGCTGTTTGTCTCTGTCCATCAACCACACATTCCCTCAATGATAACGGATTTATTATTTTTTTTTAATTTCAGAAAGTCTGAATTAAGGGGGTCCCGTACTCTTTCATGTAGGTTAAAATGCATTACAGTGGTGCGCAATGCCCTTTTATAATTCTGTACATTGTGCATGGAAAATTGCGCACCAACGTGCTACATAGTGCATTATTTTTTAATATTGGGTATAGTGGTACATGGTCTTAGGGAAACTATCTCAAAATAGAACTGCTATTTCACACATGTATCTAAGACGCATTGATACACATCACTACAGAGGTTATTCATTGTTATTGTCTCAAGAATAAGTGATCTGGAAACAAAGGATAGGGCTGCTTTTTAAATTGATACATTGAGAATTAAACTAAGCACAACAAGGTATCTCTACAGTGATATGCATTATGTATCTAAGACGCGTGTGAATTTTGTTGGTGAAATAACAACTGCATTTTGAGATAAAGTTTCCAAATATTATTATCATCACCCACAAGCAAAATATAAAAAAAGACACTATTTGGCACTTTTTTTTTTGCGCAGTTTTGTCCGCAAGATGCTTTGATTATAGAAAGGACAATACGCACACAATATGCTCTATAATCTACAGTAGAAGTGAAGATGACCCCATTAACGTCCAGCGCTGGATTTAGACCTGATGAAATCTAGGCTACGCCGTAATAGAAAGCTTGTGGGTTCCTTGTTAAAGCGTTAAACCAGAAGGTTTCATCAAGTAAAATAAGCATGTATACAGCAACTTCCCGGATGTCGCGAAACGCTATCACCTGCAGGAGACTGAAACTCTCAAAATGCAGTGATTAGCATGTAGCGATACCCAGTCATGGTTGCCGTAGATAGTCACTTCCGCTAAACAACAATAAGGTTCACGTGGAGACATACAAGGTCCTTTCAGTAACGTCACTAAGACTTCTAAAGGATGAGTTCTTCTTCAGAGTTCTAAAATTCATTTTGCGGGTCTTACAAAGATGAGTACCAAAACAGGGTCTTAGTTTGTCAAAGAATTGAAAGTTGTTGTTTTTTAATCTCTGAAAGGATTAAAATAAATTACATATCATAAAGAATTAATACACGTTTAAATGTTTTAAAAAAACCACCACAAACAAACAGAAAAAAAGATAAATAAAATACATAAATACCTTTAATTCTGTAAATAATACCAACATCGATTGTTTTTCCTAAAATCTGAAAAATTAAATTATAAAGAATTAATATAATTTTATTTGTTTTTTTTAAAATCTGAACTTTTGTGAGCCCTCTGCTATTGGAAGGTCCTAAGCTATACCTAAACAAAAACCTATAATTTTAAAAAGTTAGTATATATACAAAATGGACGACACGTGCGAGCTTCACTTTTTTTTATTTCTTGCCACTTCCAAAGTACATAATGTATATATATTATTGTATTTTAATTGTTTATGAATATGTATTATCTAATCCGTTCGTGTCTGTTCCATCATTTGTTACATGTAATGTTGACCGGCTCATACCGTCTGGGCATGCACAATAAAACTTGTTAAAACTTGTAAAAAACTTGTTTTGCGCAGCTGATGTCTTATGCCTTTATATAAAATCACTTTCTGGTATACAACTTTTACATTATATCACCTGAAAACGACTCGTGTCCAAGACGATAACTTTGCGGAGACAATAGAATATGCACGACTTCCATCTCCTAATTGCCTGTGTCCTCACAATCCTTCACAAATACCTGCCTGCTTGTTTACGCTATCATGGCATACTGAACTCTTTTAGAGCAACAGTTTACTTCAGCAACGCTCTTTCTACAGCAACGGAGAAAGTTCCTCCGTTTACAATCGAAGCAGGACGGTAAAAAATATTCCCCTCCCCCTCCCGCAACTCCCCCCCC
>JAWQUT010000155.1:1538959-1556179 GCA_033807755.1 Ellobium chinense
TGTGTGTGTGTGTGTGTGTGTGTGTGCGTGTGTGTGTGTGTGTGTGTGTGTATGTGTGTATGTGTGTGTGTGTGTGTGTGTTCTATTTGTAAAAATATTTCTTCTTCCATATTTTGTGCTTTTTGAGCAGTTCCCGACATCCATCATCTTGTTCAGGCGCAACACACCTATTTCTATGCGTAAACTGGCATAAAAAAACATGTAACCTTCTTCAAATGTCCAGCAGCTGTTTCTTGCAAAGCTACAGCCTTTCAGATATTTGTTTTGCGTAACTTAAGTGGCATTTAATTGGAATTGTACACTTTGCTTGTCCTGAAAGCGCCCTCTTTACTTTAAAACGCCAAAACTTTGAAACTTTTCATGAGGCTATGTGTTTTTAATTGGCTTAAATTTACCTGATCCCTGATCTGTAAGATCCGTTGACACGGAACTATGCCTGCATGAAAACTAGTTGCAAGTGTATTGTCAGATTGTCTTCAATCGAGAACGCCGCATCCCTTCACTCATTAAGTATATCTAAGTCTAGGTTTGTAAACGGCTTACTTGAGTGGCTTCCTAAAGATCTTTCATGGTGTCATGACGACTTAACATCACTTCCCGCAAAAGAAAAAAAAAACAAAAACCCGTTTTCCTTTTGCAGGAAAAAGACACATTTTTGCTTCTTTGTCTGAAACGAAATGTCACGTTAAATTGCACCGTTGCACTTAAGCGAATCGATTGTAGGAGTTAACTCTATTAAACCTTAGTCCACGTTACATGAAAGATCTCTGTTTCGATTGCAGTCTTTCTTTGATGGTTGGGTGTCTTGTGACGTTTTGTTCCTACAATGCCATATACCCCATAGACCGTCTTTAACTAGCCAGCTTCATCAACTCTCACCTTTAGTTTAAAGGGACAGTAGTAGTAATTTCCTTCACAGTCTAATAAGTCCACGTTACTTTTCATAAAATTTAAACTGCGTATGGTTTTCCTTTTGCCCGACAGTTTCTAAGAAAATACCGCTGAAATGTCGAGATTTTTAATCCTGCGCGCACCGCCATTACTTGTGCTGCGTGATAGATTAGTCCAGATGGTTTGCCTATGTGTCCGCACCAATCGTCGGCTAGCTTTTCTCAGTTTATGACGTCACGCAGCACGAAAAATGACGACGTACAGAGGCTGATTATCCACACATTCCAGCATTGTTATCTCACAAAGGAAAAATAATGCGGTTTAAATATTCTGGAAAAAATAATGTAGACTTATTGGACTGTGTAGCTAACAGCTATGCCTGTTCCTTGAAGAAAAAGTACTAGTGTAATTCCGTCATCAAATCTCATTTTCGTAAGTAAAAATGCATGAGGCGAAAAAAGCTACTGTAACAGTCGATATTAGCCAATCACATTCTTCTGACAATAAAAGAGTGAGAAGCGGAAGTAATAAATGCTGGGCTTGTGTCATTTGTGATGCCCGGATGACCATGCATGTATAATAACTGAGAGTGGTCTATGAAGCTAGCCAGGCAAACACATTCAGTTGTTCACTCTTTCAGGAATATTAAATCGATCATGTATATCGACATGCATGCAGGAATGTCTTCATTGCCACTAATGAAGGGGCGTCGGCATCCTGCACGATGAGCAGGAGCAGCAAACGACGATCGGTCTTTCAAAATGAGATATTAATATTTTGTCAAAGAACTCTAATCTTTCTAACATATAGTAACCATGGATCTTAAAAGCGTGAGGGGCAGAACTTGACGGAATATTATTTATTAGCTGTGCTTTATAAATGAATGCGATCTAACCTTATCCCTCTTCTTTCAAAATACAAGAACTTTCAACATGAAAATCCACAGACAATGGTATTTGCAAAACGACGATTTCAATTCTGATTTCTTTAGTCTGACAGCAATCGTGTTTTAGTGCTTTTACTCAGGCTTGCCCCTATTTCGACAGCGATAATTTCGCAACTACCGCACAGACTAACCTGGAAATCTGAATCTGGCTTTCAGAAGTTATCTACTTAATGATTTTTCTGTTTTTGTTTTTATTGTTGTTGTAAATCTGGAATCATTTTTACTGATTTTTTAAAAATCTGTCTTACATACACAAAAAAACAACAACAAATAAACAGACTTGCGACCAAAACAAAAAAAATTTACAGCTACAGAGTAGTTTACTTTATTTTGGTTTTTACCATACTGTCAACAAATCGTGATCAGTGACCGTGTTTTGTCGTGAGTGATATTGACAAAATTTATACCTCACATAGAAAGTAAGGGGTTCGTCTCAAAACATGTTATTATTCATTTCATTTACTGCACAGTCTTTGTAATTAGCAGCCATTCTCAAGCATTAAATTCAAATAATGTTGTTTTGTTTACGACACCGAGACGGTTGTTATTTGAAGTCCATCATTCAAGTCTTACGAAATCAAAACGAAAAAAAACAACAACAACAAAACCCCAAAAATGTAATTTGGCAACAACCAGGCATTAAAGGGGAAAAGGGAATTGTAAGGCCTTCATTTCTTTTGTGATTACTGGTTTCTATAAATGTGAATATTCACCCGCGCGTATTGTCTACCCNAACATTATTTTGATACATTATGCAAGTGTGAGAATGAGTATTACTTGCAAATACTAACTGATATTAGGTGTTGTCTGGTGATATCACCCTTCAAAAGGTAAGACAGGAAATTTTAGTGTCGTCATAAAAGTAATTATAGCAAACATTTTATCTTGACTTAAAAAAAAAAAAAATCTACTTTTGTTAAAGATAAACAGTAATGACACTAAAGATTTGTAAGGTTGGTAACATTCTAAGGTCGCACGCATGCGAAAAATAGAAAGACTGAAAAGACAGTTAGCCGCAATTGCCGTTTAAACATGGACAGATGAAAGCAATTGGACTGTGGAAGAGATTTATATATATATTATTATGATTAAAAGAACGGAACAGGTCTTTATCTTTGCGGGAAGCTAACTTAAGTTTGACTTTTGACCAGGAGAAACAACAAACGCCCACTTTCAATATCAAAGCCTATTTTATTATGTTTCACAGTTTGTTTGTTTGTTTGTATGCTTATTTGTTTGTATATATGAGTTAGAGTTTAGCGGAGCATCAGCATAGTTACGACTATACTGCACCTGTCTGAATTTCAGACTAAACTACTGTATAGAATTTTCCTTTCAATTTTGCCCAGAAAGCAGCTGCTACGCCTGCTATTCTAAGATTTTAAAACTGTCAAGAGATTTTTATTTTTAAAGTGCGCAATGTGCACACGGGACCTCTTGGTTTGTTCGTCCACATCCAAGAAGATTAGATACCAACTCTCCTATACTATGAAACCCAAAGTATTTCAGGGACACCAACAGAACTGAGGCAAAAGGACAACGATATCTGATCTTTGAGCAGTACATAACATTCACAGATACACAAAAACTGACCTTTGGCCGTGCCGCAAAGGTCAATGTCGAGTCTATGGGGTCCTGAAATCAGGTTTATGCCGAGCAGATCCAAAGCTGAGTACTCCTCGAAGCTCACACAGTCACTGGTGTGAGCAGGTGTGTTACCATTCATGAAGTAACTACCAGGCACAGTTGTTGAAGTCCCGTCCCAAACGTAGTCTACATAGTGGAAATGAAAATCACTTTTATTCACTCTGTAGGGAGCATTTGTGTGGGTGCATGGGAAAACCCTTCACATCTTCCAGATATAAAAATTGAGTTATTGATAGAATATTAATTTCCATTTGTTTCTGAACATTTTGCACTTTATTTGAGGTCATTATCTTTATTGGTTCCAAAGTTATGGACACATTTCTAAATTTAAGGTTTGACATATATAGATATTTAGAAAATGGAGATAAAAGTCTCTTTAACCATGCCTTTGAGCGAAGGGTGCTTCATTAACACTAAAAAACAACATTTAAACCTCATTTTCATTAACAAAATGTATATGATATGAAAGATAAGTGAATGAACTATCTGATTCCGCAGAAATCTGAGTTTGGTCCAGGAAGTCTAAATTCGACTTTTCAAGACCCTAGCTCAAAATTACTCATTGCGAAATCCGACAATGTTCCCATGCGGCTACACATTTTTTTAGTATGCCAAGTTACAGTGTAACAAACTTCAGTCATAATAACAAATACAAATACACCAATATACATTATACATATAAAACAATATGATTTAATATATTTTATAAAACAAAATACATTTGAAGGTCATCGCTGGTCGCCGCGGTGCAGCGACATCATCCCAGCTACTGTTAATCCAAGAACTTATTAACTCCTGAATCGAGTGAGAAAAGAATGTGACTGTCTTTCTTAGAGGTATATTGACAAGACAACCTTAAAGCTACGGTAAAGATGCGAAGAGAAATGGATATGTAATAATAATACCATTACCAATATACAATACATAGCTTTCTCGAATTTTTTTTATTAATATAAAGCTGTTATTACCACCGACAATAATATCATTACCACAACCACCATTACCACCATACTATCACCACTAAATTCACTTATATAACATCTATGGCTGCAACATCATTCTGCGACCATCATTTATACTATTGCCATCAAGGTCACTACTACAACAACAGCAGCAGCAAATGCCCATTCTATTTTCGACCGTTATGTTATTATAATTATTCTTACCACTACCACCACTGCTACCACGATTGCAGCCTCAACAACAACAACAAGAACAACAAGAACAAGAACAACAACAACAACAACAACAACAACAACAACAACAACAACAACAACAACAAATTCTATAACTGCCACCAACACTACTACCCCTACTCCTATTAATAATAATGCGGTTTATAAGCCCCGTATCCAGGCTAATGCCCACTCACGCGACTTCACACTACTATTACCCCTACAGGCCAGATCATTCTAGGATTTTCTCAACTCCCTGAGAAGAATACAGTGCCGCTGCTACTTAAAGGCGCTGATCGTAGGGGTGGACTGAGGAAAATGTGACTGAAATGCATTGCCAAGGCATGCACAAGACGACCGTGGTTGGGAATCGAACCCACGATCTTTCACTCTTGAGTCCAACGCTGCAACCATTCGGCTACGCTGCTCCACGGCATTGCAAAAATGTGATCCTGCCAGTTTAGCCATGAAGAAATTCATTCATCAAAGCCGCGCAATTTTTTTCCAAAGCCCCTCCACTACTTCATCATCACTACTACCATGCCACCATGATAATCGATAACGTAGCAGCAGCAACAACAACAAAAGCAACAACAGCAACAACAGCAGCAAAAACAACCACAACCACCACCACCACCACCACCACCACAACAACAACAACAACAACAACAACAACAACAACAACAACAACGACAACAACAATAACAAAAACAACAACAATAACAACACAATAAAAACAGCAACAACAGCAACACCAACAAGACTGGGACACCAGCAACACCGATAAAACAACGCAAACATTATTATGCTGTCACAGCAAACAAGTGTTATACAGTCGACTCCGCCTAACCGCAACCCTTTTAAACGCAACTTCCACTTAATGGCATTCTTTCCTAAGTACAGAATGGTGCATTTTCTGAAGGAAACTAACTCAGTGGATAATTGCAATTTATTTAAATCGCACCTTCCTGCACCATCCTACGAAGTTGCTACTAGCCAGAATCAATTATACAAAAGATCCATAGTATATAGGCCTACAGTATATACTGACTGTTGTATGTAGAGTTCCACATGGCTCCAACCCAAGCCGCACCAATATTTCCATCTTGGAGCCAATTCGCCCAGAAATCATACTCGGCCTGGGTCTCCAGAGCGATGAGGTTGTATCCCCTGGATGCGCACGCACTGGCACACACGCCTCTGCTGCCTCCGTTTAAACAGAACATATAATTGGTGTTACCTTGGATGACTGGCATGCAAGGCTGTGCTCCTGGGTAGAGAACAAAGGTGATTTGTTAGATAGTGAGAATGGGTAGTGGAGAACATAAGGGAAAAATGATCCAGGGGAATATTTTATATTATAGGGGTTCTCAAACGTTTATGGTCGAAGTATCCATTGATGTTTCACTACGATGTCCTATGTACCCCTTCAGAATGACCAAAACTGATAGTACAGTAAGACCTGTCAGTGAGTCGTGTGCCGTTGGTATGGTCTGTTACTTGCATACCCCTTGGAGTTTGGATACCTTGCAAAACGTTGCGATCCCCAGTTCTGAAAAAAACAAAATAAAACCACCAACCCATGGTATTCTACAAAATTAGATCCGAAGTCAGTGTCCAGGAATAATCCTTTCAAATCTACAATATATGGGTTTTATCACAACAGAAACTTCACATTATGTCATAGACCTTTCCCACTCTTCTCTTAACTGGGTAGCTTTTTAAATGCTTATACATTAATCATGATTGCCTCTATGGTGGTTTTCTTTACAATCTGCCAAAATGGTAACTAGAATATCACTATCACCATTTTACCTTAAACTATAATCATGGCAAAAAAAAAATGGTATTCTACAAAATTAGATCTGATGGGAATGTCCAGAAAAATTTTTAAATCTACAGTATACGGGTATTAGTAAAATAGAAACTCCACATAATGTCGTAGATTTTTTCTTATTCCTCAGTAAATTGTGTAGCTTTTTCAATGTTCATAAAATACTAACGGGTACCTTTATGGTGGCGTTCTTTAAAATTCCCCAAAATGGTAACTATCGCCCTTTCACCTAAAACTATGATTTTGCAAGAAAAAAAAAGGGGGATACTAGAAAATTAAGATAATTCCATAGAAATATCCAGGATTAAAGTTTTCTATTCTAAAGTATAATGGCATTAATAAAAGAGAAACTTCACACAATATCATAGACATTTCTTTACTCTTCTCTTAACTGGGTAGCTTTTTAAATGTTCATACATTAGAAATGGCTGCCTCGAAGTAGGCATTCTTTGAATTTTGTCAAAATGGTAACTGAACGATCACTCAATCACCTAAAACTATCATCTTGTAAAAAAAAATGGTGTTCTACAAAATTAGATCTGATGGAAATGTCCAGGGGTAAAGTTTTCTAATCTACAGTATACGGGTATTACTAAAAGAGAAACTTCACACAATGTCATAGACCTTTTCTTACTCCTCTGTTAACTTTGCCGCTTTTTGAATGTTCGTACATTAGTAATGACTGCCTCGATGTTGGCATTCTTTTAACTTTGCCAAAATGCTAACTGCCACCCTTTTAACTAAAGCTATCATTTTGTCAAAAAAATGGTTTTCTACAAAATTAGATCTCATGGGAATGTCCAGGCATGGGTGTTACAGCAAGAGAAACTTTACGTAGTGTCGTAGATCTTTCTCAACTTCTCTGTTAACTATCTGGCTTTTTAAATGCTCGTACATTAGTAATTGCTGCTCGTGATGGGCAAGGTTCGAATCCAGATTCGAATCCATCGAATTCTCTCACTCTGAGTATGAATCCAGATTCGAATCCTAAAATGGGTCTGGAATCTAATCCTTCGGCTCACAGGAAAAAAGGAAAGTTCGGTTTACAAGAAATATCTGTGTCATATTACAATTTGGGTCTCTGTCCAGATGAATAGGTGTAATCTTTAGCTTTGTCTAAAATGAAAATACATGATAAAAGATCCCATGAAGAATCTGGTGGTGAATTTCTTGTGTCTCTAAGAGATACAATCGCCAAAACATCTGCAGAATTTCATATGATATTTTTGTGCTTCGTATGCCAGCTTTGTTCCAGCTTATCTTGGAGGCGAAATAAAGATATACAGATCAAAGAGTTGTGGCTAAATAATAATTCTGTATTCTCTATTTTTTGGGGGTGGACAAAAGTAATAGAACGAGTTCTTTGAAACAAAAAAAATCAATTTTGCTATAATAACTGAACCATCAAAAACTTATTCTGTATCTTGCATTTCATTTTTTGTGCTTGCCATGTACAGCAAAATTATCAGGACTAGAGAAAAGAGGTGGAAGATGAAGTGATAACGAGATAAACAAAGTACAGAGAAAACGACAAGATCAGAAGAGCAGTCACCACAAAAAAAAAAAAAATTGATAAATAACGAAGAGATTTGACAAATGCATTTAAGCGTTGGTTTCTCATTAAGCGTGTTTGTTGATGTACTGGAGCGTAGTATTTAACGCGTGTTTTGGAGAAAATTTCATGTCGATGATAGATATTGTAGGCAAACATGTATCTTGCAAGACAAAAATAATAACAGTGTGTCTGGGTCAGACGTAGAATTGAAATAATAAATGATAGTTTTTGCGTGTTTTGGAGAAAATTTGATGTCAATGATAGATTTTGTAGACAAACATGTATCTTGAAAGACAAAAATAATAACAGTGTGTCTGGGTCAGACGTAGAATTGAAAAAAATGAATGATAGTTTTTGCAGTTATTAATCATCGTAATTACGTTTGTTAAATAATTAATGTACATTTTAGCCGCAAGAACTCCTTTGAAATTTCTAGGGAGGGCATACCGTGGAACAAAGCTGACTCTTAAAATCTCGAAACTCGGAAGATCATTTACTTAGAGATTCGAGATCTTGAGGTGATTTAATATGAGGATATGGTCCAAACTTTTGCCAACAACAGGTTTGGAGTTTGAGTACGTGCATGTCAAGGCAATGATATTCTTCTGTGTTTATAAACAAAATACCAACAGACAATGCGATTCTAGAAGGTCATACAATCATACAATCATATCAATGGCAGCAGTAGCAAGTAATCTAGTTTTTAAGCTTAAAAAAAACCAACAAAAAAAACCAACTGATTTCTTCAAACGTCAAACGCATTTTAAGCCACTAATGATATCAAGACCTTATAGTTATATGTACAGAGATGCTATATTTTCCCCCTTGATCTCCAAACAAATTCAAAGCGGGTTTGTCTCCCAAACATCCCATCTCCTACCGAGGACTTCATTTACCACACTTACCTGCATGCCAGTTTATATCTAAAAGTATCCACGCCAGAAAGATCTTTGTTACACAAGTTGTCGTCATGGGAAGACACATCTCCAAAGATTCTATATCCTTCCAGATGTTGTGGTTATTATGACAGAATAGAAATGCCAGAATTTAAGACGGTACACAATTGTGCGGTTCATAATAGGTGAAACATTGGGGATAACTCAGACAAAACCCGTACAAGTTAACAGTGTTGCTAGCATGATGAATATCTGCGGAAGACAGAAGAAAGCACGAGCTTAGATGTATGATAAAAGGGAATAAAACCCTTGTCGTTTAAAACGGTTTAACTGTCAGTTGATGTCACTTTAAAACACCTTCCAGGACAATATGCGAATAAGTAACAGGACAATAAGTAACGAAACTTTTGCTAAACAAGTAACGACGACACAAAAGTCTAAAATGGCAAGAAATTGAACGTCCGTTCCAAATGCGACCTTACAACCAAAACCAGAACACACTGTCTTACCATGTCATACGAAGCCTCTAATTTTTGTGATTTCAATTAGCATGGCGACGAACAAATTTAAACATATTATTTCTACACGTAATTTTCCACAAATGCATGGCTATCCAATTTTCACAACTATACTATTAAGTTATAGAAAAAAGTGCCTTTTCAAATTTCTGTGAGTCCTCCCATAAAGGTGTGTTGATAAATCAGAAGGTCCATTCAAGTTCTCTGAGCAAGCATTAATTAGTCTTACGCAAGAAAATAAACTATTACTTTGAGTTCGTTCCTTACTATATCAACTCTAAGTCTAATACGCTACTAGCATTTCATCACTGCTCATCAAATATCTAATCCTCTTCGAAGAAAATAAACTATCACTTTGAGTTTGTTCCTTACTATCCCAACTCCAACACGCTACTAACTTTACATCATTCCTCACCAAATATCTACTCCTTTTCGATTATTTCACACGCTCATTTCTGTTGCTGATGTTTCTTAAGTAACAGACCCGGGGCGCCTCTATTTTTGTAATCCTCAGGTCCGTCGATCCCAAAATTGAAGAACTGTGTTGAACACAAAGCCACCGAACGGTAGATTAGTTCACAACCATGGTCCACACGTCTGACTCATTAAGGACTAACAGAAACACAACAGCGTGTCCCTTTCCATGGAAATCAGGAAAGTGGGTTAATCGCTACACCCCTTTCAATCAGCGGTCCAAAGTAAAAAGTACATGATAGGTTATCACAGTGTAATGGCATTACTTTAGTATGGATCATGCCAGATCTCTCAAAGTACCGCAAAATGACTGCCAACCTGATTTGAAAACTCACCATATCATTTGTCACTGTAATGGTGTCAAGACTTTTTTCCCAAAGAAATCAGTTTATGGTGTACTTTTAGATAAGAGGCCTAGTTTAGAGTTACCCAATTCATTTTGTGTCTGTGAGAAACATAATAATATAGTATAGGATCTTTCCATACTAGTATTATGGATTATGTGCGTTCTCTCAAAGTACCGCAAAATGGCTGCCAGCCTGATTTGAAAACTCAACATATCATCTGTCACTGTGGTTGTGTCAAGATTTTTTTCAGATGTAATTAATACAGGGTGTACTTTTCGATAATATGTTCAGATTACACTAATTCGTTTTGTATCAGTGAGAAGTATCGTACAATATCACATACAATATCATATCTTTACATTCTGGTATTATGGGTTATGCGTATTCTCTCAAGGTACAGTAGAAATGACTATCAAACCTGATAAAGAAATTAAAAATATCCATTTGTCATTGTGGTGGTACCCGCCTTTTCTAACATGAAGTCACAGCTGGATGTATCTTGAGACAACATGTTCAAAGTAAAACAAGTCCTGTGATCGTATGCATAGTTCTTATGTTAGTTAACGCACTGCGGTAACCACAGGAGACTCCCTAAACATTAGTAGTGTTCACTGTAGTTAACGCAAAACGTTGACAAACGTATGGATTATGCATACAGCCACTGGTAAAGCAACGGATAGAGTCGGTACGTTCAATAACACAGTGTATTCCTATAACGTTACTATGGATCACGCGTTCTCTCAGTGTAGCGCAAAGCGACTGCTCAACTTAATCGAGAAATCCAATACCATCATTCAATATGATAGTGTCCAGCGTTTCTACAATGAGATCACACCAGGATATACTTTTAACAATTAAGAACAAACGTGTCCGATCATATAAGTGAAAGACTATTTTATACTACATTTTATATGGAACATGCCCGCTCTCTCAATGTACCGCAAACTGGCTGCTCAAGTTGATTTAAAAACTCAGCATATCCATTTATCACTGTGATGATGCCCATCTTGTCTAAAATGAAATCACTTCAGGGTGTACTTTTAAGACTACATGTTCAAAGTAAACAAGTCCTGGTGGTATCAGTACAAAGTATCGGATGGTGTCGGCACTTTCAATACCACAGTGAATTTGTACAATGGATCACGCGCGTTTTCTCAGTGCATCACAAAGTGACTGCTCAACTTAATCGTGAAATCCAATACCATTTTTCTCTGTGATGAAGGCCAGCGTTTCCACAATGCGATCGCTCCAGAATGTACGTTATAACAATATGTTCAGAATAAACACATCAGTGAAAGGCAAACAAGCAGTGTCCAGCACACAGTGGATTCGTATTACATTTTATATGGCTCATGCCCTTTCTCTATGCCTACCGCAAAGTGACTGCTCAACTAAATCGAGAAATCCAGTACCATCTTTCACCGTGATATGAGATGTCCGTAGAACGTACTTTTAAACATTTAAACAATATGATCAGAATAAATACATTCGGACAGTATGAGTGAAATACATCAGACAGTGTCCAATACACAGTAAATTCGTAGAACATTTTATATGGAAAATGCCCGTTCTCTTTCTGTACCGCAGAATGACTGCTCAAGTTGACTTAAAAGTGAGCGTATCTATTTATAAATGTGATAGCGCCCGCCTTTTCTAAAATGAAGTAACGCCAGGATGTGGTTTCAGACAATGTGCTCAAAGTAAACACGTCTGGACGGTACAAGTGAAAGACATCAGACAGAGTCTAATACATAGCACTGTATCCATATTGCATTTTACATAGTGATCATGCGCTTTCTCTCAGTGTACGCAAAATGACTGCTCAACTTGATTTAAAAACTCGGCATATCCAGAAATCACTATGTTGGTGCCCGCCTTTTCTACAATGAAATGACTCCAGGGTATGCTTCCAGACAATAGGCTCAAAGTAAACACGTCCGGATGGCACCAGTGAAAGGCAGCGGAAGGTGTCAGGTCGTATCACATTAATATAATATGGATTATGCGCGTTCTCTCAGCATACCTCAACATCTCTGTTAAATCTGATTAAAAGAACGAAGTATATACATTTTGTCATTGTGGTGGTGTCAAAGATTTTCTCAAATGAAATCAATCTGATCTGTTCTTTTAAATAATTCAGAATTTGCGCACCAACGATGCTACTAAAAGTGTATTAAGGACCGATGCACTGATGCAGCTCTTACGGTGATAAGATATTCCATCGTTAATGCGCAAGCTCTTGAATATGTCCAGAGTAAAGTAATCCGTGCGGTATCAGTGAAAAAGCATCTTCTAGTTTCGAATCTCTCAATAACATAGTGTCCTCGTATTATAGATCATGCGCGTTCTCTTAAAGTACTGCAAAACGACTGCTCACCCCGATCAAGAAACTTAAAATCTCCATTTGTCATTGTGATGGTGTCCCGCTTTTCTAAGATGAAATCATCACTTGCACTTTAAGGCAATATGTTCAGAACTAACTAATCCGTGCGGTATCTATGAAAACATCGGTTGATCTCGGGTCTCTCAGTACGTCGTTTAATCAGAAACTTAACATCTCCGTTTGTCGCTGTGATGGTGTACAGAGTTTGTAAAATGAAATTACTTGCACTTTTAGAGAATATGTTCAGAATGAACAGATCCGTGCAGTATCTATGAAATCATCAGATGGTATTGGGTCTTTCAGTACGCTGTTTTCCTGACAATGAGAGGGCGAAAGCGCATAGTCTAGGCTTACACGGCTTATGGATTAGGATCGAATTAAGGGCGGTGAGCGGACATACATTATTGACAGAACATGGACAAGGTAGAGAAATATTCTTTGTGGTGCGCTTATTTTACGACGACAAATGGTTTTCAGGGTGATGAAAATTGCATCAAATCGTCTAAATTTATCCAGAGATCACATTAAATGTGCCACAGTAAACAGATTAAAGAAAGGCCAATGTGGAGGTTGGGAAGAGGCGGGGAGAAATAATTAATATGCAGAATAATAGTCTCCTTTCCACTGCAAGCCTTTAATCACACCTTCATAAATGAAATGTCAATTGCTGCGTGAATTTTGGGACCTTTTAATCTAGCACTTGCTTGCTTAATCTACTGTAACCAACCGCTTCATGAACATTTCTGTTTTGAAAAAAATCCAGTTGAAAATGAGGCATTGATTTATAGGGCATCGATACGGTCATAATATTATGAAAGAGCTTAAGGATTTCTCTTCTTTCCCCTTTAGAATCATTATTGGCAAAAAGGGTGGGATGGGCAAGTGGATGGAAAGCGACCATCGATTAAGGAGCTGCGCAAATGCAGAAAAAGTGGTGGATGTTCTATGCTAGAGAGCGTGAAACGTGTCAAGGAGACTGGCTAGGCGATCTAATGGTACTAGTCATAATGTCTGGTTTTCCATAATACACGAAACGCTCTTTCTTAGCATGGTTGCGGTCTTGATGTCTCTTGATGATTCAAAGCTTAAGACAGTAAAGAGACTGTACAAGAATGTTGGGTATTTATGTCCTCGAAACTGATATAACTGTGTCCTTAAAGCTTAGTTGAAGCGCATCCTAAACCATAGTGAAATATCTGACAGCATTTTCTTTGAAAAATCAAACCTTTTAAAAATATATTAATATTATATAACCACTTTGTTTGCTGTGGACAAGGTATGCTATCACGTGAAACGAACCTCCAATTCATCCTCTCTCCTCCCCCCCCCCCCCCCCCCCCCCNTCCTTTGCGTTCGTAGTCTCCCCGAGCTTACGTCAAAACAGAACCAAACACAAAGTTAGGCATCTCGCCAGTGTCATCCAAACAGGTGGGAACACATTTATATGAATCGATTGATTCTAATGCATTTGGCCAATGTGTCAAACAGATCATGCTGAGGGAGAAATATGCAGAGGACTGGCCTGAATTGCAGGATCGTTTTTACTAGATCTAAAGGCAATTCCACTTTTTAGTTGAATGTCTTTATTAGTCTCTGGACAGTAACACGATTAATACATTCAATTTACAGATTACAAGAAATGAAAAAAAAATTGAAGACAGAGAGAATGAAAGGACGGAAGAAATAAAAAGAGAAAAACCAAAGAAGTTAGAGGGAAAATAAGAGAGAAAGATCGGCAATACATAAGATGAAAGAAAGAAAGAAAAAGAAAGAAAGAAAGAAAGAAAGAAAGAAAGAAAGAAAGAAAGAAAGAAAGAAAAAGTAACATATTTTCTTCTCAGTTTGTGTGATTACAAGCTCATCTGAAATCAAATAAATACATTGTCTGACAGAAGTGTCTGGAGCTGACGGGAACAATCTGACGTCATCATTTTCCCAAGAAGTTTCTGGTGTTAGGGCAAGGGTAATAACTCTTGAGGCAAGCGCTAAAATTTCACACCGCAAACCTCCTTCTTGCGCCATAAAGCACACACGTGGAATTATAATTTATTACAATACTCTGTTCTTATGAAATTGGTTCCGTATGCGCTAAAAAATAACTCCAAGACAGAATAAAATGCTTGGAAAGAGAATTTTGTTTTAACGTGCACATATGTCTCTAACATGGAAGTGCGATCTAAGGGCTGGATTACATATCCCGGTGTCTAGTGAGATTCAATGCCCATACAGTCGTCTAAGTTTGCTTTTATCATCTCTTAAAACGCTAGAGCCGAAGTTAGCAGCTCTAACAACTATCTTCGCGTAATGCGGTTGACGGTATCAGTCGTCACTCTTTGCCTAACCGAGAGATGCTCAGGCCGGTCTAGGTCACCTGGTATCAAAGCAGGTAGCATCAGGCCCAAGGCAATACTATGCCGCAACCAGCTGATGCAGTCAGGCGCTTTCGCCGTGCTGGAAACGCTGCATTTCCAGAAGAGTTACATGTAATAACCTACGTCATAACATGGTAACTTCACGGAATTTGGTCAACTGAATTTAGTCACAACCTTAAGTTAATTGTTTACCCCAAAATCAGAAGATTACTTTCTCCAACCCTTTTTGATGCTGACTTCTGTTTACTCTTTCCCATGGTCCTCTCATTAGTCCGACCTCATTTTTTGCTTATTACGAACCATACACTTATCACCCAAATCCTTCAAATACTGAGATTTTGTATTATGAGAATTACTACACAGTCTGGTTTAGAATTTTTTTCAGACATGAGTAAGCTGCAGAGCAGTTTCGATCTCAGGTCACCGTATTTTTACGTTATTTTACTAACTTTAAAACAAATACATCGTTCTGAAATTTAGGCTTTTATCACGTTATGTACTACGAAACTGGGTGAGGGTGGGATGGAGGAGGCCGTCATTTGGTTTATAATGAAAACGGTGATTAAGACCTTCTGTATCGTATACGGGAACGATTAATCTCATCGCTCTGATCAGTGTTTATTGCCGGTACAATGACAGTACCACACCAGGGGGAGTTATTAAGTTGTTCTGCTGCGTGACGTTATGCAAATGAAGTCACAGACATGGTCTGGGAATTTATTGTTGCATTTTTTTTTCTTTTTTTAGTGGTGTGATAGCTGGATAATGTGTTATTGCTTTTTGCCGCTGTCATGGGGTGGTTGCCGTTGATAGTGGTGGTGGTAGTGGTGGTGGTGGTGGTGTGGGGGTCATTCTGCTATGGTAATTATTGATGCTGAAGATCGTATTGGTGAGACTGGTGAGCAGAGTTGGGCAAGTTCAACAAAAAAGTCAGTTCAGATCAAGTTCCAGACCACTAGGGAGAAAAAGCCGTAAGATCAAGTGTAGCTCATTTCTATGAAAATTGAGTAGTTTTTCAGATCAGACTAGTTTCCCCTGTATTTAGAAATGGTTTTGGTACTTGTTTTCAAGATAGATGTGAACTGAACTGAAATTCAAGCACCCAAAATAATTCCAGATCAGTTCGTAAAAAAACGATATTAAGCTCAGATCAAGTTCACGTGAACTGAACTTAAGTTGACGAACTGCGTTCATATGATCTCAGTTCTACTTAGTGAGGATTCTAATGCCGTGCAATACTCTTTGATTAACGTCCCAGTGCGAGGGAGCTAAGGAAAGCGGTTTATTAGCTGGTACGGGATCCTAGCTAACGATCTGGGTAGAGAGGGGATATATAAATGTAGAAATGAAAGAAAATGCATTGTATTTGTACCGCTGTTGATCAAAGAGCACGCCTCCAGTAGGAGGTATAGTCTATGTGGCTTATCTGCACCTTGTTACTGTAAGGCACATAATAATATGAAGGCTAGCTCTAACAAGGATAATTAAGGTTAGACCCAGAACATGTGTATAGAATGCGTAATACCGTTGCCAAACGAAGGACGAAAATTCACTACAGTTAGTGAGACTCAGATCAGAGGTGCAAACATTAAATTGTTGCAGTAGAGATGTTAATATTTCATAGAGAAAAATAAAAAGAAACAAAGTTGTCACGGATAGAGCGGGGTCTTAACAGAAATAGGCTGTAAAGCGGTTTAATGTGAACTGTTATTCTTTCTTTCTTTCTTTCTTTCTTTCTTTCTTTCTTTCTTTCTGTCTGTCTGTCTGTTTTTCTTTTTTTTTCTCTTTTTTTTTTCACCTCTGCACTTCATCCAGCCGCCGGAAGTAGACTTTCAGACCCGGAAACCGGAAGCAGACAATGTCCGTATTATATCGCTGCGGGCGATTTCTAATTGTTATTTGATTCCCCAAAATACAAGATTTTTGCATTATAGATTGGACTTACGCCTGTTCTCTGACGCGACGTGTGTCTGCTATAGAAACACAGAAGTGGCGTTTTACAAGGGATGGGGTGCCTGAGCTGCCATAAATACTGAACTCATTAATATTGCCGATTATTATTTTTCTCGTCTTCTCTCTATCTTTTTAGACATAATATAGTCTGACAAAAAGTGTGACAGAGACAGTAATATATGGCAAGGAAAACGCGAAGAGGATGGAGGTGGGGTGTTATGAGGTTTAG
>JAWQUT010000155.1:1556277-1573828 GCA_033807755.1 Ellobium chinense
GTGAAGAAAATTAAAAATGAAAACATGACTTATATTTATTTTATCCCATAGGGAAATTGTTTGAAAATGTCATGCAGTGTTACGCATCTCATTCATAATACAAACCCACAGAACAATGCACATTATACACGTAAATAGATAGTATTACAAATGAAACACATAACAAAGTCATTGCCAGTCGCCGTGGTGCAGCTCCTTGTTTTACCATCAGCTGTAAAGCGATGGTACTCATATACACCTGAGTCGAATGGGGAAAGGGAATGAAGTGTCTTTTCCAAGAAGACTACAACGTAAACCACTTTGCCCGATAGTCGAACACACAAACATTAGACTTGACAATCTTCAGTTTTTTTTAAGCAGGGCTCACAACCAAACGCCTACGCTGCCTCTATCTTTAATAGAGTTCGTATAAAATATTTACGTGGTATTTATGTTGGTCAGCTGCACCCATGCGGTGAGGCACCACACACTAACATTATTTCCTCTGTAAACTCATTATCTGAGTTCTGTATGGGATCCATATGGAATTGACCATTCCGAATCAGCCAGCCAGGACAAACAATCCGAATTTACCATGGCCTAGTAGAGATGCTCGAGAGTGTGTATGACTGAGTAGATTAATGCTTATAGTTATTGGTAAATAAGCCTTGTGGCTGGAAAACAATAACAACAATAATATCAATAACAATAACAATAAGTTTATTTAGCTCAGGTAAGTACAAATGAGCAAACATGAAACAGAAGAATAGATGGCCAATAGACAATGACAATAATCCCGTCTACAGAGCTGCTTAGTAAATAAACATTAAGCATCAGGTGACCTAGATTAACAATAACAATAACAATAACTATATTAGCTCAGGTATATATAGTATACACATGAGCAAACCATATAGATAAAGCATAGTAAAGCACAGTAATTAAAATACGACAGAGGTGCAAAAAACAAAAAATTACAGAGGGCACGCATACACTTTGAGGCAACGATTTCACACGTGGAAAACTTTTTTTAAGCTTTTCGGAAAATTCACTTTCCACATCATCTGGTAATGAGACGGCTCATATCCACCCGCATAAAGACCGCCTACTCCGGGTCCTGATTTGCCGATGATTTTCTCAGGCGGTACCCATATGAATCCCGGTTGGTTTCTGTGTGTTTCCCCTGTGTGTCCAGCCCTTTTTGGGACCCATGTCTTGCTGGTGACCTCGTGACTTAACCTCAGTCGGGCCCAATACAACATGTGAGACAAGTCTCTCGCCAAATCCCCAAAGGTTCTTAGTTCTAACAAGACAGTTAGAAGCCATTTTCATGGTCGTTAGTGCTAATCAAATATTAGAGAGCTGTTCTTGTTCGATTAGGAGCTTTTGCGGACCGGTGTGATTGTAAACATTATATGCATAATGGCATTACCTGGTGATATGATATTATATTATATTGTACCGTCTGATGAATGCATATAGAGAAATTATTTCATTGGCTCGACGAGGCCAATTCAAATAGGCTTTTTGAACCATTCATTCTCTCATGACGATGGTGGAACGGCAGTGATTAGAGAGCTATTATTTTAAAGTTCGGATCTCGAACTGACCGATCTGACAGAGACAGGCATGCGAAAATGGAATTTTGTGATGCTATGATCTTATTGCACATTTCGACGTGAACACGAAATTCACATAGGGGGGAATTCCGAATGCGACTCACACCTCTTTTTCCTGATCCGACGGACATTAGGTTTAGAGTTAAGGGTAGGTTTAGGGTTAGGGTTAGCTTTTGGGTTGTAATGGTGAGCATAAGCTCTGGGTAGGGGTGTGAGTCTCCTGAGGAGTTCCTTCTCAGGGCTCAATCTCAACTCAGTCACTGTTGGTTGTGAGGCGCGTTTAGAAATCCTCCCTTCACATATCATTGGTCTTCGCATAGGACCGAACAAGTTAAAAAATGACGTATAGTCAGCCTAGCCGGTTATATGCGAAAGCTGTTGATATGGTTCTACTTCGTAATACGCTTACAGTGGAAATGTAACACCAGGAAATCTCACATGCGTATGCCCGTGACATGACGAAACCAAAAATATCTGAATTTGAAAATAAAAGCTCCTTTTTATGTACATGTAAAATGCTCCAAATAAAGCTACCAATTGAAAATTCAAAGAACGGCGCCTTAAGAGGTATGACAAGCGATGAGTCTTGTTATTCAGAAATGCTCCATCTAAAGTCATCAACCACTACAGATCACTTGGTCCGCTGTTAATGGAATTGATTTCACCTAATGAAAATCCTATAAAACTGATCAAAATAATAATCATTGTGTCCCAGTTTCAGGTATAAACTTTATACCAAGTCACTTCCCCAATGAATGGTAGCGGTGGGCGATATCGTTTCTTTTCTGAGTATTTACCCTTTCAGCACTAAAAAACTTTGATGTCAGTATCGGACTCTTGCTCTGGTGTTTCGATGCCATTTCGATATTTTCAGTTACAGTATGCGGTGATAAAGTGTCTGATTTAGATTATCTGTCAGTGCAAATGTATCGAAAGGTGTCAAAAGTATCAAAGTGAATCGAACACTATTGAATTGCCTACGTTGTTTACGGAGTATCAGATCGAAATAGGATCGATGTTTTCGATCCATTTTCGATTCTTGAAGCCATGTCTCAAAAGACAGGAATCTGCCCACCAGTACTGAGTGGAAGGGTCAATAATGACTTCCGGCTTTTGGCGTCACTCATATTTGGCGCAGTTTTTTTCAAATAATGTGACCTACATCTCTATGATGACGCCATGCAGTTACAATCCGCGTAGTAGCAAATTCTGATTGACTGCATATTTTTAATTTTTTTGTTTGCATGACAGATACTGCATAATATATGTAAAAGTCACTGTATAATCTCACTTTCAAAATAACGATTGTAACTTTTGTTTCTACACTCCCGATTTATTGCGATTAAGCGGGGTAGGTTGGAATTGGGTCGGACACATAGACCTGTGGGTCTGAATTATACACGCTCAGCTGCATGTGAATCTCGCTGTGATCGAAAATTGTATAGAAATCAATCTCTCTGCTTGTATTGACGGGTATTCGTTCTGCTGATAGAGGAAGAGTATTGAACTCTATGGGCAATGCTACTTAGAGCAAAATCCTTAGATTGCGGGGGCCTATTTGGATTGCTCTAATTTGATCCAGTAAATTATTTTCTTTATAGTTACTTTCTAAGGCATCCACAGTCGTTAAAGAAATTCTTTAACAGTTTGCAGCACTCACTGAGCTTAAGGGCAAAAAAAAAACCAATCTGTGTAGGGTCTTCATTGAATTTTCTAGCAAAGACTGGGTGAATCAAAAGTTATAAATAGTGCTTTTTTGGTTCACCTGGTGACAAATACCTGCACACAAGACCACATCCGCACCGGCGTGAATACTCCAAAGATCAGATTCGTTTCACATAGTAAGAAAAGAATGCGTAATAATTTGAAATCATGTTTACAGATCTTGGGCCCATCCTGCCTATTTTAGCCCACGGACATAAATATCTTTTCACCAGGTATATATGAACGAACAATTACAATGATATTGCTGCTCAAAGAGGGGTGTTTTTCAAACAGTTTCCCAATGCAGCAAAACGCACTTTTTTTTTTTTTGGCAGTGAGATGTGGCTATAAACTTTTTAATATTTAGCCCTTGTTTTTACTATCATCATTGTTAACAGCATCCGCTCCATAAAGCAAAAAGCAACACCGCAAAATTTATTCGGCTCACTGAACATTTCCTATCTAGCAGGGTGTTTTCTATTGGATTTGTTCAATATTTTCTATATACCCTGTCCAAAGCGAATTCACCTTCTTTCAAATAAGCGTCGTGGATTAACGTTTTAAATGTGCGGATTTTGTTTTGTGCCATAACAGCGAAAAAGACATTTTGCGGCCTTTGTGATAGGATTTTTCCTTTGCGGTCTGTTGCGGTGTGATTCAGTCCATATGGAAAGGCCACTGAAGAGTATCAAATTAGATTTATACAGGCGTATACCTCTCCCTGCTCCTTCATTGTTAAGAGCAAGCAAAGTGTCTGCACTTTTGTATTTTACTCAAAACATTACTACTAGACATTAAAATGCAATGCTCACTGTGGCATCACGAAGGCAGAGAAGATGTGAATCAAAGAATTAAGAAACTGGAAGGTGCGGATTCAAATCCCTCCCGAGGCAGAAAAAAAAATCAACAGAAGGGCATTTGGGAGTCATGACCCAAGTGCGACCCAGCTGATTTAGAGTGTCAGGAAGTCAAAGGGCAGAAACACTTGTTAGACGGGAGTATCTCCCTCTGTAGATCTTCTGTTGCTTCGGTCTCCGAGTAAGAGACTTTCCTATTTATTAAGATTCCTTTTTATTTGAAGACCCATAAGGACAGAGATCTGCATGCACACGACGTTTCCTGATATTACGATCATTATGCACCTTACAGACTAGACTCAGATGTGAATGCCACTTCTAGTTCATAACAACTAGTATGATCGTAATACCAGGAAATGCCGAAAGCGCATGCACACTTCTGTCATAACGACTCGTAGGCGGTCCGAATCTGAAATAAAAACTCTCTATTGTCTCAAAAATTATGGCGTATAAAAATGACCAAATCCCTTTAGTCTTTCCTATCCAGCTTGAGTTTTGTTCTGTCAATGAACTGTTCAGATTCGCTACCGGAAATAGCTTCGAAAACTTCTCGCCAGCAGCGTCGAATCGCCCTTTTCTGTTGTTTTCTCCCTAGCATTCACACTCTGAATTCCTATCAATCATGTTTTACAAGTAAAACAATGAAATGCTGGACGAGCACTGAAATCATGATTTTGTTGAGAGATGCAAATCTTCATGCAATTTTACGTAGACCATCACTAGTCTAGTAATGATGTATACTTAACGAAAAACTAAAACTCATCCGACTTCGTTAGTTCTAAATAAAGTGGTGGTTTATTGTTGCGTGGAGTGGGTTGGGAAAGATTACTTTGAACGCAAAGAACTTCGATTGTAATGCTTGTTCATCAAACTTAGCATTATTGTAAGTTGTCAGAGAATCAGCGACCATGATGTCATATTTTCTCTCTAAACCTATTGAATAGTGAGCGTTTTTTGTAATGTAACGATTTACTTGTTTGTTCACAAAATGAAGTGCTCGAAAACTTCATTCAGTTGGGCCAATCCTCATCCTTCTGGCTACTTTATACAATAGTAGAATATCCTAATCATTTTACCTGGCAATGTTAGTTGAAAGTTGGATAGAACTAACCCGGATACGTGCCAGAAAGGATCCTTGCACGACTGGCCTATGCCGTGCCATATTTTTGGTCAGCTTCTTTAGAACCAAGGACAGATAAAGAAAACAACAACAACAGCAACAACAACAGCAACAACAACAACAACAACAACAACAACAACAACAACAACAACAACATCATCATCATCAACAACAACAACAACAATAAAAACAATAAAACAACAATAGCAGCAGCGACTATCCACATTAAATGGAGCAAATGACAGAAAAAAATAGTATGATGAAAAAAAATGAAGAAGAAGAAAACAACGAAGAAGAAGAAGAAGAAGAAAAAGACGAAGAAGAAAAAGAAGAAGAAGAGAGAAGAACGTTGACAGCAATGCAGCAATAAACTTAAGCACACGAAAAAAGTCATGGAAGAACAAAGACTAAATGAACCGGCAGGAGGAACACCTACATAATCATTATTATCGACCGCTGCCACACCCATAATCATGTAATAATATAGATACTCACGTCCTTTCATCTCAAGTAACGGGAAAAAAAAAACTTTACTTGTGGTGCATAAATGAAGCAGGAAATCGGAGCTGTCCTTCTATCATGAACTCAAACTCAAATTGAAAAATATCGAGAAATATGATTGGCTAATGTATCTGAAATAATTATTCATGTCTATTGACCGATGCTTATCTAACTTCCGGGTTTATTCAGCACATATGATAATTTCCGTGATGGCACTACAGTCATCCTTTTTCATTGGCTGACACAGATTAACAACTCGCTGGTTTAATTATGTATTATACTGCTCTGGTCTCGCTTCCCTTGTGGCTGGCAATCTCCCGGGATTCTCCCACCTACAGCTTGGTTTAAAGTTAGGGATAGGGTTGGGGAAAAGAAATCACAGACTAGAAGGCGAGGGTTGTTAGATGATGTTAAGGTTTCAGGTACCTATTAAAAGGCCAAATCACTCATTTTGTAAACCCAATTAATTCTTTTTCTTTTCGAGCCCCGTCAGCCAATGTCAGGGTGTAGAAATATGTAGAAACTCCTGTGATAAAGCATTTAGTTTTAAAATTTTAGGTTTGAACCTTAAAAATATAAGAAAATAAAGTATGTTAGGCCTATGTATTAACACGCGGTCAAAGCCAGCCTAATAGATAATTAGGGACCATTATCTGAAGTCGATGTGATTCTTTTTGAAACAGAAGTGTGAAAAATTTTGGGCGTTGACTCCCCTTTTCCTCCCCCTTAAAAGATCGGGCAAAAGAAATATTTAAATCTCCGTGGAAAAAAAAAACATTCCGAAATCACAGTAATTATTTTGTAGACTGACACATTTTGTATATATAGGGCCGAAAGAAAGAAATACAATAGATAAAGTGAAGGTACTGTCCAATGGACTTTTTTTTTTCTAACCCTACCCCTAACCCTTGCCCTAAGCCTAAACAATGGCCTACGTGGGAAAGTCCTAAAATAGTCCTCCATAGTTTTTCTAGATAAAATTTTAGTACTGAGCTAGGACACCTCATAAACTCGACATCATGGACTGGTCATTAGAAATTCGAGCTGGTGAGACCCTGCTGTGTTACCAACAGTGAGGCCGACCGGTAGCAGTAACCACAATGTCAATGACGACATAACCGTTAGAACATCAACACCCAGGCGTTGTAGACAACGCGTACATCGGCAAAAGTCATTGACACATGCGAGTTAATGTTGCCACGGTTGATAGGCGAACAACGCTAGCAGTTCAAGGTGATGAAAACAGACTGAAAAGCGGATGATTTAATTTTGACTACTTTTTTTTGTTTTTCGTCAGGAGGATTACATGCCACCTCGCCTCGGCAACGAAAACTTAATTAATTATTCACCACCAGAAATAACACCAGCAATCATCATTTCACAGAATTGAATAAACAATCCTATAAAACTTTTATCTGGACATGATCATACGCTGAAATACAGTGGTTTTTTTATGTGCTATATGAGGCACATCCAGTCCTGATTTCAACAACAACAACAACAACAACAACAACAACAACAACAACAACAACAACAACAACAACAACAACAATAATAAGATTGACAATAATAATAGGAAGAAGAAGAAGAAGAAGAAGGAGAAAGACAATAATAAACCAGTAGGTCTTTTCCAATTAGTAATACAGTGTAGCAATTCGTTTATATCTTTGATATTTTATGAGAAACAAGATCAATACTCCACTCTACGAATGGGATTATTATAACTGAACATTGGAGCATAACAATCCTAACAGAAATCTACATAACAGCGACAATTTTAAAGAGCACAACCTCATCCAGAACCGGACTCGCACCTAATCGCACTGCACATGAACGCCCCGGGTGTCATATAAAAGTTAAACTTTGCCGCCGATGGAAATCCGATGACCCGAACCATGACCCGAACTTACTGATTTAAACATTCTATAATTCAGTCAGTTTTAGTAGGTTTTATGTAATGAAGTTCCAAAGACTGTCTATAGATTACTAAGAGGTACATGAAATCCGAGGGCCACACAATCAGTATTAATGGAAAAGTAGAGAAAGCGCCTGGCAATAATATCATAAATTTTCCCTTTATTTGTAAAGATAAAAGATTCTGGCTCTCTACATACTAATTGGAAAAAGAAAAAGAAAAGGTTGAATGCCTGCTCAATCTCATTAAAAAGTTTTTTTTTTTAGGTGGCGAATGGTGGGTGGGGGGAAATGAGGAAATGGGAGGGCTGACTATTCTATTTTAAAAAATATAACCACCATTGTCAGTTATAGTAAGAAGACAGAAACGCATGGCAGAATATTAATCATAATGAAACAAATCTAGGTATATGATTATGCTGGGCTGTGCCTGCGTGAATAAATGAATGAATGAATGAAGGAATGGATGGATGAATGAATGAATGAATGAATGAATGAATGAATGAATGAATGAATGAATGAATGAGTCAATCTCATGCCCCTATTTTTCAGTGTGCTTATGAAGTTCACTATCTATCGAATAATGAGGTCTTAGTAACCAGATGAGAAACGAGAGTATCACCGCAGATAGTAACACCCGAGAGTTTGCGCATTAACTATGGGATCTCTGACTACGTGCGAGATAAATAACTGCATTGGTGCTGAGTATACCCACAGAAGTGTTCAACGTGCAAAGTTAATCTAGTTCTAACAATAATAAAAGATCCCTGTTTTGTTGTTGTTTTTGTTGTTGTTGTTGTTTTGGCTATTAATTTGTCTGATGGTCTGTCCATTTGCTTTCTTAAAATACTGTCCAGTGGTAGCTATATGTCTATATTTTGTAACATCTTTACACAAGGGTAATGAACTTGTCAAATCTCAGGAAAACAAAAAAAAAAAAGCAAGATCTCAATTGTTATACAGTAACATCTTCAGTTCCACCAGGCCCTCCCCCCTTCCAGCATCTCCTCCTTCTTCTTCTTCTCCTCATTATTTTCGTTCAAAAGAAGATGATATAGCCAGAAAAAAAAACAACAACCAAAAAACGCTAGATAAGACTGTGTGTGTGAACCCATAATGCAAACCTTGTTTATTAAAACGGGGAAGGCCCGTCCACCAATTCTCGCTACCCCGTATCGCTCTATGCAGATGGTTGGATCGTTATGGCTGGTCCCGTAGTCCCGAGAGATGAGTTTTTCAGATGCTCTGTCAAGCCTGCGTGTTCGGGAGTTTCCCCTCTCCGAGATTGGGCGAGAAATCTGGGAAATCCATTAGAATTTCCTTACGGTTTTCTATGGTAACTTGAATTACCAAAATCTGTTAAAAAATGAATTGCTGACCTACAGTGTGATGGTGTCTAAGGTCTGCTTTTTTCCTGACGACTGATACCGAATAGCTTTAAGAAGTACTGAATTATAGACTTAAAATCCACACCCCCTCGGCGGTTACCAGTTGTTTATACAAAATCAATAATCTGTAGCCATAGTAAATGAGAATGGTTTTAATCATATTATCTTGATTTAAAGTGTAAAATATCAAAACAATTTAGTTGTATTATATACCTCTTCCTCAGACTTCGATTTGCATAATTTCTTTTTAAAAAATAGTTTTCGAAAAAGTGATCAAATCGGGGCACCATACTTTTCACATAAGTGATAGAAACGGTGAGAGGATAAATCAAAGAGTGTTGTTCCGTCTTCACACATCGTTTTTCATCTTTTACTTTTTCGTTTTAACATTTTTTTTTCTCTTCACTCTGGCCATGTCGTTGACTACTGGTATGTAAAAACAAAAAGATTATTTTAAACATTAATCTACCTCTGATGGCTGCTTGATCCATCGTTCATCTTCGCGTTCTGTTCCGAAATGACGGAGTATGAAAAATAAGCAAGATCGTAAAGCAAAAACAGCCTCGTGGTTTTTAGGGGCTGTTTCCCAGGGGACAGGAGCTTGGACAGTATTCTATTCTATCTGTCTATCTATCTATCTATCTATCTATCTATCTATCTATCTATCTATCTATCTATCTATCTATCTATCTGCCGACTGTCCTGTCTGTCAGTCTGTCTACCTGCCTTCCTCTCTGTTTCTGTCTGGCTTGGAAGTTCGTTGTCTTCCACTCTAGCTGTGCTGTATTGTACCCCCTCTGGCTCTTTCTTTTTTCTAGGTTATCATCCTTCTTGATGGTTCGTTGGTTTAGCCACTTCCACCATCATCGTAACAATACTTTGTCTTTTTCTTTACCCTTACCATCGTCAACACCACTTCCACCACCAACATCATCACTATAACCATCTTTATTCCCATCATACCATCACCATCATCGTGATTGTCATAAACACACTGTCACCACCACCATGATCATAACCACCACTACCACCATCATTATCTCATTATCATCATCATCATCTTTATCGTCATCATCATAACTATCATTATAACCACCACTATCTCGATGTCTATCGCCATTATCATCACCGCCATCACTTCTAAACCTACTATCACCACTTCGTCTATCAGCGTCACCATTATATCATCACAATCTTTACCAGCATTACTATCACCACTATTATTACCGCATCCCCACCACCACCACAACCACTATTACAACTACCACCACCACACCACTATTATCATCACCACCTATATTATCATTGCTACTACCACCATTACACCCACCACCACTACTATCACTACCATCACCACCAGCACTACCACACTCATCAAATAATCACCACAACCAACAGCATCACCACCACTACTCCCATTTTACCTCTGCCTCTACTTCCACCTTCACCAAAGCCACCAAATTTAATTCTCTTTGTCTTCAACCCCCACCCCCACCCCCCCTCTACACACATACATGCAAAACTAGAACCAACCCACCCATCCCTACCTCTCATATACCAACCTAAAATCAGCATCGTCTCCATTCAACTTTGAAGTAACACTTACGGCAACGCAGCGATAAACTTCATTGCGAATGATGCAGTTCGCTACATTTTGTTCGCCCCGAACATTGTAAGTTTTGTAACCTCTCAACCACCAACACCAGTACCATCATGATTATCATGATCATCACCGCTACCACCAAAATTACCACTACCACAGCTACCACTACCACCATTGTAACTATCATCAGCAACACCATCATCACCACCACATCAGCACCACTACTACTACCATTTTACCGCTATCACTACCACTATCTCCATCACAACCACCATTCTCTTGTCTTTGTTCTCACCCCTAATCCACCCCCCTCACCCCATCCCATTCTCGACCTAAACCCCTACCCTACTCACTCCCCCCCNNTTCCTATAACCACCAGAAAACAGTACCGCCTCCACTCAACTTTGACGCAAAGCTGGCTGCAGCGTAGCGAAAAACTCCGCAGAGCAATGATGCAGCGCGCTACATTTTTTGCTCCGCGCATTGTCACACATCATTAAAGCGCGCTCATTATGAGCATTATTGTTGTCTTGAAAACTCATCACAGCCCGTTCAAAATTCGATGCCTCTTTCATGTCGACTTCATTCTGTTTTCATGGCGGCCCGAGAACGCGAAGCCGGGGCTTCTTTATGATGCATAAACTATTGGATGGTACTGGACATGGGCGGAGACATTTGGAGTGACCGGGGGGGATNTCCTTCCTTCCCTCATCCTTTTAGTCTTCCTAGGAGATTACTAAACAATCGTTTCTGCTTACTCGCAACATGCTCTTAATGGGCATTTTCCAGACAAATATAACATTACGATGTCTAGATAAACCATCATACTTTCTACATAAACCTTGGCTAGCCTAATCTAGCCAAGTGGACAGATATTTTTATTTTTATAATTTATTTTTCTTTTTCACATTTGCTATGATAATATTGATACCCTAGTGTTAATTGTACTGATATTAGTTTGGACGCTGGTATGTTTTTATAACTTGAGCAAAATACAGTTTCTTGTATCTTGTACCTTCGAAACGTCACGCATTACATTTAGTAATTTGGGGATTGTGATCCAGGGGAGGGGGTGGATGGGAGAAGTGGTTATAATAAACATCCATCTTTTCGGTAAAGAGAAACACGCGACCTCAGACGATCTTTGACCCACACGGGCGAATGTGACGGTGGCGCCCCTGAGAGCCAATGACTCGTTTCTGGGAGAACTCGTTTCACGGTTAATTTTACGAGACATTTCCATCTTTGTGTCTGTGGTCTATGTGTGTGTGAGAACCTATTGAGATATGGCTCAGTTGTAGAATACCACCATCCATCCATCCATCCATCCATCCATCCATCCATCCATCCATCCATCCATCCATCCATCCATCCGTCCGTCCATCCATCCATCCATCCGTCCGTCTGTTCATCCATTCGTCCGTCCGTCCACCCACCCACCTATCCACCTACCTACTCATCCGTCCATCCATCCATCCATCCATCCATCCATCCATCCATCCATCCATCCATCCATCCTTCCATCCATTCATCCATCCAGCCACCCATTCATCCATCCGTCCGTCCGTCCAGTCATCCATCCGTCCGTCCGTCCGTTCATCCATCCGTCCGTCCGTCCGTCCATCCGTCCGTCCATCCATCCCACCTATCCACCTACCCATCCATCCGTCCGTCCGTCCGTCCATCCATCCATCCATCCGCTTGTCCCCTTCTATCTTTCTCTTCTTTCAAACGACTGCCCAACTGCCCATTTCATTGTCCACCTATGTCTTCATTTTGAAACTTGCAAGCCACAGGCAAAATAAATTTAACAAAGTATGGTATCAGACATAATAATACTAATAATTCAGTCAACATTCAGACAGACAGACAGACAGACAGACAGACAGACAGACAGACAGACAGACAGACAGATGGGCAGGAGATAAGAAGATTTAACGGCAAGCCGCATCTCCCTGTCTCCTCCGGTGGTCTCCTTGTTGTTAACTCTTCTTCCAAAACATCCAACCCCAGCTTTCTTTTCTGTTCTTTTTTTATTCTCAAGATACTTTTTTAAGTTCACATTAAAGACAACATACGTTCTCTCCTCCTGGATGTAGCTAGTCTTCATTCTTTTTTAAAAATCTCTAATTCCATGAAATTCAAATCCATGGAACATATTCACTTGCGTGTTGTAACTTTTTTTTGGTTTTGTTGTGTGTTTTTTTTCCACGACAACATGACGGGGTAATTTGTCCGTCCTCACCTGTTGGTTGTAAAACCCGACGGCATGCCGTGATAGTTGCTCATGTATCTTGCGATTTGAGGCCAACTTGCTCAGACGTACATCACTTTGGCGTGCTCGATTTCGCCGTATATTAAAACCCTTCCCCCATTTCCTTTGCGTTGTTGAAACGCTCGCTCACTTACGGCGAAATCGAGATCGTTGCGATCTGACGTACATCACCTTAGTGTGCTCGATTTTGCTGTATCTTTGTCATTTCCTTGCCTTCTTTTCTTTTTCAATCACTGCCAAACGCCCATTCCTTTACGGCGAAATCGAGTACTCTGCGACATCAAGTGAATTTGCTCAGACATACATCTGATTTCGCCGCATCTGAATTATTTCCATACCTTCTTTAAAGCTTTGCGTTGTTAAAACACTGACTAATGCTCACCTGCTTACGGCGAAATCGAGTTCGTCCAAACACTTTTAAGAAAATGGTACTTGAGGGGCTCTATTAGGGCTTTTCGTTAAGAAAGATGACATTACTAGGTCCCCAACGAGGAAACTTAGGGCTCGCGATTAGAATAGATCTGCTGTAATTTTCTGAAAATTTATTACAGAAAAAAAACGAGGGGGGAGGGAGGGGGGAGTGTATATCCACTTTTCAAATTAGAAATACGTGAGGTCTTTCCTTTTCTGTGGAACCAGGCAGTTTGGAGCAGAGTAATTAGATATTTAGTTTAAAACAAACAAAAACAAATTACTTTAATAGCTTCCTTATTAAATGTTTATTAAGCTATCAAAGGCGCTATTTTAAAATTATTAATCAGAGCAAAGCGTTCCAAAAATAGAGAGAAAATGAGAGAGAGAGACACAAACACACAGGGAGGGAGACACAGAGAAGAGGGGAGAGAGAGAAGGAGAGAGAAGGAGAGAATGAAAGCGAGAGAGAGAGAGAGGAGAAAGAAAGAGAGAATGAAAGAGAGAGAGAAAGGAGAAAGAAAGAGAGAATGAGAGAGAGAGAGAGAGAGAGAGAGAGAGAGCAGAAAGGAAAGAAAGAATGAAGTACATGTATAAGAAAAGGATTATATTAGCCCGTCAATGGAGGCCAATCTCTGTCGTTGCTAACTACGTCCTGGCTTGGCCAATGTAAAATGTAAAATCGATCTACTACTATCAAATGCGTTAAATCTTAAGTCCACACATACATGTAAAAGGTTGCGATAATGCAGCAGATGCAGTAAAGTGGCACATTTTTTTTTGCTAATTTTAAAATCTCTCTCTCTCTCTCTCTCTCACTCTTTCCCTCTCCCTCTTCCTCTCTCTTTCTCTCTCGTATGTTATGAAACGTATGATGAAGCTAATAGTAGGATATAAACGGAATGTATGACACGGATCTGATTGTTAATGTCCCAAGAAAAGCCAACCATGCATTGTGAGTCACAGTGAGTTATTTAGGTAATTGTAAAAGAAATTATTGATACCACAAAGAAAAAAAACAACTCATTATGTAATTAATAATAAATACAAGCAGATCATTTTCTTCTTAGACATAATTCTAGGCCCACAACGGGACAATGAATAGATACAATAGATCACGGTAGACTGTTTATATACAAAGGCAGAAGAAAACGAAGAATAAGAAGATAAAAATAAGAAAAGAAAAATGTGAGATACTGTATTTATTTATTTCTCGCCCTCTGATCATCGTAAAAGATAGAAAGGCAGCTTTGAAGTTTACCTCCACACCTTCTCCCATAACTCCCTGGGCGAGCTTCATCGGCTTCCGGACATGCGCAAAGGTCAGGTAGCGATACTAACGACTTCCGTTCCTCCTGCCCGAAAGCTGCGCGTCTCTCTCTCAAGTGATGGGGGAGTTGCAGATGGCAGGAGAAGATACATCCCTCAAAAGAATTTGATCTTTTTATTTTCGCGATCGAGCATCCTCAAGCCTTGACTTGCCGCTCCTTTATGATTGAGCGATGGCTCTAAGTATGGAGCTTCCGCTTCCACGATGGTTATTTATTTACGCACCTGCGTCACTTATTTTCAACATCGATCTTGGCCGGCAGACGCAGGATAGTCTCTTATGCTCTTCGCCAGCAGACGTCGAGCAGTCTATGCTCCCGTGTCTGCTCTTGAATGACAAAAGTAAGTGCTTGGGTTGTTTTCTCTACGGAAAGCTGTGGCGGATTCTAAAGTCATTTTTATTTTTTTTGTACATTGGCGGACGGTTCGTGTTTGTCACTTGTCATGCAGGTGTCCAGAATGTGGGAGTTCAGTGTAGACGGGGACAGATTTTGAGGAGGTGTACGAGGAAGGGTGGGCAGTGATTGACATTTGCAATATAGACCTCGAATCTCAGAACTCGACAGACAGACAGACAGACAGACAGACAGACAGACAGACAGACAGACAGACAGACGCACACCCACATACCCACACTCACACATATCCACCCACACTACTAGAGTGCTTCCTCTCCCCCGTCGCCGCCACTCGACCCCCTACTCCATTTCCACTGAGTCTCGTATTTTCTTGAAAAAAAAAATCTTTTTGGAGCTGACACACCTCAAAAGAAAAAAAAATTACGAGCTGGTCCTCTACAATTTATTTGTAATATCTTACTTCTAAGTGAAGAATCTGCACATCCCTTGATAGATTTGAAATGAAATTATGATATTTGAACAACATTGACAAATAAAGTGAAACTGAATACTGTGGGTAAAGCTGTGAACGTTCAAGTTTAACAAGTTTAACAAGTTTAACAAGTTTATTTAATAGTTTAATGTACATCATATACATGAAAGCAATACAACAGAGGACACAACTTCATACAATAACTGACGACATATCAGAACATACATGGATACAACGCAAGCGCATAAAACAATGTTACCTATTAAAAATCCTAAATTATACATTTTTCAACAAAATTTCCAAAAAAAAATGGGATAAGTCGTGGTCTTGAAGGATCTTCACAATCAGTTACTCCTTTCTGTTTATTTAAAATACCGTCATGACACATTTTTAATTTTATGACGTTTTTATTACGGTTCTCGTTCTAATGAACCTGTCAATAAATTTACAATCAGAGTGATTATTGTTTTGCTTTCATCATTATTTATATTAGGGGAATATGTCACTGACATTACTCTTATCTTGAAATTGATATTCACATCCTCCCCCCACCACACACACACACAACATTTAAAGTCCTAATATTTTCATCATCTGACGCTTCGAAAGAAACCCCAGGACTCACTAAACTTGTAAGCCTGTAAGATAAGATAAGATAAGATAAGATAAGATAAGATAAGATAAGATAAGATAAGATAAGATAAGATAAGATCAGATCAGATCAGATCAGATCAGGTCAGATCAGAGAAGATAAGATGATATTTTATTGTCCACAGGCACATTTGATTCGCTTTGCTGTAAGCGCAGAAAGTAATCACAGCTGTTAAAGTTTGTCATTGTGAATTTTCCCCGCAGGTAACAGCGCTGTATGTAATATCTCCTCTATATCTAGTCACAACACGTAAAAACTTTATTAGGTCAGGTATGCTAGATACATAGGATGAGCAAAGATTATAGATAGAACATTACAATTATAATTTGACGATCATAACCTGTAGCGCTGCTATTAGAAGAAATAAAAAACAATACAGAGGCCATAGCACGCCCACTCTTTGAAGCTAAGGTTATACACGAGACATTGTTAACCTAATAATAATAATAATAATAATAATAATCATGCGGTTTATGAGTCTCGTATCCAGGCTAATGCCCGCTCACGCGACTTCACACTATCATTACCCCCAGCAGGCCTGATCACTCTAGGACTTTCTCGACTCCCTGGGGAGCTTACAGTGCCGCTGCCATTTATAGGCGCTGATCACTAATAAATGCACATATTTGTTTGTAAGGTTTTTGATCGTGTAGTATTAAATAATTTCCTATATTTCATCACGTTTGGATTATTTCTAAAATAATTTGGTAAATGTTCAATTCTTTCTTCTGCAACATTCGCACATTTAAATTAAATAGTGGAATTCATCCTTTACACTTTTTGAAAATAATGGACATATTCGGTCTTTAGACTTCTATATTATTAAATCAAATCTCCCCGTTTCTGCTGATTCTCTGTGATTGAATGTTCAAACTTTCACTAGGCTAAATATATATCCTTTACAGCTCCATTCATTCTGCAGCCAAGCATAAGTTTAACACTTTCGCCCTAGTTTTCGTAGCACATCAAGAAATCCCACCCTCCAGCTGGTGGGATAATACATGACAAAGATTGGTCTAGATCTAATTCTTCATGAAAATTATGAGATAAGGATGAATGCCACTTTCTCGGTTTTTACTATGCAGTAGAACAGACGCCACTTGAATGATTTTTGATATCTAGGAATATTTCCACTGGATTAAAAAAAGCAGACATCCCTTTTCAAAAAAAAATGTTTTTGTTTAAACTGACTTATTTTTGGCTTGTTTCACACTTTTGATTCTTTGTGACTGACTCAATGGGAGAGAGGAGAGACAGTGAGAAAGAGACAGAAGGTTTTTGAAATTCATCTCCCTATCTTGATAGGCATGATCAATGGCACCACAGACATAGTCAGACATGGTGACAGAAAGACATCGAGCTTAGTGA
>JAWQUT010000155.1:1591922-1606271 GCA_033807755.1 Ellobium chinense
AGCGGGAGTGGATGAGGGGTAAACTAACATAATGTAGTATATTTACATCCACCGACAAATTCATGTTCCCATGCAAAATTGTTCATTTTCTTGCTTGGTTTGGCAGTAAGAAAGCTCTAGTCTGATTCGAAAAGTTGACAGTCGATATAACCGACACTTGGTGGAAAAGTTGACAGTCGATATAACCGACACTTGGTGGAAAAGTTGACAGTCGATATAACGAAACTTGGTGGAAAAGTTGACAGTCGATATAACGAAACTTGGTGGAAAAGTTGGCAGTCGATATAACCGAAACTTGGTGGAAAAGTTGACAGTCGATATAACCCACACTTGGTGGAAAAGTTGCAGGTGTCCTGGACTAGATATTATTATATGTTGCTGTTTTGTATGAGGCAGAAGGCTTATTGAGGAGTTTAATTTCTTTTTTTTTTGTTGTTGTTTTGATTGTTACTAGATCTAGTCTATATGACATGTAATAGTTACACACGCGCACATCTTTTTGCTATACATTACTATGTACTGTTGACTGCCGTCACTCCAGCCCAAATTTGTCGTTGGCTATTCCCACTTATCCGTAACGGAGATAAGCATCTAATCTACAAATAAAAATACATTACTTTCAAAAACCCATGAACGTAACGTTTTTTTGCTGTGTCTCCTCATCTGAACCACTCCCTGAAAAGCTAGTTGAGCACCAGGCTATTTCAAAAAGATAAGGGGGTTAGCTCATTGGCAGCACCCATCTTTTCAAACCTCAGACCCGAAACATTTATTTTAACCTAAACTGGCCAGGGAAATGGCAAATGCATTAGAACAGGCCACAGTCAAGGTCACTGGGCCACTGAGAGGGAGAAAAAAAAATAATACGATAAATAGATCACCCTTCATAGTAAATCCAACTCAAGTGACCTCAAAATTAATGCGCGTGTGTAACCTCATACATCGCAAATTTATTTCTTCTTCTTTAACGCTCTGTGGTCATGTTTGCAAGCCGCTATGAGCCATGAAATGGGAGGTAAGTAGCAGGTCTGTGCAGTTTCCCAGATAGTTTTGTCTCACAGTCAACTGGTAATGGGCACAACCCATCCTCTTCATTAGGCCCGACATGGTGCGAAAATAAGACCAGGGGAAATAATCCAATAATTATCCTAGCAGTGTTTTGATGCGAGTTTTGTCTCCCTTGTGTGGAAACTCTTAGGCTATGACGATACCAATAGCGCTTGGCATGACAGAATGCAATTTTAAATAGTTCCTATAAAATCAGAAAACCGATCATGGTGAGGGGAATAAGAAGTTGGATTTGACTTTCAAAGTCTTAGATAGGTGCAAATACATTTGTAGACTCAGAACAGGGGAGGTTTAATCAGTCACGTATAAACTCTGTGGTTGTTGCTAAGTGGGTAAGGTTATCCTGTTTACTGTGTGAAACGGCCTTAAATAATATAAATCAGCCTAATTCACTGTCTAACGTTTCAAAATCTAGTTGGTTTAGGGGCATTTGTCTTTGTGTCAAAATCTGGAGAAAGATTTTAAGCAATACGTGTGGGATATATTTTGGTATGGAATCCCTGGATAAAATTATGAGAGGTGTCAAACACTACATAGCCATCTGTGAAAAAAAACATCGGCGTGCAAGAGATAGTGTGAAATTGTGGCGAGGGGAGATAACCCAATCATTAAAATAGGCAGTGGTTTGATGCGAGTTTTGTCTCCCTTGGGTGGAATTTATTGTTTTTTCTTCTTTCGGCTCTATTAACGTTTTGTCATATTCTTCAAATACCATTGTGATTTCGGAAAATTTCTTCCATGGAGGTTAAAATACTTCTTTTGCCCGATCTTTTAACGGGAAGAAAAAGGGGGTCAATGCCCAAAATTGTTAACACATCTCTTTCAAAAAAAGGTCACCTCGAAATCTGATCTGATCCACAATTTTTCGTATGGCTCCTTTTGAATGCGTGCTAATACATATGCCTATACTCTTTATTTTTTTTTTTTAATCTAGAAAGCTCAAATTGTACCCGAAACTTTAAAATTGGATGCTTTATTTAGATCACAGGTCATTTTATTTATTTCTACACCCTAACACTGGCTGGCAGTGCCCCATAAAAGGGGAATTTATATATTAGCGGATTAATTGGGTTGTACACAATCAGTGATTAGCCCTTCTAATAGGTGTCAAACACCTTGAAGTCGTGGAAAATCTAAGACTGCATGCAAAAAAATTACTGCAACACACCAATTGGTTTCCGGTAAAAATGTAGAAGACACTGTGCATGAATTTGTGATTGAATTGTAGTACAGCCTGCCTGGTACCACAGGACTACTGCACACGTGGCCTTGTATATTACTGTAATTTGATACTGGACTATTTGAACATCAACACAGTAAAACACACTTAAGATAAGATAAGATAAGATATGATAAGATAAGATAAGATAAGATACACTTTTGTTGTACATAACAGGCACATAGTCTTCGATTTTCCTTTTTTGGATAATTAATAGAACATTTTGATACATGTACGAGATGAATATTCAATACTCACACTCTCGCACCCTTACACAAACACACACACACACACACACACACACACACACACACACACACACACACACATACACATACACACACACACACACACACACACACACACACACACACACACACACGCACGCGCGCGCACGCACATACATGACGTTTCATTGGACCAAGAAAGTGGATTATGTTGATTGTGATGATGACAGATGCTTAATCGAGAATGGCATAAATGATCTTAGATATCTGTCTCTATTGCATGTCATATAAACATAGCGACCACTGCGTTTTGATGTTGTGATTTGCTTTGCAAGTGGCTGGGCGGTGTCTTTGATAATGCCCATAAGAGGTGTCGTCTTGGTTCGAGAAAATGTCCAGCCTCTATCACATCTATTTAGCAAGTCAAGTAGTGAAAAACTGCAAAGAACAATGGCACAAGAAATAGATACAGGGCTGTGTTGGGTTTCGACCACACGGTACCAAATCCCGTTTTGCTTTCGGCCACAACTTTTAAATCCATTGTATATCAATATTGTTGTTTAATGCTTTTTTGTACTGTAAAGGTACCATAAGCTGTTTAATAAACTTGTTGTTAAACTTGTTAAGCCAAAGGCATAGTGAATGCAATTTAGATGTAATCGGGCAATACCGTATTAATGTAGATGACTTGAGTTTAATGACCCATTCGTCACCGTCCCCTAATACTGTCGTAAATGCAAATCTACCAAGAATCAGTTACGACAGTGTTAGGAGACGGTGACGCATTGTTCTCGCACAAAAGCCGAGGTACATGTGCGTTTAAATGATACGGAATAGGACGCGACTACTAGCGCCTTTGATCTGACGCGTGTTACATAATTGGATTAAGTCGCGCCCTGTTCGGGTTTTATCTTTCATGGTATCGCTGCTCGTGAATTGGTAAGTATCGCAGTACTATCGATTACCCTCTGTCTCTGTCCCTCTCTATAATTCCGTCTAGTATCTGTCTCTATGTCTCTCTAAAACGCTCAAGGACTACAATATCGTATGTTTACGCAGTGAAAAAAAAAAACAACTGATTACTGATCAACAGTCAATATGTAAACTATAGGCCTACAGTGCAACCTGAATATAACTTAGCATGTTCACAACTGGCTCAAAGTAACAAAGCAAATTGGTGTCAGTCATTCAACTCTAAATAACTAGTCTATGCCTCTATGTTTAACTTCTTTATGACTGTAGATAGCGATAATTAAATGTTTTAAATGTGATTGAAAGTAATCGATACCACAGGCAGCCAGAGTCCTTTTTAAAGCCTGAGGGCAGTCGCGTCCTGTTGTTTGGTATTTGAGCGACACATAGTGATGTAACCGGATTAAGTAGGGCCCTGTTCGGGTTCTCCGGTACATTTTGTGTCTTTCTCCTTAACAATAACATTAAACTTTTTAATAAACGTTTTGTCCCACGCTAAAATAACAGCGCTCAAACAAACCCGGAAATAATCGTATCGTAATCGCTCTAATTAGATAAAGGATCTGTAATGAGTGTTTGTTTGATATCAGATTTATGAAATGAGTTATACATTTATCGTATTCGCGAGCCTCTGTTATACGATAAATGTGTAACGAATTTCATAAATTATCAGATATAAGACGAACACGAGTTTCAGATCCTTTTTATCATATAAACTCTAATGAAAAAAAAATGAACTTTTAAACGTGAAAAGGACCCTGAAGTGGCCATCACCAGGTTTGAGACACCTCAATCACAACTGAACTGAATGAACCACACACTTACACGACACAAACTAGATCCAAAGAGCTGACAAATATCGATGAAACNGCGATGTAACCGGATTAAGTAGGGCCCTGTTCGGGTTCTCCAGCCCATTGCCAGTTGACTGTGTGTCCTTAACAACAACATTAAACTTTTTAATAAACTTTTTGTCCCACGTTAAAACAGCAGCGCTCAAACAAACCCGGAAAAATTCGTATCGTAATCGCTCTATTTAATTAGCTAAAGGATCTGTAATGAGTGTTTGTTTGATATCAGATTTATGAAATGAGTTATACATAATATATTGTATTCGCGAGCCTCTGTTATACGATAAATGTGTAACGAGTTTCATAAATTATCAGATATAAGACTAACACGAGTTTCAGATCCTTTTTATCATATAAACTCTAATAAAAAATTGAATTTTTAAACGTGAAAAGGACCCTGAAGTGGCCATCACCAGGTTTGAGACACCTCAATCACAACTGAACTGAATGAACCACACACTTACACGACACAAACTAGATCCAAAGAGCTGACAAATATCGATGAAATGTTAGATAACAGAAACAGTGTGCCATTTCTTCAAGTACTTGAATTCAAAGGTTTAACTGAACTGAAACTGAAATGTGAAGAGAACGATGACAAGCGATAAGATAGACAGACTGAAATATTTTTTAAAAAATCTAGACAGAGGAAAATCCCACGGTAGTGAAAATAGTCACAAACGAAATTACGTCACATATTAATGATGTCACAAAAGAAATGACGTCACATATTATTGATGTCAAAAGAAATGACGTCACATATTCATATGCCAAGAAGTTTTCTAGGCTTCCAATCAGAGTATTCGTAAGCAGGTCAAAGGTCAAATTTATGTAAAGTGTGACATTCCATGAAATTATTACACACTTTTATGTCCCCGGATATAAGCCCTGCCTATATGATAAAGAGTATCTCTGTGAGTCTGCATATTAAAGGGTCTATGAAAGGTGCATTCAGCACCGATGCCTTAAGGTGTTAACAAAGATTCCACATTTATGGGCAAGTTCTCTAGGTTGCAGGAGCCAAAATTGTAAAAGCCTTCTTGAGCCATTTAACAAAATTTTCTTCTCCAACCATAGGAATGTTTCGAGATGGCCAGTGCTAGTCCGCAGGTCTCTAGTGTCACCACTATGCTTAAATCATATACTGTTTACAGTGGGGGTCCTTCATTTTGATTTTTCACAATTTTAATTTAGATGACAAGGGATTAAAAATTTAGCCTTCTTTTGCCCCTCAAATAAAATCTGCTGGAGCCATTGGGAAACACTGCCTGCAACAATTTTTTTTACAAATTCAAGACTGAATTTCACACTTCTGCAGTGTGGTTTCATGGTATAAAATTATTTCTACACAATAACTGCTACTATTGACTCTGATAGTCCATTTTTTTCTTTTTTTTTATGTTTTGCCAATCAGGATCCGGCAACCTCTACTTTTTTGGCGTGACGAATCAACTCATCCTGTCTCATCCTCCGTGAGCGTGTATTGCAGCAATCTTGGCTAAATCCGCGTTGAAGATGAGTGCTACAGGAACATGTAGGCTATTTCAAAAACACCCATACAACCTGTTAAAAAGAGACCCAGGCGTTTAAAAAAAAAAAAAGCAGCTTGGGGGAAGCCCATCACAAACACATTCGTTTATTGGCTTTCGAATGTGTGGGTGATGGCTGGATGAGAAGTAAGAGCGGAAATAGAGTGCATTAGGAGCATCGTATATCTTTGCGGTGCATTGTGTCCGAACAATATTGTATTGTGATATGATGGGTGTTGGCCGGTGGCCTCATAAACTTTGTCCGTGGAAAAGTGAAACAGAAAGAAGAAGAACAACAATAACAAAAGACTAATTGTGAGTGATGAATGGATGCTACTTAATATTATAGACATTACAACATAAACGATAGACGGGTGTCATCTCCCTGACGCCAGACGAGGACATGTTGGTTGTAAAGACACTGCTGTAGCTGGTACATTAATTGTGTTCAGTGCATATCAGTGGCACAAAGTATTATTTATGATTAGGACGCTTTTGAGACACACAGAGGAGGTTGATTACAACGAAGCTGAGACAATAAGGTATGTTAAATTTGTACCATTTGGTTTCTCAACATTTTAGCCATATCCGAGTTTTTTCTAAATTTCCATGATTTTATTCACATATCGCCTGGCTTTTTTTTGCTGGGTCTATTTGTTTTTCATAGCAATGTTCCAAGATTTTTCCAGATTTCCAGGTCCGTGATGAATGTGGGGTTAAAATATCAACAAAAGTCTTTGCGTGAGCAAGCCTTGTAATCTCAGAAAGTCAGAGATTTGAACATCAGAAGTTTGAATAACCACTTCTGGTTATGATCTGAGCTACTCAATCAATTTCCGCCATTTCTGGTGCGTTACATTAAGAAATTCTGACGTTTCAAAACTACACTCATGCCTATGTAAGCACTAAAGGGAAATGATACTTGGCTTGCTTTGAAATAAAATTTGTCATCCTGTCACTGCAGCATTTTATCTATCTATCTATCTATCTATCTATCTATCTATCTATCTATCTATCTATCTATCTATCTATCTATCTATCTGCCTGCCTGCCTGCCTGCCTGCCTGCCTACCTGCCTATCTGTCTGTCTGTCTGTCTGTCTTTGTCTGTATGTGTATGTCTATGTCTATGTTAATATAAGTGTATAGCAGCCAGCCAAAATGAGGTTTATGTGGCTAAACTAGGTACTGAGATAATCAGGCTCAGAGACGGAATAGAGCCATCCAGTAGTAGCCTTTTCTTGAGGTTGCAGAAGCCAAATTTTAAAAGCCTCTTTGAGCCATTTAATAAGAATTTCTCCTCGAACCACAGGAACGCTGTCCTTAATGAACAGATTTTATACTCTGCTACTAACGACTCCGATAGTCCTATTTTTTTTTTGGGACCAATTAGGCTCCTGCAATCTTTTGTTGCCAAATATTGAGAGCAAATCATTTCTATACAAAATGTCGTTGAGTTTATGTTACTAATTATGAACAAATTTTTTTTGAGTTTTTATGACACATACTAGATGTCTTGAGCAGGAGTGGATCATCCCACATTTTTGCTTTTTGACAGTAAAGGGCTTTGTACGTATACATATTGATTCATCTTGCTACAAGTATAGCTTACATTGCTATTTTTGGCCTGTGGGGACTTCTAAAACCAACTTTTCAACACAGACACACACACACACACACACACACACACACACACACACACACACACACACACACAACAATATTGACTACAACACCATCATCACAACCACCACTAACAACGAACATCACAACAACAATAATAATAATAGCAACAGCAATAAAAACAACAATGATGACAACAAGAACACCACCAACAACAACAACGACGACGACAACAACAACAACAACAATCATGACAACAACAACATAGAAAACAACAGCAGTATCAACAGCAAAAACAACAACAAAAACAATAATAACAACAACAACAACATGTGCAGTATCATGTTTTACCATTTATGCAGTTTTCCTGTACACAATTTATGATGAACATCTAATCGAAAATATACTTGTTATCGCTTCTGATTTTTCCTCCATCAAACAGGTTCCACGGATGATTGTGCAAAACCACAATATTTCTCTGCAACATGAAATATACATCAAATGGACATCTGACCATTTTCTGAAAGCATAGGCTCCTCCGAAATGTTCAGCCTCACAAACTTCTGTTTCCTATCCGAACCTGACACGCAATCGTACCCAAGGGTTTCCCTATCACTTTACCTTCAATAACTGAACATTTTTAACAGAGAGAGAGAGTTGCTTTTTCTATAACGTTCTTGATCACGAGGCATGTGTATTTGGGGAAGTGAAGATTGTAAAGTTCACCTCTCTGCAAATCATAAGTGGCTAACACAAGCATCTTGACGATTAGGTACAAAGAAAGCTACGAAGAGTGTGCATCAAGAACTACACCCATCCCTAGTACAAATTTTTAAAGTTTCGTGGGCCACCACTATTTCACACCAAAGTTACAGAGAGAACAACTGAAATGACTTCCAATACAACGCAAGTCACCATAAGTGCTTCAACTCCGCCAGCTCTAATTTTTTTTGTAACTCCAACCTCTGAAGGGCGAAGCCGCGATGACCAGCTCTATGCCGTTATCGGTGTAATCGTCGCAATTCTCTTCATCACTATCATTTTTGCGGTCATTGGTTTTATTGTACGGAAACTTCGAAAACAGCCTAGGGCCAGCCAATCAGATCACGTGCACGCTAACATTGCAGCATCACTTCCGGAAGTCTACGACGTCTACCCTCGTCCAAATCACGATCCAAATCTCGAGACAAAGAGAGTCGGTTTATACTCAGACGTGTACGATCACCTCAGCGTTAGAGACAGTACCAATGAGGAACACGAATACATCATCTCCTCGTCTCCGACTCCTGATGCACCAGTTCAAAGAAACTACGGCAGAGCTGCTGGATCAAGGGTCACGAATCTTTCAGCCGACACTGTCGAACGCCAAAGTATAAACTCATACATAACGCTCGTTGACTACACACAACATTTCAGAGATTCCACGGCAGCTGGGAGGACTAGCAACGATAGCACTTACACACGAGCCGTGTCTAACACAAACTCGTACATCATGGTCATCGGCGACATAACGTATGCCAATGATACCGCAGTAAGAGACAGCCAAGTCAGTGACGTCACGTTCAACAGAGATTCATCCATTTCAAACACGCACATTACGGTCCGTGACGACACAGTGTATGACGAGAATCCCAAGGCAAGAGGCAGCTATGTCAATGATAACAGGTTGGAACGAACTATATCTGAAACAAACCCACATCTAACAATCGTCGACGACACAACCTATCCGGGGTATTCTACTGTGTCCAACAGTTATCCACGTGAAAACAGGCGCAAAAGAACGGTATCTGATACAGACTCCTACATTTCACTTGTCGACTACACAGCGCATTCCGAGTGTTTTACTGGAACTGATGGTCGAGCTAGTCGTAGCAGATTCAAGAGAGATTCATTCACTCCCAGCTCGAACATTGAGGTCTTCGACGATACATTGTACTCGGAGTCCTCCGCGATAATCGCTAATCCTGGTAGATATAACATGCTTAGAGGTGCTGCCTTTTGTACTGGTGGTGACGACATCGATCCTGAGTATTCGATAGTAAATTACCCGATAGATATTATCCTGACAGAAGGAGACAGACCAGAACTAGAATGGCATTGATCTGTAAATGTAAATTAAACAATTCACTATTTTTTTTTCGTTAATAACAAACAGCTTAATGAAAACCAAAACATTTGTCTTGTAGCCAGTCGAAATAAAGCTTATGTCGCTAAATTAGGAACTGAGATACCCGGCTCTGAAGGCGAGTAGTACTATCCGGTATAACTTTTTTATTTGCTACAGAAAACGAGGGTAAAATTATTTATACACAAAAACATGAATTTTATTATTTTGAGTTTTTGTGAGATATCATAGGTGAATTATGTAGTATAGACTTGTTTTTCAATCGCGATTTTCTCATATTTTGTTTTCATTGCATGGGGTGACCCCCTGCCATTTCCGCCAACTATATACCAGGCCAGAATAATGCTAGATCAAAGCTTTTCACTGTGTGAAAGTACACATGTATGGCCACACGGGTAAACCCCTTTTATCGTGCAATGAGTAATTTTGAGTTGGGCCATAAAAGTCGAATTTCGACTTTCTGGGCCAAAATGAGATTTCTGCGGAATCAGATAGTTCATTCATTTATCTTTTATTTCATATACATTTTATTCATGAAAATGAGGTCTTAATTTTGTTTTCTTCTGTTTTAATGACGCACCCTTCGCTCAAAGGTGTAGTTAAAAAGACTTTAACTTCAGTTGTCTCAAAATCTATATAATATGGCATTGGTAAGTTAAAAAAAAATGTTCATAACTTTGAAACTAATAAAGATATTGACCTCAAATAAAAGTGCGAACTGTTTAGAAATGAATGGAGTTTATTATTCTATCAATCACTTAATTTTCATATTTGGAAAGATATGAAGAATTTCGCATGCACTCACACATATTATGCTTCCATGTCATACCAATAATTTGATTTAGCCAAAAAGCGACTTACGCCCTAGTTTGACTAATGCAAGACACTTACTGCTAGTAAAAAAGCTATCAGACATTAAGATACAGAAACCTTCATTTCTCCCGTAACTTTAAGACCAAAAATTGGTCGCTGAAGAGCAAGAGTGGACCATTTACATTTGCTGTGGTTTAAGAAATTGAGGGATGAAGTTTATGTTGCCACTGAGTTATATTAAAGATTTGTGAAAAAGAAAAGTTGGTGTTAGAAAATCCCACAGGCCAAAAATAACAATTTAACAGATGTTTCTTATAGCAAGACTTGAGTCAATATTTATCTATAGAACCCTTTTCCGCCAAAATTGCTAAAAATGTGAGACGGTCTACTCTTGCTCTATGGCGACCAAATGTTAGATTGTACTCAAACTTTGCAGCAACAAACGTCACGCTATGAAACATAACCATTTTCAAAAATATAGAAACTCTTAAAAACTGTGACATGAAAAAACTTAATAACAGTTCCAAATTTTCGGACCTGTGTCATTCCTCAGGGAACAAAGAATAAAAAAAATATAATCATGATAAATTTCAAGCCTGTGCCTGTGGTGCAATCACGAACAGGATGACAGTTATCTGAAATGAGTGAACACATTTTGAAGTGCAACACAATGAGTGCATATGCTGTGCAGGAAAGGGAAGGAGCAAGCAGGTATAAAGCTTTACAAAATCACAACACAATACTAAGGACGTCTCAGCAAAACGTCCCTAGTACTGTGTAGTGATTTTGTAATGCTTTATACCTGCTTACTCTTTTACTGTCTTGTTCGTAGCTTTAAGGCAGTTTCTTTACTGTTTCACTTTCGTAGTTTCACATACTTTGCATTACGGTATTGGGGGATTGTTGGTTCCATTGAATAAACTTAGTTTCAGGTTTGAAAAGACACTGACAGAAGAAAGGCACATTGCGAAACAGCGTAGCGAAACAACGTCATCGCCTTCGTTCTGATCAGATCTCACAAGCGATAGCCAATGAGAGGTCAAGCCGGACAGACGACACAGCGTGTCGCTGTCTAATCAGTGGCCGTATGCATAATCTCTACGTTAGTTAACGCACTGCGGTTACCACGGGAAACTCCCAAAACATTAGTAGTGTTCACTGAGTTAACGCAATACGTTAATTAACACAAGAATTATGCATACGGCCACCGATCTCGTAACAGTTAAGCGGTGGTCAGTAAGCACTTGTGTTGTGTCATTAGACAGACATTGGGGGTGGTTATACTTGCGCGTTTTGTTTAATGAGTATTGTAAACAACTTCTAGTAAGTTTTCAGTCATATCATTTCACATTTATGTGCGTCTGTTGCTGGAGATTATATTTAAGCTAAGAACTCATTTTCGAGCTGGGAGCCACTTACGAGATCTGATTAGAGTGATGTCGATAAAAGATTATCTTTATGATGTTTGTCGGCAACTAACATCCATTGCAGAAACAGATACTGTATATGCTGTGTGTAGTTACAGACGTAATGGAGTCTTTGAAGCAACAGTGCGGCTGTGCGGAAGGCATATTAGCGAAACAACATAAAAGATATCTTTATGATGTTTAGTATCAACCCAGATCTATTACAGAAACAGATATGCTGTATGTAGATACAGGCATGATGGAGTCTGTTAAGCAATAGTGCGATTGTGTGTTTGTGTGAGCAAAGAGACAAAAAGAAGGGACGCTTTTTCTCTTTTTCCCCTACCTAAGTGAACTCGTTGTATGTTGACTTTCAACAGTCGTGAGAAAGGAGGTTTCAAAACAATTAAACATTTTTTGTTGCACTATTCACTGAAACGTTTACTTTTCTCTGAACTACCATTCCTAAACGTCAAGCAGAATATGACCATCGATATGGTTTTCCACATTTTAATTTCTCAGCTGACCTTTAAATACTTTAATTTAGAACCCAGGCCAGATAAATATTAATTACACAAAACAGTATCAAAACAAAACGAATAAAAATGAAATGCTTTTGGGGAAAAAAAATCAACAGAGGGCATTAGAAAAGCTTCATAATGGTAGTCAACATCAAAATCTAAAGCCACAGAACCTGAGAGCAAGTTTTAATCTAAAATGAAGATTTTAGAAAAATACTTGTCAAAATTGATTGCTTGCCATGTTGTCCAGGATCCAAGACATCCGATGACGTTTCCCGGGTATTGATATTAGTATTTTAGCTAAACTGTGGTAAAATTCCATACGATTATCTTAGAAAAATCTCTTTATTTTATGGCGAAAATGGAGAATTCACTTTCTCTGTGGGTTATCTCGTACAGTGTAAAGATCATTCACAGAATTATTCGAGATTAAGCGGAAACATGATTACAAAAATGATTCTCTTGTTACTAATCTAATCCTTGTTTTCTCTGCTCAGTCCATTTTGCTGGCATCTGAAATAAAGGAATATTGGATCAGAGGCGTCTGCTCTTTACAGGTTTATCTATTTGTACACTTGACTCCATAATATCGTTACACGCTTAATTATTGCAAGTTCATTTCAAAGCACCGTTTTTGCTTCTTTATATTTAGTCGTCAGATAATTGTTTTCGTTTAAAGTGGCAACTTTCGTTTTGTGCTCCCGAGGAGTGAAGCAGGGTTGACAGTACATGTTGATAAAAAGCAAATGTTGAATGCATCCGGATTTCACACCGGGTTTACAACTAACATCATCCTTAGGCTATTATTATACCTTTGGCGTGGGCTTTTTCTACATGTTTGTCAGACCGAAGGCACTCCCAATCAGGATAAAGCAGATGTCATCAAGAAAGTGGGCAAAAATATAGTAAGTAACGAAGAAGAGAAGGTTTGGGACAGAGACCATCATGTGAGACGAATGGAAGAAATGGGTGTGGTGAAAGGAGGTAGAATAATACACTACGTGTTTACTAGAAGGAACAGGGCAGTTCTCAATGATATGACAACTAGCAAAAAAAGCAAGTGGTATTTATAGCGGATTGCAACACCTATGGACAATACAATACAAATACAATACAATACAATACAATACAATACAATACAATACAATACAATACAATACAATACAATGCAATGCAATGCAATGCAATGCAATGCAATGCAAGGCAAGGCAAGGCAAGACAAGGCAATACAAGACAAGACAAGACAAGACAACAAAAGACAAGACAAGACAAGACAAGACAAGACAATCCAATTCAATCCAATCCAATCCAATTCAATCCAATTTAGTCCAGTCCAGTCCAATCCAATATTGTCCAATACAATACAATACAATACAATACAATACAATACAATACAATACAATACAATACAATACAGTTCATTACAGTCGAGTACAGTACGGTACAGTATGGTACGCGGGGCACAGTACAGTACAGTACAGTACAGTACAGTACAGTACAGTACAGTACAGTACAGTACAGCAGTACAGTACAGTACAGTACAGTACAGTACAGTACAGTACAGTACAGTACAGTATTACACAGTCCCATACCATACCATACCATACCATACCATACCATACCATACCATACCATACCATACCATACCAAATGTTTATTTCCAGGTTGTTCTTAACAATAGATCGAAATCAGAAACAATATAAAATGACATGAAGGTTGCCCAGGTGCTATACATGGAGTCAGAAACAAACAACAAAGATCACTACAGAAAATAAAAACTAAACCCTCAGGCTCGCTTCCTTTCTCATATTGTTGTCGTTCCTCCTCTCTCCAGTTCTTTCACTCTATCCTATCTCTCTCTCTCTCTCCTCCTCTCTCCCTCTCTCTCTCTCTCTTTCTTTCTTTCTTTCTCTTTTGTACCTTAACACATTCATGTTTGTCATTTTCAAGTCATCCACCAATTTACGCTTACCCATTCCAACCCCGTCCCCTACCC
>JAWQUT010000156.1:6393-17953 GCA_033807755.1 Ellobium chinense
TCACCTCCTCCCTCTTCCCGCCCCCCCTCCCCAGATATACACCCTTCAAGCTGTTACCTGATCACCTTTCACACTTTTATTCTATTCTCAGCTTTCTGACCTGTGTTCACACCCTCCTTTCTACTTCTTTACCTTTCATACTGTTCTTGATTGTACTGTCCCTTTCTTTGTTTCATTTGATACTGGAGAAGATCCACATAGGATCGAAAATTTTATTAAACATTTCTTCGTTTCATTTTGGATTGTTGCGTCACTACACTGTTGGCAAGTGTGTGCTTTTCAAATTCTATTATCTCTAAAAGGATAATGTTAAGCAGAGACAGTGCATCAAACAAAAACATAGACGAGAATTCACCATCCATATGTCACACTTCACACCACTGCTTCAGAAAAGTAAATAAATATATGTTAGAGAATCAGTAAGAAATCAACTACAGAAAGAATGAAGATGACGTCATTCAAGTTCATTTTTGTGTTCTTGCAGCCTCGATCCTACCGTACCTGTTTGTCTGTAGTTATGACGTCACCCAATACAAGCCCGTCATTGGGCACAGGAATTCGGTCCCGACTAATCAGATGGAAGTGTGCAGTGTCTCTGTCGCTGGCCGTCCATTGGTATTTACGTAGCACCCAGTTCCAGTTGACACCTGGGTTAGTATAGAGAGTAGGGAATGACGGTAAGTTAAGAGGACGAGAGGGGACTAGGTCATGATGAGGAGGAGAAGGAAGAAGAGGAAGGGATAGAAACCAGGAGAGGATAAGGAGGGGAGAGAGGTAGAGAAAGGGGATATAGGAGCGGAGAGAGGTGGGTGATCGTGAAAAGGAGGAGATGAGAAGGGGAGCAGGAGAGAAAGAGAGAGAAAAAGGAGCAGGATAAAGGAAAGAGAGAAGAAGGGTGTTGAGAAAATGAAAGAGGAAAGATGGAAAAGAAAGTGGATGAGAAGGAAAGAGGAGGTTAAGAGGTCTTAAATTTATTTTTTTATAATATGATAATGATGTTGATGATGATGATGATGATCTCAATTCCTGACGAGAACATTTTATTAAATTTCTTCATGTCATAGTTTTTGAGAGTGTCTATCTTTTTTATAAACGATGACCTCCTAAATTTCTCTCCTGTAGCATTGAAAATGATGATGATGATAATGATGATGATTTTAATGATGGTGATAATGTTGAAGGTGGCTAATGAACAGCTTGAATTCGTAGTTTATAATTATAATCATCATAATTATTATTATTTTCATTATTATTATTATTATCATCATCATCATCATCGTCATCATCGTTTCATCGTTATTATTTCTCAAGAGGAGATGGAGTATAATATGGACGATGAAATGATTATGGTGTTGTAGTGGTGATGGTGATGGTGATGGTGATGCTGGTGGTCGTGGTAGTGATGGTAACGATGATGATACCGGATGTAAGACAGCCCATATCCAGAATATCACACTCCTTAGGTTCTGCTCCTTCATCCTCAGACGGTGCCACATAATCCGTCACACATTCTTTCTCTACGCCATCTACGGTTTGGGTTTCCAAATTAACTGAAAAAACACAGCAGAAACTACTCGTTAAACTCCTTCTTTGCTCCGAAAATTCAACCAATGCCTGAAAAGAGGGAGGGGTGGAAGCCCTTACTCCGATGACACTAAAATCTAACAGTACTCTATGACAATAGATGAAAGACAACGACTTTTTTTTTTCAAGGATGTACTCGCAGCATGATAAAGGTTTTAGATTCATGTCGATGCATGTCTGCCATTGTATAAATTTGGTGTATTCAGTCATGATAACCTCGTTCAAAGAATGGGTAGTCTACTTTCTAATAACGGAGTACTATTATAGCTTCACCGTGCTTCCATAATGGTCACAGTCAGACTTAGGCCAAAAAGAAATGAGGGTACTGAATTTGTATGAGATCGACTCCCATGTTGACATGTTTAACAATTATAATGTGCTAATACTTTTCCACGGAAATCGCAGTCGCAGAAATACACCCCGGCTATTAATTGTGCTTTGCCATAAAATTGTTCTTCCCCCGTTCCTCTCAAAACTGCAACAAAAGACTTAGGCCATTATGAAAGTCCTGTGACGAAAATACCGCAACTATCCAGCAAACTCACCCTGAAGAATTTTACACATTTAGGTATGAAGATGCCAATAGCACCTGGCATAAAAATATGTAATTTTAAATAGTCCCTTTAAAATCAGAAAATTGGCCATGGGGAGGGGGGAAGGGGTTGGATTTTAATATCAAAGGCTTAGATAGGTGCAAATATATGTGTAGACTCAGAACAGATGAGGTTTAGTCACTCAGGTATAAAATTTGTGGTTGTTGCTAGGTGAGTAAGGTTACCCAGTTTACTGAGTGAAAAGGCCTAAAATATTAGGTTGTCTGCTTCACTGCCTAAGTTCTCAGAATCTAACTGGTTCAGGTGCATTTTTCTTTGTGTCAAAATTTGGAGGAAGAGCTAAACAACATATTTGGAAAGTATTTTGAAACGGCACCCCAGGATAAGTTAATGAGAGGTGTAAAACCTAATATAGCCAACAGNCCTTTCTTTGTTTCATTTGATACTGGAGAAGATCCACATAGGATCGAAAATTTTATTAAACATTTCTTCGTTTCATTTTGGATTGTTGAGTCACTACACTATTGGCAAGTGCGTGCTTTTCAAATCTAATATCTCTAAAAGGATAATGTTAAGCAGAGACAGTGCATCAAACAAAAACATAGACGAGAATTCATCGTATGTCTCACTTCACACCACAGCTTCAGAAAAGTAAATAAATATATATTAGAGAATCAGTAAGAAAACAACTCAAGAAAGAATGAAGATGACGTCATTCAAGTTCATTTTTGTTTCCTTGCAGCCTCGGTCCCACCGTACCTGTTTGTCTGTAGTTATGACGTCACCCAATATAAGCCCGTCATTGGGCACGGGAATTCGGCCCCGACTAATCAGATGAAAGTGTGCAGTGTCTCTGTCGCTGGCCGTCCATTGGTATTTACGTAACACCCAGTTCCAGTTGACACCTGGGTTAGTATAGAGAGTAGGGAATGACGGTAAGTTAAGAGGACGAGAGGGGACCAGGTCATGATGAGGAGAAGGAAGATGAGGAAGAGGTAAAAAGCAGGAGAGGATGAGGAGGGGAGAGAGGTAGAGAAGAGAGTATGGGAGCGGAGAGGTAGGTGATCGTGAAAGGGAGGAGATGAGAAGGGGAGCAGGGGAGAAAGAGAGAGAAAAAGGACCAGGATGAAGGAAAAGGGAAGACAGAAGAAGGGTGATGAAAAGAGTAAAGAGGAAAGACGGAAAAGAAAGTGGGTGAGAAGGTAAGAGGAAATTAAGAGGTCTTAAATTAAATTTTTTTTTATAGTATGGTGATGATGATGCTCATGATGATGAAGATGATATTTTGTTGATGATGATGATGATGATCTCAGTTCCTAACAAGAGGCACACGTTCGAAAATTTGGAGCATTTTATTAAATTTTTCATGTCACAGTTTTTGAGTGTGTCTAGCCTTTTTGAAAACGATGACACTCCTAGATTCCTCTCCTGTGGCATTGAAAATGATGATGATGGTAATGATGATGATTTTAATGGTGGTGATGATGTTGAAGGTTGCTGATGAAAAGCTTGAATTCGTGGTTTATTATTATTATCATCATCATCATCATCATCATCATCATCATCATCATCATCATCATCATCATTATCATCTCTCAAAAGAAGATTGATTATGATATTGGCGATGAAAAGATGGTGGAGTTGTAGTGGTGATGGTGATGCTGGTAGTCGTGGTAGTGATGGTAACGATGATGATACCAGATGTAAGACAGCCCATATCCAGAATATCACACTCCTTAGGTTCTGCTCCCTCATCCTCAGACGGTGCCACATAATCCGTCACACATTCTTTCTCTACGCCATCGACGGTTTGGGTTTCCAAATTAACTGAAAAAACACAGCAGAAACTACTCATTAAACTCCTTCTTTGCTCCGAAAATTCAACCAATGCCTGAAAAGGGGGGAGGGGTGGAAGCCCCTATTCCGATGACACTAAAATCTAACAGTACTCTATGATAATAGATGAAAGACAACGACTTTTTTTTTCAAGGATGTATTCGGCAGAATGATAAAGGTTTAGATTCATGTCGATGCATGTCTGCCACTGTATCAATTTGGTTTTCAGTCATGATAACCTCGTTCAAAGAATGGGTAGTCTACTTTCTAATAACGGAGTACTATTATAGCTTCACCGTGCTTCCATAATGGTCCCAGTCAGACTTAGGCCAAAATGAAATGAGGGTACTGAATTTGTATGAGATCGACTCCCATGTTGACATGTTTAACAATTAAAATGTGCTAATACTTTTCCACGGAAGTCGCAGTCGCAGAAGTACACCCCGGCTATTTGTGCTTTGCCATAAAAATGTTCTTCCTGCGTTCTCTCAAAACTGCAACAAAAGACTTAGGCCATTATGAAAGCCCTGTGACGAAAATACCGCAACAATATCCAGCAAATTCATTCTGAACAATTTTACACATTAAGAGGAAATCTGGGGTTACACACCATAACTATTAATTGTTCATATAGTGCTCCGAAATAATCAATCATATAGGGGGCCGAAATAATCAATCATATAGTGCGCCGAAATAATCAATCATATAGTGCGCCGAAATAATCTAAATAACAATGACATAACTCACTTTCTGGAACAAGCTTCCACTTCTCTGGCATGCAATAGTCCATGCTTGCTTTGACCTCCTCATTTGTGGGCGTGGTCGTGTAGAACTGGAAGCAAGCGAAACGCCCCTTAAACCTCGGCTCCTCCTCTTCCTTTTGCGAACTGCCCAATCGGATCGAGCCTTTCACTGGTAGGCGGATCTTGTTGGGGAAGTCATCGTCTATGTCATCCACAAGATCTCCGTTGTGGAAAACCTGTGCGGGATTGTCACAGAAAGTGACGTGGAGTTTTGCATATCATAACCCATATCATTTTTAATGAAGCCTCTAAGTATCGTGTTGTATCAAGGACTACAACAAGAATTTTATTCAGCTAGGCCTTTAGATAGGAACGCAGCGTGGAGCAGCGTGGCCTAATAGTTACAGCGTTGGACTCAGGATCTAAAGGTCCTGAGTTCGATTCCCGACCACGGTCATGTTGCAAGTGCCTTGGTAAAGCATTTCATTCACATTTTCCTCAGTCCACCCGTCTGTAAAATGGGTACCTGGCTATAGGCAGTGGAAGATATTGTCAGAATGCTAGTGATCAGCGCCTATAAATGGCAGCGGCACTGTATGCTCCCCATGGAGTCGAGAAAGGCCTAGAGTGATCAGGCCTGCTGGGGTAATAATAGTGTGAAGTCGCATGAGTGGGCATTAGCCTGGATATGAGACTAAAAACCGCATTATTATTATTATTATTATTATAACCAGTAACACGAATAATAAGCATTCCAGGGCAGTATGAACAGGCGAGAATGAGTTGCTTGTAAACGTCGATGCTGGTAAAGGCAAATGAAGGTAAAGTTAAGAAAGGTCTGCGGAAGGTGTTGTACTCCCTAACTCTCTAGGATGTTTAACATCATTTTTGCCTCTTCTTAAGGGAAGATGATATCCTTATGTTATATTATAGTTATTTTCATCAAAGCCTATCTTCATTATATGCAGATCAGCTAATAAAAAAGATCAAGAGCAAACATTTTTTTTAAATGCTATTTATAGACATAGTAATTACCATCGGGTTTTTATTTATGGTATATGCTTATATGCATAGAAATGGCTTCCTTAGTGCCAAAAAAGTTGATTGCGTACCTTGATTCTGCCACTGTCAAACTGTCTGGATACAACAAGATGGTTCCAAGTGTCAGCTACCAAGAGTTCTGGCACAGCTGTGACACCAACAGAGACACCATACTCATCCCAGAAGGAGACAAAGAGGAGTCCTTCCAGCACGGCCAGTTTGATAACATTACCTGGGACAGAGATGTGTGTAAAGCTACAATCCTTGACAGTAGATATGGAGCCAAATCAATTCTAATGCCAATTGTTATTTAACAGTCAGGTGGAGAACTAGTTTCCACGATTTCATCCAGAATGAAAGACATAACTGACGTAGTTATTTTCATCATTATCAATATTTAACTGCTTGTGCGTTAACGATGGGATTTGGTACCATGGTAATAATTACACCAGTGAATCTTTGTTGAATGCATCCCTTGGTTCAACATGCAGAGTTAAGATATTTCTTACGATGGTAACATATCCTATCGCAAGTAACTCTGTATGATGAAAGCTACTACGGGAGCCATCAGCACCAATGTATTAATGTAATTCTTACGATGGTAAGAGATTCCATCGCTAACGCGCAAGCTATCCATCCTTGTACAGCTCCTGCGAGACTTTACGGCAAGTCTTTTATGACATGATGATAATCACCGTGGTTTTCCATCTAGGGCTCCGTAATTAGCAATCATTTAGTTGAATATATGAATATTTAACTGTACTAAAGCTATATAAAATAAGCCAGGATATAATGAAATATTTAAGCTTTGATGAAAAGCAATCATTGATCATTGATCAGAGTTTTTTGTTCAACCATTGTTAATTCAAATAACTTCCAATATGACGTGTTCCGTGTCTTTTTCATACTTATTTATTTATAACCTTGCACGTAATTTCTTTCACATTCGTTTTTGAAGAAGCCCCATCATTACCTGTTTCACACAAATAGTTGAGTATAGTTCCTTCAGGTTCTCCAGTAGGGTAGATATACAGAGATACAGCCATGTCCGTGAACTCTTCCTTGCCATTGAGGTAAAAATCCACGTAAGAATTGTCTTGTCCAGTCAAGGTGAGAGCTCTATAATAATGATAACGGTCAATACAGTAAACCTGTAATAATTCAAGAAGTCAAACAACACTGCACATTGGCAAACTGACCCAACAACCGACCAGTCGGCCAAACTAATAACATGCGGACCCGTGTTGACCACTCACTTAATCTTCCACCAGCCAGCTGGTAAGTTAATAAATCAACCAACCATCCAACCAGCAGATCAAACAATTAATTACCCCCCCCCTCCTCCCCTTTCCAGCAAACAATCCATTCAACCCCCAAAAAAATTATATCAGCTATGCTAGCAATATGGTATTTAAATCAATCATAGAGTATGTATTCTCTTCACAATATGTTATTCTGGTTATTTTTTCTGATAAGTTAAGAGAAACAAGTCACAATTTCCTCATCCAACAAATTTTATCTGGTAGTTGTAGAAGACACATAACATATTTTGTCCTAGGATCAGTTAAACACTGCATTGTACGAACGTAAACTTTGCTTCATATTCTGCGAGCGCTTTAGCTGAAACACGTCTAGGTCAAGTTGCAATTAAACGAGTGTTATTATGTACATTAAATGTGCAGTTACCTATATGAAAATATAAAAATGTTGCGAGGAAGCGAGATTGCAACAGAGCGGATTTGGTTGTATTTGACTGGACAAGCTCTGTGCATGGCACTCAACCAAAACCAACCTGTATGGTAAGCCAGGGTAGCCCTCTGAGAACACAAAGCACTGACTGCTGGGTGGCAGATGGGCATCCCGTCCAGCCATGACTTCTCTGTACACACTTGTGTCTCCCAGAGGCCACACATACTTGGGAGCCCGGGCGGAAGCTGCCAGCTGGGCTGAGAACAGAATCAAAGGAGTGTATACTTTCTTTTTGTTGTGAAGACATATCAAGACTGTGACATTATGCATTGATCTCCCTTTGAAGGCTAGTATATACTCGTATGGCAGGCATCATTGTGGCATTCCTTAAGAAATTATCATCATGGAAAACAAAATCACATGAAAAACTAGAAAGGTAAATAGAAATGGCTCCGCACTCTTGTATATTATATTTTAACATCCGCCATTGTTACTGTTATTAGTTTATATTGTTAGTCTTTGTCAATTCTTTTGTTATCAGTTCGATTTTTTCAAAATAAATGTCCTTGCCACATGAGCCAAAGTGAATTTTCTTGAGTCTTGAGCATTGACCTTCCGAAAGGTTCTAAAATAACAACTATTTACTAAGAGGCGATTGAAGAAGTGATGCGGGTGGATGAGGCAGACATCTTAATACATATGGCTGTATAAATTCGAGGTTTTTGAAAAAGAACTTAACCAAAGCGATGTGGATATTTAGAGAATGAAAGAACTGGGAGTGACAGGAAGAGCTGAGAGTCGACGTATCGTCTTTGCAGAGATCAGAAGTAGCAACACACAAATGACAAGAGACAAGACCAGTAGCGCAACTCTCTCAAGGGGTGCGAAGGAAGAGGGTATGGGAATGCTTCATTTTCAAGGAATCCGGTTCCTGATACAAAGAGGGGGCAAATATCCGAACAATGAGGATCATTGAGACGGTGAGACGATAGCTGGAATGAACAATCTCAGCCGTAGTTATATTCAACTTTCTATGTCCATGCAAAGTATTTTTTCGAAAAGTATGGCTTACTAATGTATAGATTACAGCTCCAGGGTATCAAGAAAAAATGTTTGTTATAAAAGTGATGAAAAGTTCTTTGTTCTCGATTTTACGTCTTTTTGCTAAAAAAATAACGTAGCGCTTTTTTTTAATGCAGTCAAGCCAAGCCGAGTGTATGATTGAAACCGCAGAAGATGTTTTTCTCAAGTTTCTGTACATAGTGCCACAGTCTATGTCATAGAAGCCTAACACGATATAACATATAAGACGAACAATTAGTATGGTAAGAAATAACATTAAGACAAGTCTGTATCACACTTGTAGGAGGACGACATCACGTTTCTTAAGTGTGATGAATGGATACATACAAAGAAGATACATACTCACCGATGAAACTAACACCAAATGCATACAGTAGATAACAATTCACTGAAACCATATTTGTAAAACACTTCAATTTTCTAACTCTAAATCTGGAGAAAAAAACAAAAGAAGTTATTGTATATATGCTTTTCCGTCCACACTTTTAGCCCAATCACAGTATCCTGGTAGTGAGAAAAACCACGGAGAAAATGCGTTGCATCTTTCACGAACTGTCTTGGTCATTATCAGGTATCGATTCACATTCCTGAAGGTATTTCCACAAGCCGATTATTTTCATCTCCTTCCAAGACGCAAAGTGTCATGGAGCCACCACCAAGGGAAGCAACCCTATTAATCTTCTCTTGAACCGTCCCATGATGGTATAACTGCTGGGGTTATGCCGCTTGAAATCGATCTGTGACGTCAGGAGGTGTTGATGCGCGTTATACCCCAACGCTTTCGATACACTTCATTGTCGACAATGTATACAAAAATTTAGAAAGAATGGATAAAAGCAAAAAAAAAAAAAACGGTGCATAAGGAACACTTACTTTCCCAACTGGCCAAACCCTCTTTCTCTCCCTGTCTCTCTTTCTCCCTTTCTCTCTCTCTTTCTAACTCTTTCTCTCTTTCTCTTTTCTGTCTCTCTGTCTCTCTTTTTCTCACTATGTCTCTTTCTGTCTCTTTCTCTCTCTCTCTCTCTCTCTCTCTCTCTCTCTCTCTCTCTTCTCTCTCTCTCTCTCTCTCTCTCTCTCTCTCTCGCTCTCTCGCTCTCTCATGATGTTAGATTCAGAATTAGAAAGTGCTGGGTTTGTCAAGTTGAATGCATTAGGAAAACATTTCATTCCTCAGTCCACTCATGTGTTAAATCGGTACCTGGCTATAAGAAGTGAAAAATATTGTCCGAATGCAAGTGATCAGTACCTGTAAAAGGTAACGCTGTATGCTGCTCCCCAGGAGGTTGAGAGTGTCACTGAGTGACCTGTGACTGTATGCACAGTCCATACGTTAGTTAATACACTGCGGTAACTATGGGAAAAAGTCAAAATATTAGTAGGTCTTCACTGTAGCTTAAGCAATACATTACTTAACATATGGATTAGGCATTGAGCCACAGTGGTCCTGCTGGGAGTACTAGTGTGTAGCTAAGTGAGTGGACATTGCTTGGATATGAAAAACTAAAATTTGAAACCACTATATTATTTGTCAAAGGGAAAAATGTGTCATCCTTCGTTATCTGCTACATAGTCATTAGATTTTGGTGGGGTTTTTTAGTTTGTTTAAGTTGAGATAATTTTCTTGATGTCGTGGTTTCAGTTTAGAGATGAAAGGAACAGCTGGGGTTGGGTGTGAGAACAGCTGTGCCTTTCATGAAATACGAGGATAAGGTTAGTAAGGTCCGGAGAGAGAGAGGAAGAGGGAAATGGGATGGGAGGCTTTGACGGTAAGAACGAAAAGGTCCTCGACACTGACGATAAGGAAGAAAAAAAAAATAAAACTGAAGAGAAGAAAACGACATATTGCAGGGGAGAGCGGCGAGGGACAAGGGAAGTCATAGAATATGGAAGATCCTCGTCAATGTTTTTGTTTGACAGACAGATTCCAGCCCAGGTTTAGACCGAAGCACTTATTAGATTCCCTTTCTCGTTTAGTAACATATAGAGAAAGCACTATTAATCTATTATTACACTGTCTATCTAGATTTTATCAGCTCCCCATAATTTTCATTGCTGGAAGTGAGCTGCTGTGCTGCCCGCTGACTCGACGTGTGTTTAGTGTGTGTAGTAATCTTCTAAATGAAAGTGGCATGCGTGCTTAGCGAGCAGTAATAATAAAAGATATGGAACGTAGCGATGGTGGTTCCCAAGACTTTGTTAACGACATAAACTACTTTCAACAAACTATTTCAAACTGACCTGGACTAACAAAACCGTTGAAAAAAAAAAAAACGACTACCTTTTGGAGCAAAAGGAACTTGCATATAAAATTTCAGGCAATTCTGGGCAGAAATAGCTGCGGAATGACTCTTCAAAAACAACATGAGTTTTTTTTTTTTATTTTTGGTTTTTGTTTTTCTATACCAGATACGAGGCTCCAAGTTATAAAGTTCTGTGTCTACTGTTTCTCACTGACTATTCAGCCATACTTGCCGCCAGTACTTAAGATAGTTTCCTCAGATATCACCTTAAGTGCCTTCTCACGATCCTTGGCAGCTTTTCGTGATCTGATAAAACCCAGTACGATTGTCTGACGTAAATTTAAAGGACTATGATTTTCCAGATTAGCTTCATACTCGAGCCAAAATTTCTGTGACCTGCTATATTATTACAGATTTAAATTCATTAAAAAAGGGGGTACTTTCAAACATTTTTACTTCATTCTTGGAAGGGGGTGTTATCAAGTCCACATTTTTTTTACTTAACTCGAATGAGACCAAAAATTGACATAATCGGTTTTACCATATTATGAGCGGAGCGGCGTATCTAAACACTTTATATTGCAGAAGTAATACATTAGGAAAAGTACAGACTTTGCAGATTTATTCATAACACTGATAAGGCGGCAGTCTTGGACCTTTTAACGGTCCGCAGGGGGTATAAAAAGAGAGAAGAGACATGATGGTACACTTCACTATTTAAACTGAGTCGCTTCACATGCAGCGCTAATTTTTACGAAGGATGTGAATATGCATAAAAACTTTGCAGATC
>JAWQUT010000156.1:31472-42455 GCA_033807755.1 Ellobium chinense
CCCCCTGATGTAATACTAGGGTTGAGATATAGACCTGAGCCATTCTCATTTGGGCACAGGGAGGTCATACGTTGTCTACAGATCTGTAAGCAATTTTGTGGTGTTGTTAATTCATGAGTTCTTCTAGGTGATGGATTTTATTGTTATAATGATGCTTGTGATGATGATGATGATGGTGATGGTGTAAAACTCGTCGTCGTTGTTGGTATTAGAAGGATGGTGCCACTGCTATTTGGTGATAGGATCGCATTGCTGTTGTCGTAGTCAGGTGCACGTATTATATGTGAAAACCGCCATCAGAAACTTATCCTTTCAGTGAAGTTATTGGTGCTCTGAGATTTGGTGTTGAATTTGTTGTTCTTGTTAGAGATGATGTTGCTGCCGTTGTTGTTGTTGTTGTTGTTGTTGTTAGTGGTGGTGTTGTAATTGATGATGTTGTTCTGATGTTTTTGTTGTTTTTGTTGTAGTTATTGTTCTTGGTGCTGCTGCTGCTGTTGTTGTTGTTGTTGTTGGTGGTGGTGGTGGTGGTGATGGTGATGGTGGTGATGTTCTGATGTAGAAGTTGTTGTTGTTCTTGTTGTTGTTGATCATGATGATGATAATGAAGTTGTTATTGATGTCCTTGTTGTTATTTTAGTTGAAGTTCGTTCTTGTTGCTGTGGCTGCTGCTGCTGCTGCTGCTGCTGCTGCTGCTGCTGCTGTTGTTGCTGCTTATGTCTTTGTAGTTGTTCTTCATGTGTTGGAAATAGCGTTACTGTAAGTTCTGTTGCAGTGACCGTCGTGTATTCAAATACCAATATGTTGCTGTCTTTCTGTAACTTTTGCTACTGACGCTGTTTTTACTCTTGCCGATAATTTATGGGTGAAGCTAACATTGCTGCTGCTTTTACAGTTTTGTTGTTTGCTAATGCGTAGGGTGCTTTCATTGCTTCTAAGATGAATTAGTTGTTGCTGTTTTCCCTGTTGTGTCAGGGTATTATTTTCTATTTTGTAGCTGCTGCTGCTATATTTGTTGTTGATGTGGCTGCCTTAATCATCATTCGGCATTTGCATATTTTATCTAATATCTACTGTGAAAGGAACGTAAGAGCATTGCTTTGCATTTTATCCTACTTATACTTACTGGTAAGTTTAGTATTATCTGTGAAAATTTCAACATCGCTGATGAATGATTGGTTCTAAGGGCGCCGGAACATAATATCATGTACTTTGGTTTCTTTCTAAAACTTTTCTTACAACTTCGACACTCGAAATTACCAGTTAGAGTTTCTGAGGTATATCTATAAAATTGAGAACTTGCGCATAAACGATGGGATTTCTTACCATCATTAGAATTACATTAAGTCTGAATGGTGAACACTACCATAGGTGCATTCAATAAGACTAATTCTTACGATGGTAAGAGATATCATCGATAATGCACAAGCTTTCAAAAACTCGTATCTTTTACACCTTGTGAACAGATCCCCTGTTCATTTGGACGGCCCCAAGATGGCAACCCCATTCTTGGAACTTATGGGGAATTAATATCGCAAAACCTCATCCCTTTGCAGATTATGGCTTCGTTTAACAAAAAGATATGAACATCGAGGCATCCGAGCTTTTATGTTGCAGGAGTCAAATTGTAAAAGTCTCTTTGTGCCATTTAATATTTTTTTTCCTCGAACCACAGAACGTTCCCAGACGGCCAAAGCTAGTCCACAGGTCTGATGCCACCACTGTGCTCAAACTATAATATACAGTTTACAGTTGAGGTCTCTCATCTATATTATTTTCAGTTTCCTTTTAGATGAAAGAGGTTAAAAATTTGGCCATCCTTTGCAGACCACAGGTGTGCACAAATCAAATCCGCTGAAGCCACTGCGAAACACTCCCTGCAGCAATTATTTTTGTTGCAATTCAGAACTGAATTACACCAATTTTGTGGTATGGTTTCATGTTATACGATTATTTCTACACAATATGTCCAAAGGACTCTGGTAGTCCAATTTTTTTTTCTTACCAATTGTCCCCCTGCAACCTTTATGCAGAACTATATTCATCCAAAGCAAATAACTTTTTTTTTTAAAAAAAAATCATATGAACATCAACAGAGCCAGTGCCCAGTAAACGGCCCCAAGATGGCGACCACATTCTTGGAACTTATGGGGATGACGTTAGTGGCGCTAAGCCTCATTCTGGCAGCGGATAATGGCGTCGTTTCCGGCGGTAATATCCTTAATGCCAACGACACGGTCAATCTGCAGGAGGGAGACAGGGATTTTCTGTTCGATACCTTCCCTGATGGCTTTGTTTGGGCAGCGGCTACAGCGGCGTATCAGATTGAGGGCGGCTGGAATGCGGACGGTAAATTTGCTGTGTTGTTGTTGTTGTTGTCGTTGTTGTTGTTGTTGTTGTTGTCGTTGTTGTTGTTGTTGTTGTTGTTGTTGTTGTTGTTGTCATCGTCGTCGTCTTCTTCTCCTTCTTCTTCTTCTTCTTTTTTCTTCTTCTTTTTCTTCTTCTTCTTTTTCTATTATTACCACTACTACTACTTATTCCTCCTCCTTCTCCTACTCCGCTTCATCTTCTTCTTCTTCTTCTATTATTATCACTACTTCTACTACTACCTCTTCCTCCTCTTCCTCCTCCTTCTCCTGCTCCGCTTCTTCTTCTTCTTCATCTTCTTCTTCTTTTTCTTCTTCTTCTACGTTTTGTTGTTGTTGCTGCTGCTACTGATGCTGCTGCTGTTGTTGTTGTTGTTGTAGTTGTTTTTGTCTGTCTTGATATTGTTGTTATTGATGTTTGTGCAGTTATCATTGTCTATTGTTATTATTATTATTATTATTATTATTATTATTATTATTATTATTGTTGTTGTTGTTGCTGTTGTTGTTGTTGTTGTTGTTGTTATTATTATTGTTATTGTTGTTGTTGTTGCTTCTAACAAAAGAAGAAGAGGAAACTGAACTAAATAGATCTCCACGCCTATGTTCTTGCCATTCGAAAAACCTCAGCCTTTATTTTGTATTCGACTGCAGAAGACTGAACATCAGTACGCCATAGAGCGTATGTATTCTACCTGTCCTCATATTCATCTGTTGAAGTGAAAACGAGATCAAGCACAGTGCAGGGACTCTCCCGTCTAGATCTTCGTTTAGGGTTGNTAAGGATAAGGTTAAGGAAGAACAAACACCGATAGGACAGTTCCTAGACTATATCATTACTCAGGAACCCTCCCCCCCCTCCTTTGTGTGCTTTCTCTTTCCTAACCCTGCCCATGACCCTAAACCAAGTACTTAGTGGGAGAGTCTCTAGATGTTGCCCGACATTGACGCTGTCAGACTGATTCCGTCCCGGATACTGGCTCATCTAGTCTAAAACGTAAACAAAAACAAACTTCGCTCTAACTGTCTTTTTTATTCTCTCACTTCCTCCAAGGGCTCTCACTTTCTTTCATCAAGGGATGTAACTCAATTAATTCCTCTTATAGTTTTTAACATCTAGTCTAATGATGGAGAGAATCACATGGACAATTCACTTTCGACTCTCTCACTCTTCTGACAAAACACTGATGAAAGAAACGGCATCGTTTTGTTTTCGGTTTCTTACTTGCCTATCTTGCTTATTAATCCTCTGATGAATAGGCATGCACCCTATTCCTTGTCTTAGGATATTAGCGACGCCCCTGAACCTCCCCCCCCCCCCCCCNATCGTCACTACGGATGTCCAGAGGCACATGATGTGCGAATGACATGTATTGCACATGTGTGAATGAGAGTGACTTGCAAACAAAACAAAATCTAACAAAACAAATTGGCAAAACAAATTTAAACCGCTATAAGGCTTTAGCAAAGGAAATGATTATTCATTCAAAAGTATACTATGTGGATGTGCCACAACACTGCCATTTGAAGATTACCTCAAGTCACGAGATGTCAGTCTTGAGAGCAAAAAGTGTCGTCTCTCGTCTTTCACATAATATATGAAATTATTAAAAGTAAATACGATTAATCTACATCACATTTCAAGTGGCAAGAACACTATGCATATCTAGCCCTCTAGTGCCCAGCCCTATTTACAATGGCACAAAAAGTCCGAGCTCCAGTTTTTTGGATCACTTCTGGATCCACTATGCTGGAACAAGCATCAAAATGATAATAATAATATTAAAAATAATGCGGTTTATAAGTCTCATATCCAGGCTAATGCCCGCTCATGCGACTTCACACTATTATGGTGGGGTGATGATCTTGGTTTGCTTTCTCTTTGTTCCACGAAATGTATCAGATCTGATACGCTGGGCACTAGAGGGTTAAGTTAAATTTGCTTTTCACCCCCAAAGATATTATAACTAAGCAGTGCTGCTCTTTCAAAGCGATGGAAAAAGTGCATGCATAGTTTTCTGTAATAAAGCCACCGATTGTGTCGAAAGGCTGAGAATATCTTGCACAGCTCTGAGATACTGATGTCTAGTAGAAATTTGAAAATAAATATCTGGGATGGGACCCACGGCTCCCAAATTTTCATACCTGGAATAAGTCTTCTGTAAAAAAAAATCACATCAACATATGAGAATTCGTGTTAAATTTGGAGTTTTAAGTTTCGGGATAAGGTTAGCTCGTACTAACATCGTTTATGTTGCTGGAATGTATATTATCCAAATCCATATTAGTGAACAACCTTAACCTGTATGATTTTTTTTCTGAATTGGGCAGAACTGACTTCATATGAACGCAGTTTGTGAACTCAAGTTCAGTTCACGTGAACCTGACATGAGATCCACAGCTATTTTGGACGGTCTGAACTGGATAGGAATGGTAGCTGTTTTGGGTGCTCGATTTGAACTTATATTACTACCTAAATTTCAGTTTAATTCACTTCTTCTCCAAAATCAGAACCGACTGCCAATTTTACAACCCAGGAGGAACTGATTTGATCTGAAAACTACTCTGTTTTCATGGAACTGAGCTAATCTTGATCTTAGGGCTTGTTTGCTCTAATAAACTGAACTTGAACTGAACTGACTTTATTGATATACTTGCCCAACCCTGCTGTTTTCCCAGTAACAATTGCCAAGACAACGGTTCCTCTGTCACAAATGATCTCAGTAGCTTATTCGAAATGAAACACCTTCGAACATCAAACATAATGTTTTTGCTTCTGGCTTATGTTATTTCCAGGCAAAGGCCCTAGTATCTGGGATACGTTCACCAGCAAGCCTGGTAATATCGCTAATGATGAGACAGCACAAGTGGCCTGTGATAGTTACCATAAGTACAAGGAAGACGTGCAGATGCTGAAAGCTATAGGGGTGGGTTGTGTTGTTGTTGTTGTTGGTGGTGGTGGTGGTGCTGGTGGTGATGGTGGTGGCGATGACGTTGCTGTTTCTGTTGTGGACGTTGTTGTCATTAATGATGGTGATATCCCCGCTGTAACCGCTGATTGTCGTTGTTGTTGTTGTTTTTGTTGTTGTTGTTTTTGTTATTGTTGTTGTGATGGTGATGGCAATGGCGTTGCTGTTTCTGTTGTGGACGTTGTTGTCATTAATGATGGTGATATCCCCGCTGTAACCGCTGATTGTTGTTGCTGTTGTTGTTGTTGTTGTTGTTGTTGTTGTTGTTGTTGTTGTTGTTGTTATTGTTGTTGTTGTTGTCGTCGTCGATGGCGGTAGTGGTGGTAGTGGTAGCAGCTGCGGTAATAGGTTAGCGATGATTGCATGCAGTATTGTTTATAGTGGTAGCTTGGATACTTTTCGGCATTGCCATGAGGAAGTGGACGACTAATGAAGAGACAGGTGCCTGAGTTGGGTCAGCAGTTGGGTGACGAGTACCATGTGAGGGTTGAATTTGGTCATTTGTAGGTGAATGGTACGAACCATTCCGAAAATGGAGTTATTTATGGATGCCCTCAGGGGGTGCAGGATGTTGTTAATTTGCCGCTGCAAAACCCTTGAAGAAATCCATTATATTAATGTTAAATTTGAGTCCTTTTAGCAAAAAAATAAAAAGTAATTATTTGACATTTGTTCCCATCGCCAGATGACTCACTACAGATTTTCCATCGCCTGGTCCAGAGTTCTGCCGGACGGAACGAACAGCTACGTGAACCAGCAAGGGGTGGACTACTATCGCAAGTGAGTGGAGAGAATGCAATATGGACGTTGCTTCACAGATCATGAATTCAGTGTTTTTTCAATGTAGAGCCGTAAATTGTCTATACTGACGTATCGGTTGTGTTCCACATATTGGGCCAAATGCAAAGTCTGGTTTAATTTTCTTTATCTATATTAATAAAACGCTTCAGCCAAATTTGTGTCACAGATTTCTTGAGAAATACGTAACGTAAAAACATGCGGTTTTCACCTAAATTCGTAGAAAAATACACAAAAAGTAACTATACACATCAGTTCTCTTTATTTTTTTTACCCTTTTTTTTAAAAAAAGAATGTGTATAGCAACGAAATACAATCTCCCATAGATCTTTTCAATCCGCCCGATTCGCCAATCGTCCAACTTTTTCACGGAGTCTAATGTATTCGTCTGTAATGCCTTTCGGTGAGCTAGGCATTCTTTCGCCGCTGGTGCGTTGCCTGCCTGCCCATTTGTAAAATGGGGTGTTAGTCTTGTAAGCAATAAGACAAGTACAAGAACAGTCTGGAAGGCATGCCAGACAGACCAAATGACAAACGTCACAAAGACATCATTTTGACTTTACAGATGCGTACAGCGTGCCTGTGGTCACGGCATACGTCTAAAGTGCCAGGAGCTCTGTGATAGTGACCATGCCCTTCATATGTTTGAACCCAACGGATCATAGAACAAGGCACGTAACGTCATCAAGTCGTCTAAAGTCCTATTTTGCTCAGTCTAAAACGAACGGAGCTGAAATTATCCGATCTGGCACTTCACGTCACTGCACAGTTTTGACGTCGTCGTCGTATTGTTGTCAGCCTACCTAACTATTTTCATGTCGCGTCATGCCATGCTATGTCGCGCCGTATCATGCGCGGATTATGTGGGTTTGGGTCCTTAAATGTAGCCCTCATCGTTGCTCTATCCATCCTCTATTCACAGTTTGATCAATGAGTTGAAGAATAACGGCATAGAGCCAATGATCACACTGTACCACTGGGACTTACCTGAGGCCCTGGAACAGAAGGGAGGCTGGCTCAACGAGGACACCATCAACCATTATAGAAATTACGCTGATCTCTGCTTTAGGGAATTTGGTCCAAATGTAGGTATTGTTGTTGGTGATGGTAGTGGTGATGGTGATGATGGTGGTTTTGGTGTTGGTAGAGGAAGTGTTATTGGTAATGATAAGGGTGACGAATGGGCTATTGCTACTATTGCTAAAATGTTATGGAATTCGACCCAAATCTAGATATTTGGCATGCCTCCATTCTACTTCAGCATGCCACTATAATCCTCAGGGGTACTACTGCTGAAAGAGAGCTGGATGTTGGCTGGACATAAGGAATTTGTCTTTTTAAACTTTTAAGGCTAAAGATCGCGAGATTACGAGCTGTTAAGTGTCAATTCTGTTCTTATGTTAATTTATAACTTGAGCCAGTCAAGTGTGCCGTATATTGATTCCGTGACTGGTTTAGAATGTTATGGCTCAGCGTCCATGATTTTGGTAAAGCTCATGTTTCAGGGCAAGGTGATGAAGTCTATGGCCAAAAATATTTTTTTTTAAGTATATCAAACCTAAGTTTTTGAGTGTAAGATCTGCACCAAACATCTGGGGAAGGCACCGCTTTTATTGTTTCTTTTGTGAGCAGATAGTTTTATCCTTCTCCTTATTCTACAAGTTTGGCTTTTCCGGTTGCACGAAATGTTAAAATATAATTTTCACGTAAGGGACCACAGTCATTCCTTAACGCAAATTTCACATGGTATCTTGCAGGTCAAGTTTTGGATTACCTTCAACGAGCCATTTGTATTTGCCCTGTCAGGCTACGGAATTGGCACCGACGCCCCTGGGAGATGGGGCCCCGGCACCAACACCTACGTCGCCGGTCACAACATCATCAAATCCCATGCAGCCGCTTACCACTTGTACAACAGCACGTACAGACAGCAGAGCCCTGCAGGTCAAGGTGAGGTCATTCATTTATCGGAGGTTGAGAATAAAGGGCTGCGGTTTGTTGTTGTTTTTTTGTCACAAGGCACAGTACTGATCTCACGTCAGTTAGCGTAAGGATTATGCATGTGGTCACTGGATGAATATTCCTCGCCTGTAGAGAAATGTACCTGCTTTAAGGTATGTCAGATAGGAAACTCACTTATCGGAGACCGAGGCAAGAAACGATCTTCAGGAGAAGATACGCCTATCTAACAATGGTTTCAGCCTTTTGACTTCCTGGCACTCTAAATAGGCTGGGCCATACTTGGGTTAAGACTCAACTCCTGTTGATTTTTTTTTTCGCCTCGGGAGGGATCTGAACCTGCAGCCCCCAGTTTCTTAATTGTTTGCTTCACACCCTCTCAGCTACCATGAAGCCATAGTGAAAGTTGCATTTGCTGTCATTATTTTCGTCACTATCCTCACAAGTACCGTCATTAGCCATCTTCATCATTTATATCTTTCCCAGGTCAGATTGGCATCTCTCTGAGCATCACCTATGACTTTCCTTTCAACGCTTCTGACCCGCTGGACGTCGAGGCAGCAGAGAGAAACATGCAGTTCCAGTTTGGATGGTTTGCCAGCCCCATCTTTCTCACGGGTGAGAGAAAAAAAAATAACTACACAGACAAGAGTACAGATTCTATTTTCATTTCACAGCTAATTAATTAATTTTAGTTGGCAACATGATATAGGGATGTCTTGAGCCAAAGCAAATCCATAGTAACACCATTGATGGTTGCCCTAGTGCACTTTTTTACACCCCTGCCCTTCCCATTTCCTTCACACCCGACCACCTCTAACCCGAACCCTTTCCAGCTCTAAGACCAATATTCATTTTCATCTATGCAGATGAAGGAGTGACAGGACCACTGAAAGACATTGCCGAGAGCCGAATCCGCATGTCTCAGTTTAAGCATGAATGCGCCTGTGAGATAAAAACTTTCTCATTAATGATGGGATCTCTTACCACCGTAAGAATTACATTAAAGAGCTTACTCATTTACGATGGGATCTTTGTAACCACCGTTTCTGCGTTGGTGTTGACTGTGCTCTTAGTAACGTTCAACATACAGATTTAATATAATTCTTAAGATGTAAGAGATGCCATCGTTAAAGCAGAAGCTCTAAATTAACTCTTCGTGTTGAATGCTACTAGGAGTGCACGAATGCACTAATGTAACTCTTGTGATATTAAAAGATCCCATCGTTTATGCGCAAGATCCCAGATAACTCCAAAGCGGCAGAGCAACTCAGTTCCTATACACAATTCATGAATTGCGGCTTCTGTTTTCTGCTTTATCAAATGTATTCTCTTAGCAATAGTATTCTATTGGTCTTTTGACAGGCGACTACCCGGATGTTATGAAAGCGAAGATTCTAGAGAAGAGCCAAAAGCTGGGAATGCAGACATCCAGGCTACCCGTTTTCTCGTTCCAGGAGATTTCAGACAACAAAGGTACTTACTTTACTGTATGCCACAATGGACTCCATGTAAACACGTCGGAAAATACAAGAAATTACAAGATATTTAATTTGCTGGAAATCGTTACTTTGTTTAGGAAAAAGGTTAGTAGCTACTGAACTCGTTACAAGAGAGAACTAGAAAATACTTTAGCGCATTTACAAATTAATAATCCTGCTACTTGGAGCTTTTGCTAAACAGCAAAACTTTTAAATAGAAATCAGAATATTGTATTATATAAAAGGCACGAGATAAGTACCGCTTTTCAACCCATAATTTTTTTCTGGTCCTTGAGGAGTTTCGGTTAGACCCAGTCAACTAAACACAAACTTTTTCGTTTCTGTTTATCTCATTTTTCTTTTATTTTGAGCTCAGCCTCTTTGTGAGTTCAAGGTATTCCCGTCACCATGCATCTGCCATAATTTTCGTGTCATAATTATTGTCAAAGATAATATAAGATTACAGGTGGGTAGGTGGCTGGACAAATTAATGATCGAATACAGCGATATAATGAGTTTATGAGCAAAATAAATGATTGAGTGTTTAAGGACTAGATATATTATGAATGAATGAATAGAAAAGAAAAACGGGGAGCTTAGTGAAAAAAGTAGATAAATGAGGCGAAAGGTTTTAAGAAGGTGCGAATTTAAAAAACCCAAGCACAAAACATAAAATAAATGAACAAACAAACAAGAAAACTTAATTACGAGTACCTCGGAGGTTTTTTTTTCTTCAAAATAAAGGTACGGCTGACTTTGTGGGTGTGAATTACTACACATCAAATCTTGTCAAGAACGCTGACTTGCCGTATGACCCACCACACTACAGTAATGACGTGGACGTAGAGAATCATGTTGATCCTTCTTGGACAGGGTAGGGGTGACAGCGTTATTGAAGGAAGAAAGAAAGAAAGAAAGAAAGAAAGAAAGAAAGAAAGAAAGAAAGAAAGAAAGGAAGAATAAAGGAACGAAAAAAATTGAGATGGAAGAAGGACAAGAACGAGGAGAAGGGAAGGATGGAAGGAAGCAATAAAAGAATGAATGAAGAGAGGAGGAAGAAAGGAAATCATGTAAAATGTCTAGCATGCCTTGCCCTTCTATCTCCACAGAACCAATCCCTGGTTCAAGCAAGTGCCAACGGGGCTCCGTGCTCTCATGAACTGGGTGAAGACCACCTACCCAGGTGTGCCTGTCTACATCACTGAAAATGGCTGCTCTGATACCAACAGCACCCTGGAAGACGCTTACAAAATCACGTGGTATCGACAACATCTCAACCAACTCTTGAAAGGTGAAACTTTAATGAAGCTGGTCCTCTGCTTTCATGTACTCAGAAAATTTGCATACGCTTCGTTCATTCATTGTTTGAATCAAATTTGACTCACGGACTCGAATAGATGAAAATCCTCTTCC
>JAWQUT010000156.1:42658-60204 GCA_033807755.1 Ellobium chinense
ACCCCTTTTTCCAGTAATTCTAGTTTTTAAGAGCGTACTCTTCTATGATGATAAAGCCCAACTGCAATTTTTTAGATATAGGAGTATTCATTCAAGCCTTGAAATTATTGCAATCCTTTTAATCGCAATTTATTTTCCTATGCGAGAATGAAATCGACTCTCAGTAAAGCCTTTGTTTTCACCATCCATCGGATTTTCTTGTTTTATCATTCTCTTCTCTGTTCTTCTCATTGTTTCTCTCCATCATTCTATACCTTCATTTCCTCTCCTCCGTGATAGCCTCTCTCCCACAAGACCTCTGCATTTTTATTTCTTTTACCCACATAGCCATCAAACTGGACGGGTGTGACGTCAGAGGTTTCGCAGCCTGGTCCTTAATGGACAATTTTGAGTGGGGCAGCGGCTACGGGCCGAAGTTTGGACTTTATCAAGTGGATTTTAACGATCCCAACAGAACTAGAACACCCAAGGCGTCGGCACAGTGGTTCACTAGTGTGATCAAAGACAATGGATTTAAGCAGGGTTACAGGTGGGTGTGACAGACATTCCCTATGCCCAGGTCGTGGTCATACTGTGGTAGTTCCCAAGGTGTGCCTCTGACTAACGAATATTTTCAACAGTCTTTCAACACATCATTAGGCTGATGTTCCCTTGATATTTCCACTAAATTTAGACTAATCTAGTCATACTTGTCTTCGGAATTCCTCCTGTCATTTTCTAATGAAGGAAGATCCATTAAAACCAATTCTCTCAAAAAGTGAATCAGCATAACATTATTTACATGTTGTTATGGAAGTTATGCCCTGAGGTAGAAGGCAAGTAAGTCTTACTGAAGATTGGCCACATACATACTAGACTTCCCTTATCAGTGCTAGTGCTATGTCAAACCACCCAATAAGTATCTCGCCGCCTAGGCCATGGGCAGTAGCTTCGCTTCACTAAAATTATCGCCCATTACACATTCAGCAGTCTTCCACAACTTATTCAGACCTGAGCAAGGCTTATCTTACTTTCAAACTTATTGTGCAGTGCAAGAGGAGCACAGCCCACGGGAATTGTCTACAGAGAGAATGACTTTGACGTCCTGTACGATCAGTTCCCGGATGATTTTGCTTGGTCTACTGCCACTTCCGCTTACCAGATCGAGGGCGGCTGGAATGAGGATGGTAAGCTTGTGTTGCTTTGGGCATGTACCTTCGATGGATTGTTCGGGTTCAGCACCTAGGCTACGTGGTCGATTTAACATCTTTGCCTGTTATTCTCAGAAATGCATGTACACATAGGTGTGTTAATGGGGGCNGGGGGGGGGGGGGGGGGAATTGGAGTTTTTGAGCACGGTACTGTCAGGGGTGGAGTTAGATAAAAGTTTTGTACGCTGTATTTTGGTTGGTTGGTTTTTTTTGTGTTTTGTAAAATATGTCAATGTATAGTAATGATGTTGTAGTTGGTGTGTGTGTGTGAATTATGATAGACTATTGATGTTTTTGCCAATGTAATGTTCTTTTGGCCCATGGCCTAATAAAATATTCCTTCCTTCCTTCTTTTTGAGTGGTTGATGAATTAGCTTACGCATTGCTCTGATATAACGTTTTACTTTTCTAAGCTAACAGGGTGAAAAGTCTAGCACAGTGATCTCAGAAACTTGGGCACATCTTCTAACAAAATTTTTGAAGATTTTTTTCCCTCAGAATTCTTATCCGTTTTGTAACCCCACTTCTGTTCTTTAAAAAATATTCTCCCAATCTACCATTTCCCTTTAAATTGACGAAAATTGTCTCCCTTGTTTCTTGGCTGGCCAACCTTTGTTTGCATTGTTTTTTTTTAACAAGGCACTGATTTTGTTTTTTGTTTGTGTGTAGGTAAAGGTCCGAGTATTTGGGACACATGGGCTCACGATAACAGGATCGCTCACTCTGAGACTGGAGACGTGGCGTGTGACAGTTACCACAAGTACAAGGAAGACGTGCAGCTACTGAAGAACCTTGGGGTATGAGTACATAGATTTCATTACATCGTCACAACGGTGATGAAATTTATAACATTTAACATATCATTCTTATTCTCTCGTATGCCTATGCCTCGCCATCCTCTGCGTTACATATCACTAATGAATTTCTTGTGTTATTATTCTAAGTTCCATTATTTAGTTTTGTCAGCATCCTTCAAAATCCCATCCAATCGTCGACACATCCCTGAGAGCTGTACAGGCTAATCTAGAGTTACGTGATCTTATGACTTTCAGCAAGAGCTCTCCTATTCAGTTATCTCTGAAAGAAAATGGCGGGCAGAGTGAAGTCATTTATTAATTGTGTTCTGACCTACATCAACAAAAGTGAGCCCTGGTTAACTTGTAAGCAACGCGAGCAGATAAGAGGAATGGCAGGACTCCATGTTGCAACGTCACTGTTGATCTGTTAACTGATTTTTGACATGTTATTTATGTTCAATCTAATGTTCCACTGGCCAAATCGAAGTTAAAGGTCTTTGATAAAATTATTCCAGCGTATATTCAAACTGAGGCAAAGCATACTGCAGAAAGAGGACATAAGCATGAGAGTCCCCCACATTTTATATATAGTGAAAAACGCGATGTAGGCCAGATTAAAAATAGTTTCTAATATCAATAAACTCGGAAAGGAAACACCTATTTCTATTGCCACTGAAGTCACCATGTCATAACTACGTCACCGGACCTTAAACTCGGCTTTGGGACGAATCTTTTCCCTCCCCCCGTTTTCAGTCTCACAAAGTTACGCCTGGGTGTTTAAATTTTACGATAGCCTTATTTATCGTTCTTGTTTTCAGCGGAATCCTATAAAGTTCTCTTACAAAAATGTGGGATCTGCATGCGTGATATTTATGATCCTGATCACTTCAACTTTTATTTCTCCCAGGTGACTCACTACCGATTCTCCATCTCCTGGCCCAGAGTCATGGCCGACGGCACCAACAAAACTATCAACAACCCAGGAATTGCTTACTACAACAACTTGATCAATGAACTGCTGGCCAACAATATTGTGTGAGTCTCCTCTTCGCATCTGCCTTGAGTATATACTGAAGCTCTTTCTTGAGCTTCATTCTTTACTCAAGACAGTAATTACTCGTTAGTGTTATTAGTAGTAATAGAACATTATGTACAAAAACAGATTCAAGTCTCAGAGATTATGGCAAGAATGACAATGCAGAATGGAACAGCATATTCTTACAAGATTTTCTTAGACATGTTCAGTTTCTTTCATATTTTTACGCATTCACATAGTGGATTGAAATACTCAAACAATGTTTGGGCGTTGCGAATATGAGAAGTTTTATTTCAAATGGTACTTAATTTCTTTGGACAAATCCTGAACTCTCCCCCACTGTGGTCTTGGATTAGTTTAGTGGCACTGTAAGTGGATTCTCCTATGTATGCTTTTTGATAAATGTCTTTGTTATCTCAACCCTAACCCAATCACATCTTGGCAGAGTCCCTGATGTTGGCAAAGTGAAATAGTACATTGTATAGAAAAGTGTGGAATTATTTTTGCATGACTGTTTCAAAATATATTTATGACGTCGTAGTGAATTCACCGAGCTCTGACAGCTTTTACCAACAATTCTTGCCTCGATTTTCTTGCAGAATGAACTTCGCGCCATCTCCTAAAATTTCCCTTCAGAATCAAAACTTTTGTCTCCTCTCTCCCCAGACCAATGGTCACCTTGTATCACTGGGATCTTCCACAAGGACTAGAAGACTTTGGTGGCTGGCTCAACTCGACCATCCAGGACTACTTTGTTGAATACGCCCGACTCTGTTTCAGGAACTTTGGCGACAGAGTAAGTTTGTCTGCTGGTGACCATTGTGATTATACATCGATGTTTACGTCTTTATCAGTGTTTGTCTTAGAAAATTAGCTCGTGATTCGTGGGCTGACTTAGTCTATTAACCCCACTGCCCATGGCACTTTCAGGAAGAAGGACCTTATATGCATGTGAATACCTGATGCCATATCATTGTATGTAAACAATGGACACAGTTTGTCCATTTTCAAGACCTTACGATGGGCGTAAAGTCGCCGTGAAAGCCAAGGTTTTACTGTAAACCTGAATGTCATAAAGAAACAGTGTTGTGCCATGTCGCCGGCTCCACTGAAAAGTGATACTATTTCTAGACACTTGATGACACCACTGAAAGAACTTTATGCCGACTGGACATTCGGTTTGCCTCATGCCTGTGCTCTACAAGTAATGGATGTGGGGCGGCACGGTTAATCAATTGGGCATATTGGAAAGTTGACTTAGGTAGCCCACATTGTTTCCCAAGTAAGGCCGTAATCAGTCTTCATCAACTATGTCACGTCCTTAATCTCCATAATAGAATTACTGAGCATAAGTTCGGGTGCATTATTGCATTATTTTGGTGTAAGCTAGAAATATTTCATCCAATGGTCACCAGGCCCCACCTATTCTGCTAGGCTTCCATGTCCCTTACTAGTAAAGTATACCCACCACCGTTGTTTTTGGACATATCCATTCGGCGTAACTTAGCGATCAGTTTTAAGAGTCTCGCAGCTGTTGCTTTTAGCCTCTGAAGATCATCTACTGGTGCTGGATTCCAGGTCAAGCTGTGGATCACCTTCAACGAACCGCCCATTATCACCATCCTGGGCTATGGAGACGGTGCCTTCGCTCCTGGACACTGGGACCAAGCCAGAGGAGCATACGAGTCCGGCTACAACCTTATACTGGCTCACGCCAAGACCTACAGGATGTATGAGGCCGAGTTTAAGGCTACACAGCAAGGTAGGATAATGGACATGTTTTTGTCAAGTCCACCGTGGTAGGGGCTAGAAGGGGCGGGGGTTGAAATGTATTGAGGGTCGTGAATCTTGAAGACCTTGGGAATCTCTATGGGCCTACAGCTCTTTACTGTCGTGCCATAATGTATAAGGCTATTTAAGGAATTCAGTCAAGGTTGAATATCCCAGACTTCAAATCTATTTTTGAGAAGGGGGGGGGGGGTTGGGTGAGAAAGTATTAGCAGGATTTTAGATTTTGGATGTCCATACAACTGTTCACGTCGGCTTTGCGTCTATATGTAGAAATATTCATCACGTCATTTATTAAGTGGTATCAAATTCGACACGAAAATGTGATTGATTGAGCGGTCGAATAATCCGAAAATACCTTGCGATATGTTTTTAGTTTTGAACGTCATGAACTGTGCTCTGAGTATCGTTGCTTTTGTGCAATTACTCCCTTGAGAAAATGTGTCTTCTTGTTTAAAGGTGCATAAATTCGAGAGTAGGTAATCTCATTTCAGCATTTGGTGTCGGGTTTAAAGAACGAGGAATATTTGATGGTAGTTATTTTGAGAATGTCATTTGAGTACTACCATCTACTGCGATCCATCCACAGGTCAAATTGGCATCTCCATCAACCAAGGCTGGGCCGAGCCGTGGCACCCACTGCAAATCTCGGACGTCGAAGCCGCTGAGCGGAGCATTAGTTTCTATGGTGGTTGGTTTGGACACCCGATATTTGTGGATGGAGACTATCCTGAGGTAGGCATATGGGGTTGTCGTAAAATAATAGCTCCCTTACTCGCAAATACAGTTTCATGCGAATAATCTTCAGTCACTACGAAGCACAGGATAATTGGCAACTCCTCGTAACTGCAACATTTCCCATGCTTTCGCGGATTTGCTAATAGGCTGAACCGATCGTAAACCATACTAGCAAACGCTTTGTGTAGATTTGTCTAAATATATTTTTGTGTCAGTTAAATATTTCATTTCTATCTGATGAATATGACGTTGTTAAGTGAGTCACCACTGGGACCTTTCCGAATCAGCCAGCCAGGACAAACAAACCGGTATTTGCCATAAACTGAGAGAGAGAGAGTCGACAGCGTGATTGATTCAGTAACACTTATAGATACAGGCAAACAAATGTTTTGATTAGAAAACAGGTGTGTATAGTAAATAAACAAAAGAGGTGTTGACTGGCCTAACTTAGCTACGTTAAAAGTTTCTTTTTAAGCTTGTCGGAAGCTCAGATCTATTAGCGATGATCATTTCTTTGTATAGTGACAGTATTTAGCATACAGTAGGGTACTCTTGCTCGTCATCTCTGGTGTCAGTACAGAAGATCTACAAACACAACATCGACGTTTGTAGAATTTTACCCCTTAAGATCGTTATAAACGTTTTACACTTCTTCCGATGACTTGTACCTGTAGGCCTACATGCGTATGAATTTTGGAATCGATTACTAACCGTCTATTCAGACAATTAGGTATTTTCAGCTCCATCACGTGACCTAGGAAATCTTGCTCACACGTTGGTTTGTTTACATGCTCTGCTCATGCATGATTACTCGTCATTTATCAAAATATCCTAGCAATCCCTAGATCACATGGTGTAACTGANCAGATCTATTAGCGATGATCATTCCTTTGTATAGTGACAGTATTTAGCATACGGTAGGGTACTCTTACGCGTCATCTCTGGTGTCAGTACAGAAGATCTGCAAACACAACATCGACGTTTGTAGAATTTTACCCCCTAAGATCGTTATAAACGTTTTACACTTCATCCGATGACTTGTACCTGTAGGCCTACATGCGTATGTATTTTGGAGTCGATGTACTAACCGTCTTTTCAGACAATTTAATATCATGAATGCAACCTCAGAAACTACAGAATCAGGCACTGACTAGAGCTCGCTTCTTCTAACAGTGCCATTTCTTAGGAACACAGTTTAAGGCCGTCCCTTCCAACCTCAAACTTTCTTGCATTGTGCCATGTTCAGGTGTTGAAACAGAGAGTTGCAGCCAGAAGCGCAGCTCAGGGTTTGCCTCAGAGTCGTCTTCCAGCCTTCACTGACGCAGAAAAGCAGATGATTAAAGGTATGGCATTGGTGAAATATTATTTGTTGATACTCTCTCCCCGGCTATGACTTTTTTTGTGTGTGTTGTGTTTTGTTTTCAGAAATTCATGGCAAAAGTTACTCACAAATTGTTCTTTCTTATATGCACCCGCTTGTTGATCGGATCTAGACTAGAGCTTTACCTAAACTGGGGCGAAATGAAATGAAATTAAGATCTTTCTCTACCCCACATGAAAATTATGTTCATAGTGCTATACAGCTCGATCGTAATTCATACGTATATAGAGCAACACACATTATGAATACACAATATTGCAAATGAAGCACATAACAAATCATTGATAGTCGCCACGATATAGCACACTGGTTTCCTCGTTCCCCACCCCTAGAGCCAGGAGCTCATTTACACTTCAGTGGAGTGAGGATTAGGAGTAAGGTGTCTTTCTCAAAGACACAACATCAAAAACTGTCCCATTCAGAGCCGAACCCACTACCCTCAGACTTGACAGTATTGTGAGAAAGATTCACAAGCCAGACAATGCATACAGTGACGAATGTAAAATCGATCTCTGAGTGCTTGTGGATCAACGATGAGATCTCTTACCATCGGAAGAATTACATTAGTGTATTGCTCCTGAATGCATCTTTAGTAACGTTCAACATGCAGAGATTATGTAACTCTAACGATGGTAATAGATCCCATCATTAATGCGCAAGCTTTCAAAATAATAAGAACAGAAAAGACGTTTTCATCATTTTAAATGCCACCGCGACCAGTTTTGGAACTTCAACTTGTACACGGCTGTTGGTACCATTTCTGGTCTCTGTACTGTCGCTGCTACTTCTGCCACAACTGTACTCCTTAGGTTGTTGCTGCTGCATGTTGATGATCCTTCTCTCTTTCAGGCACTGCTGACTTCCTCGGTTCCAACTTCTACTCTGCGGGCTATGAAACCAATGACCCACAACCACCATCAAACCCACCCAACTATTACAACGACAAGGAGACACGAGGGGAAGGCAATCCAGAATGGCTGGGGTAAGTTGGAGATGGGCGTGGTCGCTTGCTTTCTGCGGCTAGCTGACTGGCTGGTTGGCTCGTTACTAACTGGCTAACAGGCTAGCTTAATTGCTAGCTGGCCGAATTGCTAGGTGGATGGATGGATGGGAAAGATGTACGGACGGATGAACGGACTGACGGACGGATGGACGGATGGATGGATGGATGGATGGATGGATGGATGGATGGATGGATGGATGGACGGATGTACAGATTGGACAGAAGCTCGAGCGGACGATGTTATGGACGGACGCACAATGGAACCGACAGACTGACTTGCTGATGAATGATGCTCTTGAACAGACTATGACCTACTTGTAACGCGCTATAGACGAATTTTAATGCTTAACAAAGATTATGATACAGTTTGACTTTGATTAGTTGACAATGCTCTCACCTTCTAAACTGATTGCCTCTGATTTCACATCAGCTCTGGCTCCAACTGGCTGAAAGTGACGCCCTTCGGCATTCGTAAAATGATGAATTGGTTCAAGAACAACTACAACAACATCCCCGTCTACATTACAGAAAACGGCGTCAGCGACCGCAACGCCAGCTTGCACGACTGGCACAGGGTCCACTTCTACAGACTTTACATTAGTGAAGTCCTTAAAGGTGAGAATGATACTAGATACGTCTATAAGAAGAAGAGAAAGCTATAGGCGATTTTAAGTGTATGTTGGTCTTTCCCGAACCAAAGCCTTTCGAGTAGTCTGGAACTAGAACCCTTCGGCCTGAAAGTGTTTGTTGGTGAAGCATGATGTGGGCAGTAGACAGTGGAAAAAAATGACCGCCAAACATTATAAGGGAGGTAAACAATGGAAAGATGGCGGTGACTAGATATTTTCATATAAATACTCGTAATTTTTTTTTTACTGCCTTTTTCATTTCATTTTGTCTTTCTCTAGTTGTCTTTCTCCGTTATCAAATTTCAGTTTAATTGTTGACAGTTATGTTTTCGTTTTAAAAAAAGATACATTCTGGACGTTATACATCAATGAATGTCAATAATTTTTTGGCAGTATTTAGCGTTTTTGTTTCATAAACTTTCCAAATGCCAGACTGATTCGTAGCCCTCGCAGCTGTTGATTGTGACACCTAGATTTGCACTATATTTCAGCAAGGGAGATTTCCATTCCCCACTAAACGGCTGAGGTGCATGAGAGTGTTATGATACAGCTACGATAAGTATCTAATTACCTTTACTCCAAAGCTCTTTAGATCAACTGACTTAAAGATCCACCTTTCTTTCACTGAAGCAATCAAGCTGGATGGCTGCAACGTGAAGGGTTACACCGCTTGGTCTCTGATGGACAACCTGGAGTGGAATACCGGATATGACGAAAAGTTTGGCCTCCATGGCGTCGACTTCAACGACCCTGCCAGACCTCGCACTCCCAAGGCCTCGGCCTTGTGGTACAGGACGCTCATTGCTGACGGCGGGTAGGGTTCCTTTCAAGATCCCTTCAGCTTTCTTAATTACTAAGATTTAGTAGCAGAGTTGTGCAATAAAGATATGACCATTCTCACTACTACTAAGAGCTTGCGTATTAACGAAGGGATTTCTTGCCATCGTAAGAATTACATTGACTCTGCATGTTGAACGCTACTAAGTGTGTATTCAGCACCAAAGCACGAATGTCATTTTTACGATGGTAAGAGACACCATCGTAAATGCACAGGCTTACCTATGTCTTCCACGTCAGTGTGGAGGCCAGGGTTTCTCCTGCTTATTGTGCCTGGCAGAAACCTGACTGCTCTCTTCATGTTGTCTCTTTCTTTGATGCCACTGATCGGCTGACCCTCAAGGCGAATATCACCCAGAATCTTTACGAATACACAGTGCCCTGATCTGTTGCAAAATCTTCTTTATTGGTGACAATCACATATTTACAGAAAGTACTTCATGTGAAGTGTGAAAATTTCACAGGCTTTTTGCACTTAAGGTTGTCTGCCGCAAATCATTTTGTAAATGAGATATTTCCTGATTTAGTGATTCTATTTCTGCATTCTTTGTTAGACTGTTGATTTAGTCTATAAACATTTAGTATGTTAAAGTATAACTCAGTAACTCTTGCTTTAGTTTATTCAAATATAGGGCCAAATCTTGAAACATAACTACTTTTGTGTGCATGAAAAAGAACTGGTATGACTCATGTGTATTTGTGATCAAGGTCCAAATGATAGAATGATAATGAATCCGTTTATATTGTGAGATTATAGTGGATAAGGAGCTGAACATCACTGGGATTCTTATTGTCGAGGTTTCACTATGCACTTACCTAACTCTAAAGAGATCTGCCTTTGTGCTGGTTTTCCCTTGATAACAGATACAAGCATGGCTATACTCAGAAGGGAGGCTGGGGCACTGCAGTAGAATTGACCGATGACTTCTTGTATGGGCAGTTTCCAGATGGCTTCAGTTGGGGTCTGGCAACAGCCGCTTATCAGATAGAGGGTGCTTGGAATGAGGATGGTAAGAAGACATTGTGGCAAGCATTGATTTCATCTTCCTTGTGGAGAGTTTGAACTTTGTTAAGCTAGTGGTAATGTGGCTCGACAGATCATCTAAATAAGATTCTAGTTCAGGCCGAGTTTTTATGGCCTTATAGAAACGCGCATCTTTACTTTAATTAGCATATAGTCTAATATTGATCTATTACACAAGATGTGTCGTGCTAGGTACTGGATGGCAAAATAAGATTTGACTGACTGGTCAAACATTCATAAGTTTGCCGTTTATTCTAGGTAAAGGCCCGAATATCTGGGACACATTCAGCCACACTCCAGGGAAGATAGATGGAGGAGACACGGGTGATGTGGCTGATGATAGCTACCACAAACTGGACGAAGACATCCAGCTGATCAAAGACTTGGGGGTGAGTTGTTTTTCGGTGTATTCTTCAGGCACATTATTAGTTCTAGCTTTTATCGGCTGGCAGAGGTTTTCTGTACAGCTATGTCAGCCTGATTTCTCCTTCGCTTCCCATGTCTTTTTCTGCCTGTTGGCTGTACAGAATTTCCTTCCTTTCTTCCCGGCTTTCTTACGTCATTCATTCCCTCTTCTCTCTTTCCTACCTTCTTTCCTACCTTCCTATTTTTCTCCTCCCCTTCCTTCTCTCCGTCCTTCTTTCCTTCCTTTCTCTGTACCCTTATTTCTTCTTTTCATATCCATTATCTTTCTTTCTTTTTCTCCTTCTTTGCTCTCTTTCTTTCTTGCTTTCTTATCCTCCCCCTTCCTTATTTCCTCACTTTGTTTATGCTCTCAGCAGTAATGAAATTATTTCCTATTTCCTTATCTTCTTCCCACTCCTTCCGACGTCTTCTTCCTTCCTACATCCCTTGTGTACACTCTGTTTTGTCACACTTGTGGTTTGTTCTGAAATTGCTATGAAGTTTAAATCCATACTGATCTACATTGTACTATATTTCCATTCCAGATGACTCACTACCGTTTCTCCATCTCCTGGTCACGCGTCATGCCCAATGGTACTCTCCCTTTCAACCAAGCTGGAATCGATTATTACAACAATCTCCTCGATAAGCTGATTCAAATAGGTAATACTTGTGCTTTCGAATTCTACATTTTCAAGATATTTGACTACTAAAAATCGTCCTTTTAAAGATCTAGGTTACTAATTGTTAAACTTCATACAGAACTGCCTGCGAGCCCTTTTTGTAGGATTTCATATCATACGTCAGGAGGAACTAGATCTATTAAATATTGTGACTGGGATACCTTCTCTGAGACCCTCTATTGTTTCGCTTTCCATAATGAAGATTTTCCTACCCTTCTAACCAGGTGTGAAACCCATGGCGACCCTGTACCACTGGGACTTGCCACAAGCACTACAGGATCTCGGAGGATGGTACAACTCAGACAGTGTTGGTTGGTTCAGAGATTATGCTGAGCTCTGTTACTCTCAGTTTGGCAGTAAGGTGAGTGATAAATAGAGGATCTGTAACGAGTGTTTGTCTGATATCAGATTTATGAAATTCGTTATACATTTATCGTATTCGCGAGCCTCTGGCCTCTGTATAACGAATTTGATAAATCTGATTTTCAAACAAACCAAGTTTCAGATCCTTTTTATCATATAAACTCGAACTAATAAGAAAATGACCTTATAATCGAAAAAAGGACCCTGAAGTGGCCCTCACTCTGTTTGAGACACATCAATTACAATTCAACCGCACAGTTACGTGACACAATGTAGACCCAAACAGCTGACAATCATCGATGAAACTAGACCACAGAAACACTGTGACATGTGACATTTCAAGTACTTCAGTTCGAATGTTTAACTGAACTGAACCTGAACGTGAAGAGAACGATGACAAGCGGTAACAAGCGATAAGAAAGACAGACTGAAATATTTTATTTTAATTCTAGACAGAGGGAAACCCCACAGCAGGGAAAATAGTTACAAAAGAAATGACGTCACACATTCATGACATCACAAAAGAAATGACGTCACATATCCATACGTCTAGAGGTTTCCAAGGCTTCCAATCTAAGTACTCGTGAGCTGGCCAAAGGTCAAATTTATGTAAAGTGTGACATACCAAAAAATGATTACACACTTTTATGTCACCGGAAATAGGTCCTGTTTATATGATAATTTGAGTTAGGCTAAATGGGCCTTTGACAGGGCTGCGTTTGCTTGAGCCTTGCAGTTTGACGAAAGGGCAATGATTAATTACACAACAATAGTAGTTATTCTATTGTTCGCCCACGTACCACAGTTGTGGTCTGGGTTTCAGTTCAATAAATGTGTTTAACTTGTTAAACATATGTATAGCTGTATTTGGTTTCTTCAGGTTCAAAAATGGATCACCTTTAATGAGCCCTGGGTGGTCAGCGTTCTTGGCCATGGTACCGGTGAACACGCTCCTGGACTGACAGATATCAAGGATGGTCCCTACAAAGTGGCTCATAATCTCATCAGGGCCCACGCAGAGGCGTATCACTCGTATCAGGACAAGTTTAAAGCTACTCAGCAAGGTTTGTGATTTTTGTGTCTAAGTCTTTGCTTCGCCTCTGTGTGTGTGTGTGTGTGTGTGTGTGTGTGTGTGTGTGTGTGTGTGTGTGTGTGTGTGTGTGTGTGTGTGTGTGTGTGTGTGNGGTTGCAGAAGCCAAATTGTAAAAACCTCTTTCAACCATTTAATAAATTTTTCTCCTCGAACCACAGGAACGTTCCGAAATGGCCAAGACTAGTCTGCAGGTCTGGTGCCACCACTGTGCTCAAATTATATACTGTTTACTGTGGGGGCCCTTCATTTAGATTTTTCACAATTTTAAATTAAATGAAAAGGGATTAAAGATTTGGCCTTCTTTTGCAGATCACAGTCCCCCGCGCAATTGAAATCCGCTGAAGCCATCGGGAAACACTGCCTGTAACAATTATTTTTTTTTATAAATTCAAGACTAAATTTCAACACTTTTGCGATGTGGTTTCATGTTATACGTTTACTTGTGCACAGTCTGTCCTTTTATACTCTGCTACTATCGACTCTGATATTGCATTTTTTTTTTACAGTTAGGCTCCTGCAACCTTAAATGAGCCCTTGGTATGGCTGTGTTTCTTTGATCCCTGCAGTTTGACGAAAGGGTAATGATTAATTACACAACAACAGTGATTATTCTATGGTTCGCTCAAGTCCCACAGTTGTGGTCTGGGTTTCAGTTCAGTAAACTTGTTCAAGTTGTTGAACTTGTTAAACATAATTATAGCTGTATTTGGTTTCTTCAGGTTCAAAAATGGATCACTTTTAATGAGCCCTGGGTGGTCAGCGTTCTTGGCCATGGTACCGGAGAACACGCCCCTGGATTGACAGATATCAAGGATGGTCCCTACAAAGTGGCTCATAATCTCATCAGGGCCCACGCAGAGGCGTATCACTCGTATCAGGATAAGTTTAAGGCTACTCAGCAAGGTTTGTGATTTTCGTGTCTATGTCTTTGCATTGCCTCTATGTGTGTGTGTGTGTGTGTGTGTGTGTGTGTGTGTGTGTGTGTGTGTGTGTGTGTGTGTGTGTGTGTGTGTGTGTGTGTGTGCGCGCGCGCGCGCGCACCGGGGAGGATGGGATTACAATCAGTTCACCAGTTTACTATTGTAAAACCAGATCACAGCAGATAAATCATTTTGACTTCACCCCATTTAGCAGTTCACGGCATACAGTTTATCGAACAGACATGATGGTTAACAAATGTATACTTTGAGTGAAGCAGCTTCACTAGTTCTAGCGATCTCCTCTCTCTTGGAAAGAACGTGGGGACTCTCTCAGTCATATCTTATTACTGTCTTGCTTCACCTCACTTTTGTATTGACCAAGCTTTCGCTGAATATAATATCAAGTCTGAGAAAATGCGTAAATAATCCAAAATATTCTGCTCGGAACCTAAGTTGCATTTGACTACCAAACTGAAATTGAAATAAAATACTTTCACTGGCTGGCACAGGTATGTTCCTTTCGGGTTACATTATGAACTAAAATATGACATAGACTGATTCTGATGTCTCCTAAAGTTTATGCACTACATTCAGAAGTGTTTTTCTGGCCTTAAAGGTGAAGTGGGAATCACCCTCAACTGTGATTGGTTCGAGCCCCAGGACCCCATCATTGACAGCGATATCGAGGCTGCGGAGAGAGGCCTCCAGTTTTTCATTGGCTGGTACGCGCATCCTATTTTTGTCAACGGGGATTACCCAGAGGTCATGAAGACCTACGTCATGAACGCCAGCATGGATGAAGGACTGTCCGTGTCAAGGTTACCGGAGTTCACGGCACAAGAGAAGCAGCGCATTCAAGGTGAGGAAAGAACGAAGCGATAAAGATTCGTGTGTGTTTGGCTTGAAAATTGGCATTATGATTCACGTCCATAGTCTTTTTCCTCTTTTGCCGGTTATAAAATGCGGTGAAAATTTTGGTAATAATGAACTTTACCAGCCTCATTACCAGGTTAGTCCCCCCGCTCACACGGCTCACAACATTATCATCCCGGCAGGCCAAGTCACTCATCAACTTCCGCAGCTCCTTGGGGACAATTTGATGCCACTGCCATTTTGTGTCATCATCAGAGATATGACAGTAGCTTTCACAGATTAAAGGCAAGAACTCACACTAAAGACGACTGGACTGAGACAATGTGCATAAAGGGTGTTCTCACGGCACAAGCAGAGTGATAAAAACGGGAATCGAACCCTCATGATATTTAGACAGTGAATTCAAAAGTTGTAAACAGTTTGCCTCACAGTTCCATATCCACGGGTTGCTACCAATGCAACAAAACTGTTTTAAAAAACCAATATTTAAATCAATAAACAGTCTAGGCAATATCACCAACAAACAACTTGAATGCCTAGGGTAAGAGGTTCATCCAAAATTGTTGCTACAATAGGGATGAGAAATATACGATCCTGTGACCGTTTACATAACCCTTATATTATTAGCAAACGCACTGCGTAACCACGGGAAACTCCTAAAACATTAGTAGTGTTCACTGCAGTTAACGTGGTGCGTAAATAAACGTATGGTTTATGTATGGGGCCATTGATTTCCTTCTCGCTTCTTGTCGGTAGGGACCGCTGACTATCTTGGTCTGAACCACTACACCAGCCAGGTTGCCTATGATGGCTATACAGGAGAAGGTTACTTCAGGGATCAGAAGGTGGTCGGCTACAAGGATGATGCATGGCTCACGTAAGAAAGAGATTCTCATCACATTTATTTTATCCTTCTACGAAAATAATTCTGACGTGAAAGTCAAACTGATAGCGTTGTTGTTTCACTATACTGGCTCAAGGCTGCAGTTACCCGGCTAATTGTTGTTGTTTATAAACGATTCATACCCGTATTACATAAAGTTAGAAGCTAACCGTAACTGAAATAATAATTATATTGGTCTGTGTAAGTGGCAAACATTGAAAGTACTAGACTATTTCAATTGTGTGTGTGCGTGCGTGTGTGTGTGTGTGTGTGTGTGTGTGTGTGTGTGTGTGTGTGTGTGTGTGTGTGTGTGTGTGTGCGTGCGTGCACCGGTGTGTACGTGCCTGCGTGCGTGCGTGCGTGCGCAATTATCTGTCATTATCGTCTTTTCGTTTATGTAGTCGCACTTGTCTGACCTAAATTTCCTATAAAGAACCAGTGAAATGTAATTCATTTTATCTCTAACTTATCTTTTTTTCTTAACTAATTTACTCTTTCCAGGACCGGCTCTTCCTGGCTACGAGTCAATCCCATCGGATTACGTAAGAATCTCAACTGGGTGCGACGAGAATACGGCGATATTCCAATATACATCACAGAAAATGGCGTCTCGGACAGGAATTCCTCTTTGGACGATTCCCACAGGATTTCCTATTATCAGGAGTATATCAATCAGGTGCTTAAAGGTAAGACCCGTTGGTTTGTTTTTCACTACTATCTGAAGTTTGTCAATCGCGCCTGAAATGCCACAGTCTGGAGACCAAAGTTGCCTACTGATCGATTGTTTTAGCCCTGAAACCCACAAAAAGGAACACATTCAGAAGACAGGAAAACGAATGCAAAGTTTTATCATGGATTGGAACGGCGATAACGGCTGTAAGCCAAGCCCAAAAATTACGCTTTTTTTTTTTTGGAAAAATTTGCAAAAGAGACACCCTCCAATAGAAGCCTAGACTTACCTTTTTCCTGAGAATACAGCTCAAATAACCGAAGAATGCAAACTATCTTAAATTCGTTTCCTCTCTTCCAACAACAGAGCCTGTCTACCGATTGTGTTTGTCATTATTTGCTTATATTTCCTTCGCGTCGGTGCTGTCAACATGCTTTTGATTGCATCTCCTTTTCGCACACCCAACCTGTGATCTTTCCACACCCTTTGCCCTCGCTCTCTCATCATGGCTACTGCTGTCTCACATTTCTAGTAAATAGAGTAAAGGCCTTCACATGCATTTGAATCCAATCTTTCAACGTTGTCTTCCAGCCGTGCTCTTAGACAAAGTGAATGTGAAGGGTTACACTGGCTGGTCCCTGCTGGACAACTTTGAGTGGGCCAGGGGTTACTCCGAGAAGTTCGGGATCTACCTTGTCGACTTCAACGACCCCAACAGACCCAGGACTCCCAAGATGTCGGCCAGAATTCTATATGAGATCTTCAAGTAAGTCTTCCAATAGCTTCCTCCGCCTTGGAGGTTTTGTTTTCTGGTTAGTTGGCTGGCTGACGGACTGGATGGATAGAAATGGATAGAAGATGGCTTGCATGCTGGTTTATTGGATGGATGCATGGATGGACGGACGGACGGACGGATGGACGGACGGGTGGATGGATGGATGGATGGATGGATGGATGGATGGATGGATGCCTGGTTTGTCAACAGGAGTTTGTTATGCCTATCGTGATAAAACCTCATTGAAGCTCATCTTGAGTGGGTATCATTAAATTCTGGTGCCGATTTAAATCCTGGTGCCGATTTAAATCCTGCTATTATAAATAGGACATTTTTATTATCACCAAAGGTATACACTGCAGTGAGTGTGTTTCTAGTCAAAGTGTAATAATTCATCTGATGTCTATACTGACATTTACTAAAAAACCAAGGTTTCATTGTCCTTGCCCCCCCCCCCC
>JAWQUT010000156.1:65677-88844 GCA_033807755.1 Ellobium chinense
TATATATATATATATATACACACACACACACACTGATCAGTGATCTGTGTTAGGCTGTACAGTCCCTTTCCCATGACTGGAATTCAGTTGGTCAGTTTGATCTCATACTAACACGTAATATTGTTGTCATGTTGCTGTCAAAGCTATTCACTCTGTTCTCAACAGCTGGACCATGATATATGAAAAGTTTTTTTTTTTTCAAAATTCCTAGAAATCCTTAATCCTAAATGGTTCTGTATATTTCCATGGAACAGACGTTCTAGAAGTGGAGACTGGTGTGAATACGTGTAAGTGTGGGAGGAATTGGTTTGTTTTTTTTTTAAATCTAGAGAAATCTGAGTTCTTATTTTAATCAGTGTCTATTTGTCTTGCAGGGAGCGCCGATTTCTTTGGGCTCAACTACTATCAGACAAGTCTCGTTGGCCGAAACGTCACCATTAAATCACAAGCTACTCTGTCCCAGGATGACTACCCGACTGTAGGAGGCGGAAACCCCCGAGGACTGCGGTACATCCTCGGCGATATCCGGAAGCGATACAATAATGTGCCTGTGCTGATCACTGGGAATGGAGTGTGGGACAGCACTGGTGATCTGGACGATGATTTCAGGGCCAAGTTCATTATGGATCATGTTGATGAAGTCTTGAAGGGTAAGTATTGTCTTTGTTCTTCTTCTTTTTATTATTCTTGTTACTTCGTATCTTCAAAAACAATATGATATTTTTATTTAAATTTTCGTAACTTGAAATATTTGCAAGACACATATTTTCTGTCTTGCTCGCCAACCAATCTTTGATATCTCTGTTTTAGTTGTTATTGTAATGTTATTGTTGTTGGTGTTGTTGTTTGTTTCTTAGTGGTGGTTGTGGTGATGATGGTGGTGGAGGTGCGCTATTGTTGCTGTGTTTGTTCTTCTTCTTCTTCTTCTTATTCCTTGTGTCTTTTTTTTCAGCTCTTCCTTTTTCTTCTCCTCCTCCTCCTCTTCTTCTTCTTCTGCTTCTTCTTCTTCTTCTTCTTCTTCTTCTTCTTCTTCTTCTTCTTCTTCTTCTTCTTTTTACTCTTCTTCATCTTCTTCTTTGTCTTCATATTCTATTCTTCTTCTTGCTATTTTGGTGATGATGATGTATCCTAATGTTGATTTTCTTGTTGTTGTCGTTGTTGTTGTTGATGATGATGATGATGATGGTGATGATGATGATACTAGTGGTAATGGTAATGCGGATCGCTATAGGCATGAACTCAAACCAAAATAAAGTTATACTTGCCTTGCCTTGCCTGCTGAGATATGAAATATCCGCTTGCATTGGTTGTCAGAGATCTCCAATTCCCAGGTTTATTTATATATTCCCCCTTAAGTGAGCCTTCTGGTAAGTTATCGCCTCTCCTACTTTCCTGCGTTGTTCACTTTCAGCTGTGCGTATCGACGGATCTGACGTCAGAGGTTATACCTATCGCTCATTGGCTGACAGTTACGAGTGGGATTATGGTTACAGCCGGAAGTTCGGTCTGGTCCAAGTAGACTTCAATGATCCAGATAGGCCGAGGACTGTGAGGGAATCGGCTAGTACTTACACAAAGATTATTGAAGACAGGGGGATCCTCAAAGATGCTATGAGCACAGGAACGAGCGGCGGACAGACCACGACGAGACCACAAAGCAGTGGCAGCCCAGCTCAGTCAGCAGCGGAGAAAGACCTTTGTAAGTGTGCAGGACATGCTTCTATTGCTTCCGTATTATTATTAGGTCTTGCTCTGATCCTGAGTTTTGTGTTCAGTTGGGTGTAAAAAGTTATGAAAGTTTTCCTGCGTCAGAAGTGTGTTTTTCTTTAATCTTTTGTTGTTGATGTTGTTGTTGTTGTTGTTGTTTTTTGTAATACTGAACTCTGACAGGTTAAATTATACGTTAATATAAAATAACTGAAGCTTGAGGTTTCTATTCTCTTCTGGAGCAGCGTGGCCTAATGGTTACGGCGTTGACTCAAGATCTAAAGAGTTCGATTCCCGACCACGGTCATGTTGTAAGTGCTTTGGGAAAGCATTTCATTCACATTTTCCTCAGTCCACCCATCTGTAAAATGGGTACCTGGCTATAGGCAGTGGAAGATATTGTCAGAATGCTAGTGATCAGCGCCTATAAATGGCAGCGGCACTGAATGCTCCCCAGGGAGTCGAGAAAGTCCTAGAATGATCACGCCTGCTGGGGTAATGATAGTGTGAAGTCGCGTGAGCGAGCATTAGCCTGGATACGAGACTTATAAACCGCATTATTATTCTCTTGAGGTTTCAGAGAAAATTTCTTTGGGCTGTGTGACTTTCAACGTTTTTGTAAATTAGGTATATCAGGACAAGAATATATCTAATGTATTTCAACCATATTTGTATAACTGGATTTAGTTTTTTAATATGCACGAGTAGTTATGTTATTGTTGATCTTGCTGCTGTATTGTCTTTAGAAATATGAACCTAGAATTAGATTTGTATGATTGAAAATTATTTCTGTAATTATGAATCCTCGAATGATCGAAGCTAGCAACTTATGTGTGCACTAGATATAATAAAGAGCTGAAATGAATGGAATGGAATAGATTTGTATTGACTCAATTCTATTTCAAAGACATGATTTTGGCATAACAATCGAGCATGAATTTGACCCATACTGAGGCAAAAGTGTCACTGACCACCATTTAAGTTAATCATGATTGTTAGTTAATTTCATCAGCTGGCATTGGGTAGCCTATACAGTCAACACAAGACAGTGCTAAAGACTATGCGGACGAGACTCTAGTTATCACTTTATTTCAGTGTGCATGGGAACACTCACATTATATTCTTTCATGAGTTGTGACATTTCACATCATAATTTGCAAATTTGCGTGAAGGAAAAGGAAAAGAAGGTCATATGCAGCTTTTTTTAATTTGGGGGNTGTAATGTGTTTGAATATTTGGAATTACACGTGAATTCCAAAAATGTCATCAGAGCCAACCTAAAATACTAAACAAAAATACCAAATTAATGGAATACGACGTTGTACATCAACACTGGCGATATGTACATACAAGTAGCAGCTGCTGTGGTCTCAGCCCTCTCGTATTTGAACCATTCATCTGTTTGTGTAAAGCTCTACTTTCTTGTTTTGTTTTTCTGTTTTAACTTAACCTCATGAACTCCAGTACCCCATGAACTCAAATCTCTAAATGTGTCCTTCGCTTGAAGTTTGAGTTCGTGAGATTTTACTATATTTTACACGTGTTTTCGTTCAAGCAATGGCCAAGAGTCCACACGCTGTCTTGGACCTTTTTTTATGCTACAGAGTTGAAGAGTGCTTCGGCTGTACGTTTTGTTATTGTTTACGTTGAAATAAAACAGAAGACATTATGAACATCATGAAAGGTGTTGACAGTCGTAGTTCGTGGTATTGCCTTGCCTTGCCTTGCCTTGCCTTGTCTTGCCTTGCCTTGCCTTGCCTTGCATGGCCTTGGCTTTAATCCTTTTTACTGAGCATCACTTCTTGTAATCAGGGATGTAAAAAGTTACTTTTAAAAGTAACTGTTACAATTACTTTACTTTTCTGAAAAATGAGTAATGGTTACAATTACTTTACTTTTTGAAAGCAAAGTAACTATTACAATTACTTTACTTTGTATCTAGTTACTTTTCAGTTACTTTCAGGTCTCAGTTTCTTGGTTATCCAAGAAACGAAACATGCGTTGCAAAGAGTCAACTGACATGTTTCACACAAGTTATCACGGTCGTCTTTTGAGTGATATCCATAAAGTCATTAATAAAGGTATTAAAACGGCCCTTTATTTTAATACCTTTTTTTTGTTTAATCTGCTTTTTCTCAAGGAAATTAACAATTTTCTGAAGTGCACAACCTGTTTTAGAGAGAAATCTTCACAACAGACTTACAATCCTGTGTGTGTTAGTACAGTGACTTTCAGTCACACATTTTATATTTTATTATTATTATATTAATGATCCTTCAGTCGTGTGTGTCGTTAATTCGACCGCAGGAACCGTATATCTCGCTTTACCAAGCGGATTGTGTTGAAAGCTTTTCCCCCTGTATACATTAGTGTGTGTGGTTTTTTGTTTCAGTGAAATTGTAAATCTATGAGATTTTAGGTTTGGGATTAGAGAATCAGAAAGGGTAATCAATTGGTCATTTTGTAACTTTGATCTTCTGTGACTTGAAATGATAGATTTAATTATCCCTTCCCTCTTTCTCTTCAGCTCAGTGCCATATTGTCTTTTATATGCCTGCCTTCCTTCCTTCCCTGCCTTCGTTCCTTCTTTTGTTCAGTCATTCATTCATCTTCAATTAGATATAAACCACATCATCTAGGAAAGGTTTTGCCCAAACACAATAAGACCTCGATATCAACTACGGGTATGCTTTGCGTTCCTTCTTACTAAGTATACAGTCCTAGTGCATTGAATTTTCTCTTCTTTACCTTTCAAAATTAATCTTGATCCCAAGTTACACAATATATTGATAAATTATAACCTCAGTATGAATTATAAACTTGAATGGTCCCACTAGGCATAGAGCATTTTCCTTAAAAAATCGACTCTGTCACAACAGACAGGAGATAACACGTGATCATTAAACATGCAGCTCGACGCCACTAGAATGTGTCGATCAGGCCTTTATCGCACTTAGCTTGACGGGATTGGTGGAGAGAACCACGACACTGGATGGCGGATTTGCGTATCACTCGTGACGCAATGGCGATGATCACATCTCTCTAATGAGTGCAGGCCAGGTGCATTTGCAACCGGCCGACCGTATCCTCTTAATAAGTAAGTTGTATTTGTAAAACGAAGAGATAAAGTCTGATACCGGCGGATTCTGGCCTGCGCGTGACAGTTACATTAACGTTCTTCGATCCTCATGTATGATTGATAACAAAACGTACAACTTTTTGCGGTCTGGTGACTATGTTCAAATTCCACAGCCATCCAACTCAGTCCCGCCCCACCTCCTCCCGACTAAACGCAGATAAGGTCGCCCCACTTATTCCCATCCCTTACGTCGCGGACGGCCCGACACGACACGTCCTGTCCCGCCCCCCGCCCCTTCATCCCACCTGCCTGCGACTGGGAGGTGCGAAAGTGAGGCCTGATACTAATATCCTACATCTGTCCCCTTCACCCCTTCCCCCACCAACTTCTTCCTTACGGGTCGGCGCCAGATTATTATTGCTGCTGTAACGGTGGTGACATACTCTTAAAGAAATAGCAACGACGAACCACTCATAGTGGTAAATGGAAAGATCGAATTTAAAACTCCAAGCAAGACAGAAGGTTTGTGACACCTATTAGAGGGGCAAATCACTCATTGTGTACAACCCAATCAATCCGCTAATGTATAAAATCCCCCTTTTTGGGGGCTCTGCCAGCCAGTATCAGAATGTGGAAATATGTAAAATGACCTGTGATCTAAATAAAGCATCCAGTTTTAAAGTTTCAGGTACACTTTGAGCCTTCTGGGTAAAAATATAAAGTGTGTGGCCTATGTATTCGCACGCGGTCAAAATCAGCCAAATGAACAATTGGGGACCGAATCAGAATTCAGGTGACCTTTTTCGCAAGACATATGTGAAAATTTTGGGCTTTGATCCCCCCTTTTTCTTCCGGGCAAAAGAAGTACTTTAGCCTCCATGGAAGAAATTCCCCGAAATCACAGTGATATATGTAGAATAACACAAAATGTTAATAGGGCCAAAAGAAGGAAAAACAATAGGTGCGGCTAACAATCAAAGGGAAACAACTAATGAAATGACAATTGTGAACAAATGTATCCATGATTTGTCTCCCATATATCACGACCTTAAATTTTCACGGTTATGTCCCTTCCTCCGTAAATTTTTCACCAAATAATTTCTCTCTCTCTTTCTCTCACGGAGAGAAAGAGAGAGAGAGAGAGAGAGAGAAATCCTATATAGGATAGTGTATATAAAGGTTAGGAAGGTGATATATTGGTCATCGATTTTGGGTTAACACAATTATAGTGGTGGTGGTAGTGGTAGTGGTGGGGTTGATGTGGTCGTGAAGGTGCTGTTGCTGATAACTAATGACAGTCAACAGAAACAATGGAATACAAAAAGAAAAAGTAATAATTAAACAAAACAGGAGCAGCTACGGTCAAAGGGAAGCAACCAAGGAAATAACAACCATAGCTAGTGCATTCATGACTTGTCTCCCATTTATTACGACAGTTATTTTTAACGATTATATTCCTTTCACCACAAATTTTACACCAATCCATCCCCCCTCTCTTTGTCTGTCTGTCTCTCTCTCTTTCTCTCTTTTGTGTCTTCACTCTCCTTCTCATTCTCTTGATTGTTCTCTTAAGATCACACGGAATTTCGTTTCATCCAAGTCATGGGTAATGTGGTAAACCTCAACCATTAATATTTTGTGTCTGCGCGCAGGAGCGTGCGTGCGAGCCTACATGTGCAAGTGTGGGCGTCTGCATGTATGTGCGTGTGCACACGTGTGCGTATTTTACATGTGAGTGCGCGGAGGTGTGTACATTTGCGTACGTGCATGTCTGTGTGTGAGTGCGTATGCTCTTGCGTGCGCGTCCGTTTTCTGTATTAAGGATGGTGTTAATAATAAAGGTTATGATGATCATGATGTACTGGTTGACGTAGCAATAGGTGTAAACAGGATAAAGGGGGAAGTGCTCAAGAAGACAAATGCAGAGAGAAAATGAAAGAAGGAAAGAATGTCATGAGGTGGGAATCGAACCCGCGACCTCTGCGTCGGCACCCATCGCCTCGCCGTCAGTTTGGAATCAGGTAGACGTCTATACACGACCACGCTGCCACTCCAGAAAAGTGGCTTAGTGGCCGGGGTCTTTCCCAAAGCCGAACAGAAGACTAGCAGTCATAGCGCTAAGCACGAGACTCACACACACACACACACCACAAACTTCCCCGCCCCCCTCTTCAATCAAAGGCCGTTGGCTTCATTGGTAGCTCAGCAAGACAAACACACAGATGTGCACACAACATTAAACATAGTGAACAAGAGAAAGGAAAAATAGGTGATATGGTGGTAATGTTGGTGATGGGGGTAGTGGTGGTGGTGATGGTAGTAGTGATCGTAGGAGGTGATGGTGGTTGTGGTGGTGGTGATAATGTTGCTGGTGCTGTCTCTGCTGCTGTTACCATTGCTGATGTAGTGGTGGTGATACTTTCAGAGGGAACCAGTAACGACGATACATTGGTGGTGTCAGTGGGGACAATCCGAAAAAAGTCCACACAAGTTAGGCTAGGTGCAGCGCAAACAGTCGAAGGGAAACAACCAGTGAAATGACAATCGTGAATTAGTGCATCCGTGAGTTGTCTCCCATTTATTACTACCTTCATTTTTTTACGACTTTTTTTTTACACCAATTTAGCAACAATTTATTCCTATTTTCCCTCTCTCTTTCTCTCATTCTTTTTCTCGGTCTCTTTTTCTATCTTTAGGAACGATGAACACACCGTCATCATAATTATTTATTATTATCATTAACATTATCCTAAATACAGAAAACGGACGAGCACGTGAACACACTCCGCAGACATAGACACAGACCCACAGACCCACCAACCCACAGACCCACAGACCCACCAACCCACAGACCCACAGATACACACACATACACATACACACGCACTCGCGCACACACACACACATACACACACACACACACACACACACACACACAAACACACACACACACACAAACACCACACACACACATTCAGAGGCTCACATACACACAAACACACACACAGAATTGATGGTTGAGACACCGTTGTCGAGCTAAGACACAACCACCACGATTATTAGTACTATTACTTAACAGTTGTACCACAACTATCACTCCCTTGGTCAGTGTATCAGCAACAACAAGGCTAGCGACATTATCACCTTCACATCCTTTAGCGACGTCACTGCTGACCTCGTGGATACACATAAGGTAATGAACAAGAGAATGAAAAAAAAACTGAAAAAAAAAGGTGCACTCATAAGCACACACACAAGCACACACGCAAGCATGCTTGCACACACGCACACACTCGCACGAGCGCACACGCACACACCCGCACGCGCGCACACGCTCGCACGCGCTCATGCGCACACCCATGCACACACATACACACACACACACACACACACACACAAACGGACACGGGCACACACGTGCATACACAAGCATGCAGGCACACTAGACACAAGCACAAATAAGGTGGTTGAGAAGTCGGTCCTATTACCTATAATTTGGCAACAACAAAATTCTATGTGATCCTAAGGACATAATGTTAAGACTCGGAGATAGAGAGAGAGAGACAGGGAGAGACAAAGAGAGAGACAGAGAGAGAGACAGAGAGATAGAGAAAGAGATAGAAAGAGGGGGAGGGGGGAATGAATTAGTGCAAAATTTATGGTCCAACGGACATAATCGTGAACATTGAAGGTCATAATAAATAGGAGACAAATCATGGAAGGACTAGCTTACAAATATCATTTTACTGGTTGTTTCCCTCCACCATTGTCTGCTCCTGTCTTGTTTGGATTTTTTTTTTGTGTGATATTGTGTGTTCAGCGTTGCTGTTTTTCTATGAGAATATCATTACTTTTAGATCATCATCATCATCAACAGCAGCAGCAGCAGCACCGCCACCACCACCACTATAACCAGAGAAAGAAGATGAGAGAAATAGTGAGTAAGTGTGTGCAGGTGTGTGTGTGTGTGTGTGTGTGTGTGTATTAGAGAGAGAGAGAGAGAGAGAGAGAGAGAGAGAGAGAAAGAGAAAGAGAAAGTGTACAAGAACAAGAGAGAGGAAGAAGGAGAGAACAAGGGAGAGAAAAAGAAAGAGAAAAACGGGGAGAATGAGAGAGAGAGAAAGACAGTCACAGAAAGAGAGAGGGAGAGAGAAAGAGTGTGTGTCTGTCTGTGTGTCTGTCTGTGTGTATGTATGTGTGTGTGTGTGTGTGTCTGTCTGTCTGTCTATCTGTCTGTGAGAGAGAAAGAGAGAGAGATGGAGTGTTGCAAAATAATTTATGGTCGATTGACATAATCGTGAAAATTATAGACCGAAATGGATGGGAGACAATTCGTGGGTGTACTACCTCACGATTGTCTTTTCACTGGTTGTTTCCCTTCGACCATTAAGCGGTCCTTCTGGTCATCGGCACCTACAGTTTTTTTTCTTCTTGGGACCCTCTAAATGAAAAGTGTTATTCTTCAGTTGCTCTTTGATTTTGGCATTTTTTTTCCTCTAAGAGGTTAAAAAACTTCTAATGCTGTATTTTTTTTTCAATAGGAAGCCTAGAGGTGAGCACCCAATTATTTGTACGAGTACAAATCTCTTTCAAATGCACTTTCTGAAATGGTGCCTAATTTTCTGAAAGACTGATGTTTAGGGTTTGGCAGATTCGATCCTATAAGCTTCGAATCCGGATTTGATTCCAGAACTAGGATTCGATGGATCCGAACCCAATTCGAGGCCCGAAGGGAGGGGAAATATTTCTGGAATTTCCACTTGTACTTGTTTGAATGAAAAGCGTAATTACAGCTACTAGATTCTATATGAGGTTTTCAATAATGTAGTTCATTTTAATAAAGCTAAAGATTTACATCTGTACACTTTAAGACTTAGCTTGACGGGATTGGTGACGGTAAGAGAGAATCACTACACTGGATGGCGGATTCGCTTATGACGCAGTGGAGATGATGACATCTCTGTAATGAGTGCAGACCAGGCCAGGTGCGTTTGCAACCGGCCGACCGCATCCTCTTAAGCTGTATTTGTAAAACGAAGAGATAAAGCCTGACACTGGCGTATTCTGGCTTGCACGTGACAGTTACATTAGTGTTCTTCAATCCTTACATATGATGGATTAAAAACTTAAAACATTTTGCGGTCTGGTGTCTGTTTTCAAATTCCACAGCCATCTTACTCAGTCCTACCCCACTTCTTCCCGACTAAACGCAGGTAAGGTCGCCCCTCTCACCCCTCCCTCCCATACACCGCGGGCAGTCCGACACGACACAACCTGTCCCCCTTCAACCCTTACCCCTGCACCCCCTCCCACCCGCGAAGGTGAGGCCTGATCTTAGTATCCTACGTCCGTCCACTTCACCCCTTCCCCCACCAACTTCCTCCTTGCGGGTCGGGGCCAGATTACTGCGCTTCACCACTTGCTCTTTTCCATCTCAATTTCAAGCAAAAACACAGTTGAAAAATGATCGCCGGTAACCAATGCGATCGCAGCTTGTGCATAATTATCTCGATTGTTTACATAATTATGACGTGACGATGTTTATGCCGCGAACAACGGATGATCAGTGGTACCGTTACGTGGACACCACGATCTTCATGACCGTTTAGTTTTGCACAGATACACGTGGACAAGCGAAGGAGCTTGCGCCCGACATCGGCTTGCTTTGATTTTTTTGTTCTCCCCGAAAATCCAAGTCTGGCCGTCAAGCAAGCGCGTGACACACACACAAACACACAAGCACACAAAAGTTACGAAAAAAATAACGAGTAATTTTGTAATTATTAAAAAAAAATTCGGTAACAAGTATTTTTTCGATACTTAAGATGAAGCGTGTAACGAGTAAGTAATTGTTACCCGAAAACTGTAACGACTACTCGTAGCGGCTTTACTTTTTACTCGTTACAACAACTCTGCATGTAATAATACTATAACCAGCATGTGATAAATAGAATTAAGTTTTGTATAGTGTGTTGCTGCTATTGAGAACATAATTTGCTCGGACTAATGAAAGGGCCAGGGTGGATGAATAGGTGGTATTAAATAGTTTCATGTAGATGAGGGCAGAGCCTGCAGTTTGGAGCATGATGTGGAGTTATTCGACTTAGATGGATTTCAGCTGAGCATGTTCTGGTCTTGAACAGAAGATGTTAACACTTATCCGCCTTGCAAATGTGTTTCTGGTACACATTTGGTAATTCATTCACATGGACCCGTACGTCTTCTCTGGCCAGAATTTCCAGGCTGTTGTTGTTGTTGTTGTTATTGCATTGTTGTTGTTACTACTGATGTTGATGCAGCTGCTGCTGTTTGTTGATGCAGCTGCCACTACTGCCTGTAATTTCTCTTTCTCTCTTCTTATTTCTTTCACGCACGCACGCACGCACGCACCCACACGCACCCACACGCACGAACGAAAATACCACTCTCCCCACACACATACACAATGCTTTGTTTATTCGATTTGGGGNGGGGGGGGGGGGGGATGGGGACACAGGAGAGAGACAGGGGGAGACCCAATTTGTCAGGACAGTTCTTTTATATCATGCCAGCAATGACCATGTGCATACTCCATTTCATCAAACTGTCATACTCTGCACAAACAATTAATATACACATACTTACATGTGTATACAACAAAATATATGCAGATGATATGTACAAGAGTTTATTAACAGACTGGTGCAAATCCTCAACCAATCAGGAGATCATCATGGAAGTGGTTTTTTATTTAAATGCAAATCCCAACCCAGCAAAGCAGAGGTTAACAAGAAGCTTGTGAATTAACAGTAGGATCTCTGTTACCAACAATACCACATTGGTACTAAATGCATCCTTAGGAACATTCAAAATGCAGAGTTACTATTATTCTTACAATAGTAAGGGATCCCATAGTTAATGCACAAGCTTTCAAATAACATCATGTATAACTGTTTTAAACAACAGAATCTAGAGCATAACATTTGATCATTCAAATCTTTCAGTCCACAACGGCAACGACATCTAGCTTGCGATAAGCTTGATAAAAACATAAAACAAGGCAGAACTAAAAATAAATGTAACATATTACATCACTGAGGACTGGAAGTTTTTGAATGACATGAAATTATTATTTAGACTATACAATTTCCAGGATTAATCTACAACATGCGGGGTGAGGGAGTTAGGCAAGCTTGGTGATAGTGCAGGACATTTTATGGCAAACAGTACTCAGCCATGTGCTAGAAATATGATGTCATTGCACGCTGTTGGTTCTTAGCAGACTGGTGTGTGCTAGAGGACATGTATGTACATCTTTCGAGGAGAAACCCAGAGGTTGTTATGCAGGTAATATGGCGTACAACTTATCACCAGCATGCACTGAATTTTCTCAGCAAAAATGTACATTAAAGTGCTGGATGGTGCATTTCGTCACATTTTTCGCAAAGTGACAAATACCGCAATTTTTGGGTTTCGTTTTCTTTTATGAAACTACATAGTATCGATACCTCTGTAACCTCGAAGAAGCACTGTGTGCTGCTTTTTATAGTTTTTGAGATACTAAATGTTGAATAAGAAAAATTCTTATAATGCTTTTGAAAAATACGAAAATCTTTAAATTGCTCACCTGAAATATCACGATTTCGTTCTTTCGTCACTATGTGAAAAATCAGACGATTCATCTCTCTTGAACTGATGCTACCACAAATAATAGTTGCCCTAAGATCAACACTCTTTAGGGAAAAAAAGCACCATTCAACATTCTGGTGTGTGGTTTTGCATAGAAACTCTAATGAATTTACGGTGATAAGTTGTGCACCAATTTGTCTGCATTACAATTTCTGGGAATTTTAAGTTTATAGCGAGTTAAGACATGGTTTAAATTCTTTTTAAAAAAGCGAGGATTAAAATTACATGTTTTTTTTTAAATGGTTTTATTTACCAAAAGGGAAAAAAATGCTCCTTCCTCTGAAGAGTGTGGTTAGTGACATTGGTTGAAAATATATATACACATTTAAAATGGACATCATTGTAACATTTGTCTGAAGCAGTTAAAGCATAAACTGGTCAATGCTCAAAAACAGATACCCTCTGAAATAAAATATTTCTCAGTATTCAATAAATGTGCTTGTTCCTGGTAAATAAAGGATCATTTAAGAGAGACAATTTATATATATACATTGCTATTGGTTGAGGGAGTAGGTGGAACATTTTCCTTTGTTACTTGCTTCTTCTTCTTCCTTCTTATTCTGTACAAGTATTTACTTTTCTGATTTAATTTTAAAAAATACACAAAATTTTATTAGGGTTGGGGAGTGGGGATGGGGGGGCGGAGAAGGAGAGATTCTCTCCTACAGTTGATTAGTGTACCAACCATTCAGATCTACCCATGCATATCAGCCATGTTGACATATAACATTCTATTCCAATCAAGAGAGTCCTTCTACTGACACGAGAAGATCGAATTCCTCTCAATATTGTTATGCCAATTTTTTTCACTGACACATAAAGTCAAGCTTGAATAACTTGAATTCTTCTGAGCCACCTCATCTTCTTCCATTTTGCCAAATTTCAAGGAACACATGAAGCATTAGTACATAGAAATAAATTTAGGTATGAAGATATTTGAAGGACGTCATACTTTTGACTTACAATCATGTGCTCTTGGTATTAATGTTCAACTGTACATGTACAGGAATTCAGAGACTGTCTTCAAAACCAACCTATAAAATTCTACCCACTTAATATCAAACTGTTTATTTGATGCATTTTGTGGAAAACCAATGTTATAAGTCAATACAGGCAGTGAGAAGTGATATTTGGATAATTTTCCTTTGGTCCATAACCTAAAAAATGTTCAGAATATATGACTTTACAAGCGCAATGTGAGAATGATACTTTAGTGGAATGATACAGAGAGAACTTTTTTTCTTGAGCATATAATGAGCTGGACCCTTCACCTCCGTACATAATCAGCAATATAAAATTTAAGAAAAAAAAATTGTTAGAGTTTTACCATGGCAGTGAACTTGCCAGAAACTATCAACAGAACCAAACATTTAAACTAAGTTTGGACTTGGGCTCAAACAACCTGAGCATCTTAATCATATCCTTGTTGTACTTCCTGTTCACAAATATTTACAACAACATTTCAAGTTGAATGTGATTCAATAATTGGCAGAAGAGACACATCCAAATTGCATTTAAACTCACTGAAGACAGGTCAGGTTTTAATGGCATGCAATAATCATACTATAACTACACACTTTCCGAGAATCATCTATGATATAAAGCATAAAGAGAGTTGGGCTCTCCTAATGAAAGTGCAGGATATCTTATTATGAATACTATACACAACCATGTGTTCGAAATATGATGTCATCATTCGTTATTAGTGCATAGCTGGCTATTATGCTAAAGGATGTGTATACCTGTCTTAAGACGTCCTAGTCAATAATTTAAACTCAGTATGGACCTAAGGTCGAACAATCTGAGTTTCTATATCATAACCTTGATGTAGTGTACTGTCTTTTCATATGTATATCATTGCAAACTGAATATGATTCAAAACTTCAGCAGCCAGGAGTAAAGGCACATCCGAGTTGCATTTTAGCTCACTGAAGACTGGTCAGTTTTCTAAAGAATTATCATACTAAAATTGTACATTTTTCAAGAAATGTCTATGCCATAAAGCATGTGAGAGCCTTTGTGATAGTACATAGTCATCTTTTTACATCATTAGTATTCAGCCAACTACAAAGAAGATGACATCATAGTGTAACTGGGTGGAAAAAGACATATATTTTTCTCATTCAGGGGGAGGAATGGTCTGATAATTTTTTGGCAGCTGTTACACATTACCTTGGGAAGTGTGTCACTAGAGATTTTATCATATTATTGTGAAAGATCAATTTGAGAGGATGGATCGAAAAAGGCTAACCCTAGAAAATGTTCTGACCCAACCCAGAACCGAACCCAGTCTGAACATGCCTCCACTACACCAAAAGAAATACCAACTTCACAGCAATTTAAATTCTGAATACCTACTGCCTGAATACCATTCCCTTTCTTCCATATATGAGCCTACTATTCATCCGTAACCCTGACACACTTCCTAACTGAAACACGGCATTAGTCCTCAGGCAGTGCAGGGTAGTTGATGTGTATATATATAAGTTTTTAGTTTCTAGTGAATTAAAGAATTTAAAATAGGATTGGGAGTCACAGACAATAAAGAGTATGACAGTTGAAGGCTGCAATAAAACAATGATAGATTATGCCATGGGCAACATTTTCTTTTGTTTTTCATTCCTATCTCATTCTGTCTCTCTTCTTTTCAATCCAAATGCATTTTTTCATTCATTCATTCATTCATTCATTCATTCATTCATTCATTCATTCATTCATTCTTCATTCATTCATTCATTCATTCATTCATTCATTCATTTGTTCATTTATTCATTTATTCATACATTCATTCATTTACCCTTCACTCCTCTTTTTCTTCCTCCCAGAACAAACTTTCTAAGCAAAACTGCTGACAGAGAAGTTTAGTCCAAGTCAAAAACAAACAAAAAAAACTCAGTAACTTCCTAAGGCCATTTCACGGTTTAAATTATCACTGGCACATCTAGCTAGGCCAAAGCTGTTGTCACAAAAAGCTAATTAGTTCTTGGTCTCAATTTCACTGCCCACCTAGTTATTTAATGTATACCTTGTCCATATGCACTTCTTCATAAATCTGCCATTTTACAGGAAAAGACTGTATGTACCAAAATCACAATATTTCAGGAATGTACAAAAAAGTTCACCTTATGCCTCTCTTAATGAGTTAATCAGTGACCAATATGGTTAGCTATTTTGAGAAACCATTTTGAGAGAATAATCAGGATGGAAAGATAAAGAATAATTTGCCAAAAGGTGAATTTCAATTAGTTGGCCTCTATAGTCTTTTCCCACAGAAAGGCAGAAAATATCTGTCATGTTTAACGTGAAATTGTTTAGTTAGCAGAGAAAGTTGAGACTAATTGAGATCATGAGCCAACGGGAGCAATTCGCAGCAGCTTCTGTAGAAATCTAGTCAGCTTATCTGTGGAGAAGAAAGAGGGTAACATTAATACAGGCTAGTGTGGGATGACACAGGGATTCAACTCTTCTGAACTTAGAAGAGATGGAGTTATTGACCTTAGGACATGCGGGAGATGTTTGCTCTTTCCCTAATACATACTTCCTTGTCATGGATCTACTCATTTGCTTCAATTTTTTCTTAAATGTTTTTCTGCATGCCCTTTGCCTCCTCATTTGTTTTTCATTGTAATGTCTTCATCTCTACTCTCTTTTTTTTTTTATGTCTTTCCTTCTGTTTTCATTGTTTCCGGTAACTTCGACTTGTCTCCATCACATTTCCTATTGTTTTTCATTGCTAGGCTTTGCCAGTTTTTTCTTATCACTTTTCTCTTCTCCTCATGCATCCTCTTCGTTCGGCTCCTTTCTTTCTCTCCTATTTCCATCCTTCATTTTCTGTCTCCTCCTTTTTATTTTTCAATCTGTCGTTCTTCCTTCCTAAATTTTACTCTTTTCCATTTCAGTTATGTCTCTTTTCAACTTTCCCCCTTCTTCCTTTCTTGCTTCCTTCCATATCCATCATGATTCCAAATTCTGCCTGGTACCTGACCTACTCCATCGCTTTCCTCCATTTTCCTGTTCCATTTCAAGCCTAATCTTTAAGCCCATATTAACCTTTATTCACGCATTCACTTACCCACAAATATGAAGTGGATACCCATGTATATAAATGGAACGTAGACAACCAGGCCGCTGAGTATAAATATGACGCAGTAGACAAATTGCATGCCTGGGTTCTGGATGATGGGAGCGATGACTAGGTAGATGGACGCTAGCAAGACAATGATGGGGACTGGAAGAGGAACCTGCAGAGCGCAATGAGGAAGACTATTGTAGGAAATTTGAACAAAATAGCAATGTATAGCAATGACCTAAACATATAACCAAGAATGATTGATAACATGTCAGTCACAGAGAAATCAAAACTTCATAATCACGCAAAGTCTCACTTATAATGTTAACAACCAATTTATTATCATTATCAATTTATTATCACTCATTGTCCTTTTATACTTTTTAGTTCAATAGACTAATAAGAAAAAAGCACAATATGTGACAGTCAAGACAATTTTGAAGAGCAATAATTTTACAGTATCAACTTCCTAGTAATTCACAGCCTCTACCAGTTATAGTCACATTAAGCAGGAACAATGAGAACGTCAAAATGGAATACATACACTGATCACTACAACAGCATAAAGACACAAGAATCATACAAAGAAGACAGAATTCTTTTTGTAGGCCCATGATACATGTGTACTTGTAAATCTTGATACGGGTACTTGTAGATCTATAATGACACAATAACTCTCACCTACTGAGAGAAATGAACATTATAACAACTGTGGGCACCGCAACATTGCCAAGTCATGACACGCAACACATATTCACTTATCACCACCCCTCCCTCTCCCCCACCTCCCTGGTGCAAATCGCAGTCGCAAATCACCACAAATTTCTGGATATATGAGGCTTTCCTGTAATTTTGTGAATCTTTACAAATTTCAACATTTTCACAAATTTTGTGCAAATTTTGCCTATTTTGGCCAAAAAATGAATTTTTTTATACCACAACCGCAATACTGCATCCACAGGAATGCAGAAAATGTGTTCCATTTCCACAACTTTCCAACAATACCATAGTAAACAATGTAACATGTTGATAAATACAACAAAGTAACAAAGCTATAATTATTTGCAAATTTGGTGCAAATTTTCGCACAAATTTTACCACTCACTGCATGCAAATTTTGTAATTCTTGATGCAAAATTTGGAACTATGATAGGCAATTTTCTGCAGTCGTACCTTGTATGGTCTAGGAGTATCTGGTTCTATGACTCTGAGAATCAACAAAGCTCCAGTGGTGATGCCATAGAAAAGCCAAGAGGCGAAGCTGAAGAAGTCTATGAGAGTGCTCAGATCCCCAGGGATGATAAGGATGAAAGACAAGATCAACTGGGAAAAAAAAGGCAATCAGTTTATTAGAGATACTGGAATACTAATCAAACACATTCCAGACTAACATAGCAAACATTTTGATGTATATTCACAAATCGAGGAGTGCCTGCACAAAGGCCTATCTTTCTTATATAATTCATGTAATGATACAGTCTTTGCACAGGCAACCTTAAAAATTAGCTCATTTGCAAATTATGGTACCAATTTGTCCAGATTATTAAGATGACTCTGGTATAACGTTATTATTATCTGAACTGATTTACAAATTCACAAACAAAAAAAAAAACACACCCCTTATGAATAATTAAGTGTCCTCATGTTACAAAAATGGTTGTTAATAAACCCACTGTTTTTCCAGACTCCTTTTTACTGGAATATAAGTGTGATAAACTTCATAACTGTGGTCTGTTGAGACAATGATATAGTGTGTGCAACAAGCTGCAGATTAAAAGCTGCAAGCTGCAAGAAAACTTTATTGCCCTATGCCCTCATCAGAAGAAAAACAAAAACTAAAGGTACAAACTACAAATCACAACCTGCAGCCTTAACTGCAAGTGGGGATAAAGGGTTGAAATATTTGTTTATAATTTAATGCTCACTTGGTCCAACGGATGAACATATAGGTGTGGTTGCAAACTGTGAAAACTTCTAGCAATACATGTAGTTAGCCAGACATACTGTTCAAACAAGAGGTTTCTGTTTTGTGATATCTGTCATCAGATCTTATAGAAATGACAACACAAGGACTTCATCATGCAAAAAAATAAAAAAAACATACAAAACTCACGGTAAATGAGACTGCTGGCATGGGTGTGTTGCGATCAATATTTAAGAAAGATAAAATTTTAGGGAAGTGGCCATCTCGTCCAGCAGAAAAACTCAGCCTGAGGAGAAATTAAATCAACAAATATGTTTTGTATATTTGTATGCATATAAAGATTCTCGAACATTGATGATGATGTTTATGATAATAGATTGGAAATAATGAAGAATCAGAGACTTGTACACTACCCATTCGTGATTAAGACCTTAGTGACCAGCGATGAGTATACTTGCTGCTGAGGTTAGCGCCCCAGGATTAGTGACGAGAATTCTCACATTCGATGGTCCCTATTTATAAACCAGTCCAGGTTTTCGTTAATCTAATCCAGGTTTTCTACTTCCTGCCCAAACGGAAATAGACATTTCAAATGGTGTTTACAGTCTGATTTGGACACAGTGTGTACAAAATGTCAAAAAAACGTAACTGGATGCTATTTCTTAAACAAATAGGCGGCAGCCACGGTCCTGGGGATAAGGGTGGTCAGAGTAGGGCTGGTCACTAAGGTGTTCAGACCTGAAGAACAGGCAATATAGATTTCTATCCTGAGAATTCAAAGTTTTGTTTTAATTCGTGGAAATAATCATAAAATTATTAAATTTTCTACACATTTTACAATTTTTTTTCTCCTTGTGCAGTATATAAAATGATAGCATTGTTGATGATTATGATGATAAACTGAGATTAAAAAGAACTATAACAACATCCACAAAACAGTGACTTACCTCCCAGAGGAAAAAAGGCAGCCATTGGAGGAACCAAAAGTGGATGCTACCACAAAACAGGGTATCAGCCAAGACATCACGCCCAGCATGCGGTCACCCCATGTCTAAAAGCACAAAGATACAAAGGCACTATTCAGTACCAAAATCTAAAATTATATGTGATCATGACTAGACTATCATTCCAATTTCAATACAGTATTTATTTGTTCAAAACAAGACTATAAGTAGGACTATAATTGTCTGTTTTTCGTGCCTTTCTTCATGTTTACAGTTATAGATCTGCTTTAAATAATATCAACTTATCACTCCCTAGAACTTTAAGTGGTTTTCTTAATCATTTCCCAGTGCATTATTTCTAAATTTCCAGAACTCCTTGCATCTCTTGTTGACTTCTATTTGCCAGATTTAAGCAGTGTAACTATTTGTTCATTCTTTTCTTCTTTCTGCCTCATTTTTTTACTCCTTTTCTTTCTTCCATGTCAATGTGAAATTATCAAAATTTACTTGCAGGGGATGATATATACATGACTTATTTATAAGCCATACTATGCTGGCCACTGCTACTATCACTACCACTACAATATCATCCGCTGCTGCTGCTCCTGCTGGTCCTGCTGCTGCTGCTGCTGCTGCTGCTGCTGATGCTGATGCTGATTTGACTACATATTATTATTACCACAGCAACAGCATGTGAAATCATGATCTCCTCTTTAGACATCACAGCCAGATAGCCTATGTTGGCCAGCACATAACACACAGTTGTCAGAGGGATACCAATCATGATGGCTCTAGGGAGATTCCTGTGAAAGAACAGAGTAAAGGTGTAACTGTGCTGTTCAGCTGTCAAATATGTGGCACTGAGAATCATGCACAACATTTCAGTATAGCATATTCATTTGAGGAATACCACAAAGGGAAGATGGTAACAGAAACTTGTCTAAGATGCATTTTTATTGAAGATCTGGATTTCACATTATGGCTGGCCTAGAAAGTAGTCAAACATTCATCAGACCCTATGTTTTGAATGAAGTGACATTAATCATCATAAAAGTGTTTATCTGACTGGCAACATTTCTAAGCATAATGCCGTATACATTGCCCAGAACAGTCATAAAGTACACTCATTCCTTGACAAAGTGTCAAAGGTTACTAGTGCAAATGTATCAGGTGCATATTTTTATCAGTGAAAAAAACAATATGCCATTCATGTAACACAATATAATTTGTAAGTAACTGGTCCTTTTCTGCTCATGTTTCTGCAGTTGCTAGTACTTACTTTGTTGGATTCTTCAGCTCTTCTGTTATGAAGTTAAGGCTGTTCCTGTGAAAGAAAATAAACAGAAATTTAAGCTTTCATTTGTCTCACATCTTCACTAAGAACAAAACATAGTTTTCATCGGTCTTCTACACAACATTCAACAATGCACTTGCACAAACTTCATAAAACAACAGTTGGTATATTCTGGCTAAAGTGCATGGGATTATCAGTACAATACAGTAATACATGTAATTATGTTTTCAAAAGAAGAGAGTGCTTAGGGAAAGTGGAATGTGAAAGGGAGGTGATAGATGTGTCTGAAGAGAGGACGGAAGAGAAACATGGATACATGTGATGAAAAGAGAAGTAAACAAAATGTGGACGAGGGAAAGGGGACAATACAAAGGAAAAGAGAGAAACAGAAAAGAGAAAGAGAATGGATCATGTGGATAAATTTAAGGGATGTGGAGGAGGAAGGGGCAGAATTCATAAAGAGAAAGAAATCTCTGAGTAAGGAGTTTATGGCTTTTTGGCACAATTATAGTTATGCTGCACCTTTTCAATTGCAACAGTGAAGTATTGGGTGAAATTTTCCAATTAGTTGTGTCTGCACAGCAGCCACTAAGCCAACCCTTCTATGTTCCGAAATTACAAAGAGATTTTTAATATTCAGCATACACCTGGGACCTCCTGACATACTGTTTTTGTCTGAAAAGAGTCGATATCAATATATATTGGGACAGGGCAGAAGACAGGGTGGGGATGAAATTGAATATGGAAGTTTTGGGATGGGAACTGTGACAGCAGATAAAAAGAGAAAACAGATATGGAATGTAGATGTAGATGAATTCAGAAGAAAGGAGCATGGGAAAGGGCGTGCCTCTCATTTATCTTCTTCTCTTCAACTCAAATTTAGCTTCTCCAGGCACAGAACGTGTGAGAGTACAAGTTGTGGAATACCTGTGTACTCAAGGGTTTTTTGTTTAGCACTCACACAACCTGAAGAAGCGATTTTATGGGCCCAATTTTTACCAGCCGTCAAAGGCCCAAAGTCCATTGTAGAATGCAATGGCCACCTTCTGGGGGTCTTTACTTGAGTCCTCAAAACCTTCAGCCAAATTTTCTGTGTTCCCTGTCAAGAACAAGATGATAAGTTTATGTGCCTGGACATAAACTGGCTGTTTCAATGGATGAATGAAATGGACAGACAAGTAGACAGATGGATGGATGGATGGATAGATGGATGGATGGATGGATGGATGGACGGACAGACGGATGAACGGACGGATGGATGGACGGACAGATGAATGAATGGATGGATGGATGGATGGATGGATGGATGGATGGATGGATGGATGGAGGGTGAAAAAGGATGGATGGATGGATGGATGGATATATGCATGCACAGACAGACAAAAGGACAGATAGATGGACAGATCAATAGACAAATCAATAACTGGATAGACAGATAAAAGAAGAGTACATAGATGAATAGGAGAATAGACAGATATGCTGGACATACCAAAAGACAGACAGATAACTGGATATATGAATGGATCAATGGATGGATAGATGGAGTTACCTTGGATTAACTTGACTATCCCACCAACACTGATAATAACCAGGGCAATGAGCTTGGTGAAAGTGGTGACATTCTGTACCATAGTGGCAGCTTTCACAGAGTAGCTGTTGATGAACGCAATGATACCTGGGGACAGGAGATCAGAATTTGGGGTAACTATGGTTGCAAATGAAAAAAAAAAATCATCCTCTCGTGATTGTTATAATTATCGTCATCAGTATCAGCATTATTTGTGCACAAGGAGGAGAATTTTGACCTGCGACCTCTTGTTGTTGTTGATATAACAAGATATATCGTCATCAGTATCATTTCCTTCATTTTCATCTTTACAGTCGTCAACGAAAGTTCCGGGTCCGTAATTATTACGGAGCGCAAAATTCTGGCATGGGAGGTAATGATGCAACTTTAACCACTGTTTAGTAATTTATTAGGCTACTTCCCTTGCTTTTTGGGATCGTTGGCGATATCAGTCTTATTAAATTCTACCATGCGAAGTTTTAAGATGCTGGGGGGAGGGGGGGGGGCACGACATGAAATGTCAGAGGAATACTTTGAACAGACTGAAATAAATCAGTAAGCAAAGATTCGTCACCATCTCTATCATTTTTCTTCTTTATCTCATCAACATTATCAGCAACGTTTTGTGCACATGGAAGGGGAGAACTTTGACTTATGACCTCTCGTTATTGTTATAATTATCGTCATCAGAATCATTTCGTTCATCTTCATCATCACAGTCGTCAATGAAAGTTCCGGGTACGTAAATATTATGGAGTGCAAAAATTCTGGCAAGGGAAATAATGATGCAATCGTAAGCACTGTTTAATAATTTATTAAGTTATTTCCCTTGGAGTTTGGGATGGTTCCCGGTGGTTTTGCTCCATGATATCATAGTCTTATTAAATTCTACCATGCAAAGTTTTAAAGTGCCAT
>JAWQUT010000156.1:99394-117805 GCA_033807755.1 Ellobium chinense
TAAAATCGTTGGAAAATTTTGCGTCTGATAATCTTAGTTTGGCATCGATACCTCATTTTTAAAGGCGTCTATAGTAAAAATTGTATATACTTTTTGACCTAATTAGAAATCGAATCTCAATATTTTAATGAAAAACACAGTTTGGTAACTGTCTTTAGTTGACTTAAGAAGTTTTATTTCTTAGGTCAAAATAGAAAAATTAAGAAAGTGTGTGCCAGTGAAAAATTGGTAACGATGCGACTATTCTATCAACAGTTATTAAAAGAAACAGTTGTTTGTCATTTGTAGCAAAACATGAAAATGGTAGATACTAAGTTCTTCATTTTAACGGCAGTACGTTTCTGTAGAGTTAACATTAGAAACTGCGCCACTAAAAAGTGCAGTCGATTGATCGAGCCACAGGCACACAAAGGCTAGGTTCGACTGTCCTGAGTCAAGCTGTCCGTCCAGTTTTACCCTGTGTTGGCGGACGAGAACTAAGGACGGATCACTGAAATTCCTTTCTCCCAAAAGGAGAACTCCAAGATCCGCCACTGAGTGACGCAGTTATTTCTTTCCAAGTCTTTAATTCCTTATCCGTCGGTGTTTTTTTGTTTTTGTCCTTCTGTCCGACCGTTCGTCTCAAGTGAGAGATAACGGAAATTTACCCCCTCACTACACTCTCGTGACAAAAATTTTGGGTTGGTTCATACTCGCACGCAATCACGTACTTCCTGTCAGCGTGACGGTGTGTCTTTTTTCAGGTTCTGTTTGTCTCTGTGTTTGAGATAGATAGATAGATAGATAGATAGATAGATAGATAGATAGATAGATAGATAGATAGATAGATAGATAGATATGACTGACTGACTGACTGACTGACTGACTGACTGACTGACTGACTGACTGACTGACTGACTGAGAAAAAAAAACAGTTAGAGATAAAGAGAAAAAGAGAGAGTGTGAGAGAGAGAAAGACAAAGAGACAAACAGTGTGAGATGGAGAGACAACGAAAAAAAAAAAAGACAGAAACAGAGACAGAGAATGAGAGAGAGAGAGATGATATGTCACATGGTTGTGACACAAGGAGGAAAAGAAATGTCGAAAGAAATAAAGAAACAGCTTTATTTCGACTTACAGCCATCTCATGGCGCGCTTGAATATAAGAACAAAAACACATTACAGGCTTGTTGTTTCCTGTCTGGTCATAGGGCGTAACTACTTCGTCCGAGGATCTCCACCTCCCCCTTCCTCCCTCCCCACCCCTTTGCAAGGCCATCGTTTGAGATGAGAGTCCCTTAAATATACCAATAGTATTTTCTCATTATCCCATTTTTTCCCCTTTCTGTGAGGGCCTGCTGATCCTCCAGGCTTGCTCTCCACCCCCACTTCCCAATCCATAAAACACCCTGCATAGTGCATGCTGCAAGGGTACCAGCTACGGCCCGGCCTCGTCCGAATCTTGTACAAGGCCTCTCCTTCCCCTACCACCCATCACTATGTTTCATGTCTACCAACTCACCTATCATGGTGCCTATGATGAGGGCAATGCCGGAGATAAGGCCCACCTCCCTCTTGAGGCCCACAGCCTCCACGTGCACCTGGTCATCCTCTGGCACCACCCGGCCATGTTGGTCCAGCGGCTGCTTCTCCAGGATCTCATTGGGAGTCTGCAATCAAAGACAAGACAAAGGCTATGACAGTCTCCAAATTGGGTTCTACGAGACATTGGATAAAGTGAACAATGAACGAACAAATCAAAAGATAGAAATGAGTGTGTTGATGAGATCTAGCAATACCGTAGTAGGAAGGAGAAGAGAAATGGTAGGCCCTAATGGAAGGATCTCACAACCTTAAACATCGCGTAAACTACTCCGAAAGACATGAATACGCCTAGCGGCGTTGTGTTCAATCCCATGTCTCTTCTTTATTCATATTCTCTCTCTCTCTCTCTCTCTCTCTCTCTCTCTCTCTCTCTCTCTCTCTCTCTCTCTCNTCTCTCTCTCTCTCTCTCTCTCTCTCTCTCTCGACCTGAAGACATCATGGATTCATGGATTTACTTGATACTGCCTGCAGATTCCCTGAAATCGTAGTGGCTCTACACCACACGTACTGAGTTCCTTACATGTCTGGGGGAAAGGATTCAGGACAAAGGCCGGGAACTCTCCCATGGGATGTTTGTGTTACGGGTAATGTTAATTGGGGAAAAAAAGGATCGTGCCATTTGGATCTAAGACCTTTCAAAGTGTGTTTTATCATCCCTGACCCTGATTTGCCTGGATTATTGTTTTATGAGGGAAAAAATACTAATACATAGAGGCTGATTCTGTAGGAGCTGTTGCTATGTCACTTTAGAAAGATGCTCAGCAAAGGCTGAAAAGCTGTAATAGTAAAGACAATTGTAGTCTGTGATTTACTTCGCTGGTCTCCCCGTCTGAAGTGAGCACCGACATGCGGTAAAGGCATAAAAGCATCGTAGAAAGATTCAACCCAAAATGCTAAGTGGCTAGGGTTTTCCTGGACGTTGTGATGATCTCAGATATTCTAAGAACTGCCTTGCATGAACAAACTCTTTTGGCTTGCGACAGTGCGACAGTTACAGCTATGTCCGGTAATGTACAAAATATGAAACGGAAAAATGTGAAAACACGAAGCAAAACAGACGAAAGAAAAGAATATTAGTCCACGTCACTGTGTGTCAAAAAAATGGATTGTAGCATTTTTCATACCCTGAGAAAACGCAGTGAAAATGTTTTTGTTACAAAGGAAGAAAGAGTCAGGATATATATCTTTGCACACAGGTTGTTGTTTTTTGTTGTTGTTTTTTTTCCACGTCTCTTCATGAGCCTTCAAAAACAACATGGTACCCTTATTTAAAGAAGGCCTAAGTCATTTTCCAAGTACAGTGAGGGATTCTTATCTTGAACTGTCGTACTCAATGGACACGATCCACATGTATTTCAAACGAGCCAGAAATGTTGTAGATTCTCTTTTCGATTGAATTTTCTTCCGATAATGTAGTCTTCAATTTCTATAGCCTCAATAAGTCTGGGTGCAGTGAGCTCATAAGCTCCAATGTGCTAATATAAACTTCCTGAAAAACATGAAGCAAACAAATGAAATAATATAATATTATACGAAATTGTCCTACCTCAGAATCAAGGCAACGTCGGGTGACGGGTAGATTTGTCACAATTATCTCCGCTGTTTTAATTTTCCAAACCATCGTGGATCCGTGTAGCTAAAATTTCCCGCACAATTTCACGTTCAACTGTTTTATTATTATTATTGGCGCAACCAGTCAGTCAGTCTGTCGACCCGTCACTCAGAGAAAACCACGCGACTTGTGAATGATTCTCCCGTGATGTTTGCCTAAATATGGTGATAGGGGCTGGGTCATGGCCATATTAGGGTACTGTAAAACCCCTAGGCTGTTCCATATTTGGGAGGCGGTGTAAAAAGTCGGATCGAAGTACGACGCTTGAATTTGCCTGCTGATACCAGCATAGTCTGGATATGGCGTTAAAGAATGGTCTTAGCTCGTTGGGAAAAGCCGTCATTATCCTATAATTCCGTCACAATTTGTTGTATTTGATGATAAAATATGATAAAAATCTAACAGGACAAAATAAAGGTGCGGAAAGAATTGAACTGAGGGTGGCCTAAGCAGGAAAAAGTGGATAGAACATCGCTTACTCAAACGATATCGGAGATGGATGAACGCATGAAGGAGGGCAGATAGACCGGAGAAAGGAATGCGCAGAGAGCTGTCCAGAGTGTAATAATTTTTTTTTTCATCTGTAAGTAAGCATGTAAGCTATCACTCCTATGTTTTCCTTAATAGTGGCCCTTAGTTTAATTCGCGTTTTTTTTTTCTTGATCATAACATTCTTCATCAAATCATATTACATAAAAGTAAAAAATAAAAAATCTCCCCATGAGAAAAAATGATAGCTGAATTTTTCCTCCAAGGTAAAAAATACGCCACCTGACTTTACGTCTAGAGTGGAACTTCATATGGGAGTCACACGGGTTGTCAAATGCAATTGTTCAATGTGAAGGCATACGACGCAAGAGAGCCATCGTGGCGTCATGCAAGTATCATACGAGCGCGCCCATTCCTAGGTAACAAAAAGCCATATGCCACCCATATGACACCCACACAGACTCGACACCAGATTTCTTGGGCTGTGGTGTATCGATCAAAACCGACGATATTCTACAGTAAAATTAGCCTACTTTTTTTTTTTTATAGGTGCCGTCAATGGATGGTGACGAAAGGTGATAAAACAAGAACGCCGTTTGAGGTAGAGTTCTGTTGCTTGACCCGTTCGTGATACAGGTTCCTCCAAATCTGTAAGAGTGTGTGTCAGCCATCTGACAGGTTTTCCAGAACGTTACCATTTACGTTGTGCCCCAGGCAATATTTTCGAATATGAGTATCAGGAGCACTAACATGAGTACTCACAAGTCTTGTGTCGTCGATAGTCAATATCGATACTGTCACATCACAAGGGTAGATTCAGAAATTCAGAAGTCGGGGGTCAATACAAAGCTCCACAAGGTAATCGAAAGACAGATCTATTCAGATGGGTGTTATTTACAGTTGAGTCCCAGGCCAACTCCAGACATCGTAACTCCATGCTGATGATATAGCTTGCATCATATTTTCCTCTCTCTCTCTCTCTCTCTCTCTCTCTCTCTCTCTCTCCCCCTCTCTTTCTCCTCATAAAATGTCCGATACTTGAACGTAACGTGTGCTTTTGCGTTCAAGAAAAACGGTCAGTTTTTTATACATGAATCTATTGTCCCTCGTTTCTTGTTTCCAGAACACTCATTTGCATAATCCTTCCTCGGCCACAGACAAATGTAAACACAAAGAGTCAAGAGGTCAGGTTTTCGAGGTCACAAAGGTCACGTTGATCTGACCTATATGTGAAAAGTTCGTTCCCAGTCCTCTGTATTAGAAATAAGTTATGAAATCACATCGCGCCTTTTCTTCCTCCTTAGTTACTACTGAACGTATAATTACCCTTCAAGATTCGCCCGGGGTATAAAAGGAAAAGAAAGGCGTGATGGGATACCTCACTAATTAGGTCTCTGAATTCAGTCGCATGCTTCCCATCGGCGTTCTGTTTCATTTCAAATTTCACGAGAAAAACACCTTCTCCTGCACAGAAACTTTGCGGATCCCTAGTATACTGTCTCTTCGAACATTAGGGTAAAGAAAATAGATATGAAAACCCTCTTGTTTTAGAAATATTATGACAGTAAATCCATCTCAGTTGAGGCACAGTCAACGGCCAGTTGTAAGCAAGGCTTGCCTTCTTACGGTAACAATCGAATGGCGTAGCTTCACAATTTCTGGCACAATCTTAGTAAAGATGGTCTTTTGGACGTCCCTGTTTGAAATCTCCAAGACCTGAGGAATTTCAGCGGATTCGTTCCAATCATCAAGTTCCGAGATAAACTATTAGACTCAGTTCGCAGTGGAAATAAAAATGGACATCTTCGATTTATTTTCGTTCAGAACCAAATCTCCCCGCCGCCTCTGTGAACATAATGTTATGTTTTATGTTGGAATCTGCTCGCCATCGCTGAGCACCAAGCTTGTCATTTTAAAACAATAACTGTACCGTACGTTTGTGATACCTGCCACGAAACAAATAAACTGTACTAATCACTGCAGCGCCAGGATAGGGGAAGGGGCGGCGGCCGGCGCTTTCACAACAGTAAAGGCAGGACCTTACAAACTCGATTTCGAGGCAGCATCCTGGAATTCTCCTAAGGTTTATGGTTAGGGCTCGAGTTATGGGTAGAATTAGGGAGGAAAAAACATTCCAGGGAGAGCGTCTACACATTTCCTAGGGGGAGTGGGGAGAGTTTGTGGACACGCGCGCACGAGGGTGTGAGTGTGTGTATGTGTTTGTGTCTCTCTTTTTCTCTATAATGTGTGAGTGTGTGAGTGTGTGTGTGTGTGTGTGTGTGTGTGTGTGTGTGTGTGTGTGTGTGTGTCTCTGTCTGTGAGTGTGTGTGTCTGTCTGTCTCTGTGAGTGTCTGTGAGGGTGTCTGTGTGGGTGTGTGTGTGTGTGTGTGTGTGTGTGTGTGTGTGTGTGAGAGAGAGAGAGAGAGAGAGAGTGAGTGAGTGAGTGAGTGAGTGAGTGAGTGAGTGAGTGAGTGAGTGAGAGAGAGAGAGATGAAGGTTAACAACTTCCCGGATAAAAGTTCAGTGCTCTTAAACAAGCACCGCTGGCCCGATGTTCCGGATTGTGGTCAAAGGCACAGTGACCCTCTCGGAGGCATGACCCGAATGGAACTGACCTTATCAAAAGTCTCTTTCTCAAAGGTCATTCGCCTCCAGTTTCCACTCCCTCTTAGAGACCTAATACCAGCGATTGTTTATTTTTCCGTTCACTAGAAGAGAACCTCGCATATCTGCAGTCATTCTGGGATCAAAGAAACCACCAAACCAGTGGCCATACGAACGCATAACTACAGTGAACACTACTAATGTTTTGGGAGTTCCCCATGGTTACCGCAGTGCATTAACTAACGTAAGGATTATGTATGCGGCCCTATACAATGTCTACATGCATTCATACTGTCCATTGGCCTATATAATCATAATATTCATAGACCGTTTTTAATCATCAACTCCAACAAAGCTTACTTCCGATCTACGCAAATGAAAGTGTAAATTGTATCATCAAATTTCGCTTTCCAATTTAAAAGATGCATCAGCTTATAAATACCAATGTAACAGAGGTATTATTATTTGAGAGTTTACGCATTAACGATGGGATCTCTTACCATCGTGAGAATTACTTAGGTGTATCGGTGCTGAATGCACTCTTAGCAGCGTTCAACATGCAGAATTACTGTAATTTGTTTACGATGGTACGATTTCCCATCGTTAATGCGCAAGTTCTGTGTTATCTCAAGACGCCCTCGCCCCAAAAGAGCTAGCAGTCAGATGGTCATGCTTTTCACTTGTGGACTACAACATCTTTTTAATGTGTATTGTGTGTTTGTATTGAATGATATCTTACGTCATACAGTGCCTCATAACTGAGGTTGAGCACATGATCACAGAGAAACGTGATGTACTTAAATATATTTTTAAACCCCTCACTATAGCAATGACCGATAAATTCGATGTATACTACTTTTGAAAAGGCAGTATCGTGGGACTCTTTCAAAAAGTATTTAGATTTGGGTTAAGGGCGGGGTGTTGTTGTTGTTGTTGTTGTTGTTGTTGTTGTTGTGTTGTTGTTGTTGTTGTTGTTGTTGTTGTTGTTGTTGTTGTTGTTGTTTTTGGTTATTGTTGTTTTAATTCGCGGAGAGGAAGGGAAAGGCAGGGGGCATATCCTGGGACCCTTGCAAGTTAAGGTAACAGGTAGCCTTAGGCGTGGCGTGTTAGAGAAAAACAGACAACTTTCAGAAAGTCACTAGACAATGCGTTGCGATTACCCCTCTACCACGTCCACCAAGGCTGTCCCGAACAGTCCATATAACAGCAGTTTGCTTTTACGAAACTGAACTCGTGCCGCCAAAAATTATTCTCTTATGATCCCATGAAGCCCTGGACAAAGTCTTCCTGTGGATCCTGGGTGGTGATAATGAAAATAATGCGGTTTATATCCAGGATAGTGCCCACACGCGATCTCAAATTATCATTACCCCAGCAGACTTGATCACTCTAGGACTTTTTCAACTCCTTGTGGAGTATTCATTGCTGCTGTCATTTATATGCCCTGATCACTAGCGTTCTGACAGTATCTGTCGCTGCCTATTGCCATGTACCCATTTTTGTACAGATGGGTGGACAACATGAATGAGATGCTTTCCCAAAGCACCTACAACATAGGAAACGAACCCATGACCTTTAGATCTTGAGTCCAACGCCATAATCATTCGTCCACGCTGCTGATAAAGGAGGCCTCGCACCTTTCTTCCACCAGCCCTGGTCGTGGAGAAATTTGAATCCATCACTATGGACACCTTGAAGCTTTCTGGAGATCATTATCGGCCAGATTTGAGTCAGTTCTTCAGATATGATCCGTATAATAACATTTTTTTCCCAACAAATCTTACCGATTAAAAATGACTGGATGATACAGATTCACGCCAGGACTTTTTTACAGCAATATCAACGAAATTTGGGTCACATCGCAGCTTGACTGATAACCATTTCCGGCTGCGCATACCCGTCACTTCTTACAGCGGGGGTCTTTTCTCATTCCAAACCTTACGCTACCTTATAACACACCAGATCAAACTGCCCCAGGCAATATTTCGCCACCGGCCACCGGGACGTACTGGACCGTTCCGGATGTTCAACTTCACAATAGGGGTGTGGGCGATGGCTGTTTAAGGAGTGAAGTGATGTTTTGCGAGAAATAACAATAACAATAACTTTATTAGCTCAGATATACATAGTATACATATGAGCAAACAATGCAGATAAAGCATAGCAATTAGAATATGACGGACATAACATACAGAGGCGCAAAACAATCAAACACACACACACACACACACACACACACACACACACACACACACACACACACACATAAAATACCCATTTATATGGATGTTTAAGAATGGTGACAAGGAAAATAATTCAGTAAATTTAAATGTATAAAGTTAAAACCAGTAAGTATCCCCAGCTGTTCCCTAAGAGTGACAGCAAGATAATTCTGTCCGGCTGTTTGACTTGGCATACCACGGCCACTGTCGAGTTTTCAAAATAAATTTCCTTCACAGAGCAGAGATAGAAAGGGACAAAACCTGAATGAACCCTCTTTTAACAAAAATATGCCATCGATCGAAGTCATTGATGTCTCCCGATAGATCGATATTTCGTCATCGATGTGCCCAGTACTCTCTTACAACAGAACATGGTAAGATGAGGTCTTGGACAGTCTTCGTTCTGATTTCTTTGGGGAATCATACCGAGTTAGGGATACAGATAGACAACTCGTGTACATATTTTAACTCCAAGTTGTCCCCCTTTGCATGATTTAATGCAGATGTTTTCGATTTTGACTAGGAGAGTGGTCATGTGACCAAGGAAATCACAGTGATGTCATCGATAAAATTCAGTTAATGAGTCTTCAACGTCAACACGACCTCACCAATCTCTCCCCTCCCTTCCCTATATACAACCTTCTCCTCCCTCACCCCCCCCCCTCACACATACATACACATGATCACTACTGTCCACTGATAAGTTTGCGAACATATTTATAGTAATTGTGACCATAACCATAATTTGTAGTCGTTGATCTCCTCCTCCTCTTCTCCTCTTTCTTCTTTTCTTTTCTTTTTTCTTCTTCATCTTCTTTACGTCATCACTTCTCTTCAAAGCAGAATTTGTTTCATTTGTTTTTGTTCTTTTTACCACTGCTGTTGTTGTTGGTGGTGGTGCTGTTGCTGTTGTTATTATTATTGTTGTTGCTGCTGCTGTTGCTGTTGTTATTGTACCGTTGTTGGTGGGGGTGTTGGTGGTGTTGTGGTGGTGTTTAAAGAAGGGGAAGGAGACCAACCCTCTACCCTTTTCATGCCTGGGACTGCCCCCCCCCCNCCCCCCCCCCCCCCCCCAAAAAAAAAACGCTATATGTTATTTACTAGTATTAATGTTTTCAGTATTATAATGCAATATCCATTCTTCAAAGTCCGGACTTTGGATTAGTTTTACACCGTTCCCAGCGTATCCAGGGTTGGGCTTACCTGTCAAATGAGGTCACAAACAGCCATGCTTCTAATAAACGATTGTAGTCAACCTATAAATTACTTGAGCACCACGTCAAAACAACGTAATAGTGTTGCAACTGGGTCGGATGATAAACGGGTTACTTAGGGTAAAAGTATACTATCATGACCAAAAATGAAGCGTGAGTGTTCTGTATTCGCTAAGACTGTTAAGCGATGGAGGCCGGTTGGAACGACCTGAGTGTTGAATATGTTTGGAGTTGACGGACTGGGCAAAGTCCGTTGGTACAGTAAGGTGACATTTAGTGGATAAGATAAAAGTATCCAAACACACAGTGCGAACAGCGAGAGAGAGAGAGAGAGAGAGAGAGAGAGAGAGAGAGAGAGAGAAGAGAGAGAGAGAGAGAGAGAGAGAGAGAGAGAGTGGACAGAGAAAGTATCAAAGTAGGTCAGAAAGTAGGTCGAGGCGGTGTCATCATCATATCAACGTCACAAATCATTTGTCACATGTGTGTGTCGGAGACCGAAACTTTACTATTTTGAAAGTTTTTATGTATTTTTGTCGCTTGTTTGCCCTGACAATGCAATGTTTTCAGGTAAATGGTGTCACTGCCCTTGCCGCACTGATGATACATAATACATTCGTAAATGCTTAATCACATTCCACTTGTTTATAGCCTCCATACTGCATTGTTTTTCAACCAACTGACAGCCAACTACTTTTCATATAGACTCACTGGCCAAAGGCAGTTTCTGTTGACCACATCTTTGCCTATTGCTCTCAAGGAGATGTGATTAGGCAGAGTGACTGGTTTTTTTGTTGTTTTTTTTTTGGACATCGGTTTCACTAATGATGCGATGTCTCCCCACTCAATAATGATCATTGTGTTGATACAGTATTGATCAGCAGGGCCGTGACTACCTCGTTCGCCCTTTCCCTTCCCCTCCCTACTCCCATCACAAAAGTCATCGTTTGGGAGGTTTTCACCCTAATGTTTCAAACCTCTTTTCTCATTATTCTGTTTTCTTTGAGTCCTCCCCAGCTCCGCCTCTTGATCTCCCCCCCCCCCCCCCCCCCCCNTGGTCGCCGCCCATTGCGGGGGTTGCGGGGATGCCATTTAAAGCCTTGATTTTGGTGATGAGAAGCCAGGGGAGGAATTCCATATGTGTGCCAGAAAGTTTTCCGCATGCAACACACCGAACCAACAACATTCCCTAACCCTAACCATAACCCTAACCCAGTGTCAGGGTTAGAGTAGGGTTAGGGTTAGGGTTAGGGTTAGGGTTAGGGTATGCTGTTGGTTCGATGTGTTCCATGCGGAAATCGTTCTGGCACACATATGGAATTCCTCCCGAAGCCAGTAGGTGTGAATTTTCAAAGCCCCTTCACAACGCCACATAATAAACACAAGAGATATAATTTGGAATCCACCCAACAGACAAACAGAGAGGGAGAATAAGAGCGAGAGAGTCTGTGTGAGCAGTCAGGAAGTGTGTTAGGGTCACGGGTGAACACTAGGTTCGCACGTGGAAGTTAGGGGCCGATTCAGGCAGCAGGTATTTAAGAATCAAATTGCTGTGAAGTTAGCGTCCCTGTAGTGTAGTGGTAACACGTTCAGACTTGCAAGCTGAGAGACCCTGGTTCGATCCCCGGCAGGGACAGAAATTTTCTAGTCTAGTATAGGTTTTTTCGGCCCTTCTTCTTAAAATTGATCATTCACAGTAATTTGGTAAAATCCCTGGTGACACACTTCCTTAAAACAATATGTAACATCTGAAAAATTATCGGACGAAGCTTACCTTCCTCCCCCTTAAATATAAGAGAAAGAATACTATACTGTATTGCCTTTCCACCCGGATACATCTGGACAGATAACAGACACTATTATGTAAAAGCCACTACTGCGAAGATAAGATGTAATATAAATAAACATGACTGCTCCGGTCTAAATGAACTTTGAGATTACAAGTAGGAGTACTACAGTAGGGCGAACACTCTTTCACTTCTCAAATGCGAAACTGAACAAAAATTAGGTCGTTTGACCCACTTTTCCAAAACGGAAAACTTTAGAACCTTTTCACTTCAGACTTGGGACTTTCCGCACAATTATAGTTTAGAACTTGACATTTGCTGTTATGCTATGCTGCGACAGTAACTCAGTAATGAATTTATGCTGTACCACGGAAAACAGCGGCAAGTCAGTAGCAAGGGCAGTAAAAAATGGCCATTTTTGGAACGCTCAATATTAAATAGAGTTTACTCCCTTAGCTGTTCTCATAACTCTCTCCCTCCCCCCGCTGTTTCTCTATAGTGTTAGATTTCCCTTTACAAATAATAATATAATCTCTGACCAGACAGATCATAATGGCGAATGCCTTCTTTACAGGCATGTTATTACAATATAGCATAGCAACGGCCTCACCAATACCAGGTGTTAGCAGTTGGGAAGTATGTCAGGGTCGCGAGTGATCACAAGGTACACCTGTTGCACGTAGGGAATGATTCAGGCAGTAGGTATTTAAAATTTAAATTCCTGTGAAATTAACGTCACTGTGATGTTGTAGTAACATGTTCACACTTGCAAACTGAGAGACCCTGAGTTCGATCCGCAGTAAGGAGTGGACGTATTCCTGTGTTAAGTCTGTCGGCTTTCTACTAAAACTTGCTCTAAAAGCGATCTTTCAAACCCATTTGATAAATTTCCCGGTGACACACGTTCAAGATAATATCAACTGGATCTCACATGTCTTACCTTTAATGATATAGAGTATAATAAACTATGTTTTACCACCTGATATCACAGACACCAACGGCCCACCTGGACGTGAGCACCTGACGTCCCGTCGGATCGATCTGCCTGTACGAGTATATGGATCTAACATTCACAGTGAATGATTCCTAGATTGGCAAACTATTAGTTGTTTCAGGAGTTCTCTAGCTGCTGTCTTCTCATAACATGCTCTGCTCTATGAATTTTGTTCGTCTTCTTCTCATGTTCGTCTTCTTCTCACTGCTGTTAGTAATTTCCTTTTATGATCTGCCTACTTTAAAACCTGAACCTGGCTGTGTTTTCTAATTCTGTCAGCTTATCAATGGTTTTCTTGGGAAAGATACAATAGTGGTTTCTCCAGTGGAGACTCGTGACCTTACCCAAAAATCTAAAAAAAAAAATCCATTTTCCCATGCCCCCCCCCTCTTTCCCCACCCCACCCCACTCTTCAAATAAGTCACATAAAAACCATAAAAGATCTAGACTATATATATCAGATCCACTCCTCTTGCTCCAACTAGCTGAAACTAAGAGCTATACGGCTATAGTATGAGCATAACCTAAGAGCTGAAAGACAAAAGAAATGCAAAGAATAGAGGACACTGTATGGTCTCTGGTGTTTGTTTGGTCTTTGTATTTCGGGAAACGAATTACAATTTATTTGTACTCTTGAGCTATACTATTCCTTACCCCGCACTGCACAAATTGCACCTAATGACGAGCCACCGCTGAGTTTCCCTTTGCCTTATGGCTTCATGGCTCTGTAAACTAAAGTGTACATAAATTGGATGAATCACTACACAGCATACCTTTCATATTTACGGTGGTATCAGCAACGTGCAACAGCTGGTCATGTCACCCCAGACCAATATAATAATATAGCTTAATCCGTGAGGTGGATTTAATGCTCACGTTTTTACATTAACGTGCGCAACAGCTCGATATTATGTTGCATTGGAAGATGGTGCTCACTACCTTATCATTCCTGGGCCTCTCCTTCCCTTCCCCTCCTTTCCACATCCCTCCCATCCCATCCCCTCTCCCTTCCATGTCTGCCTGCCTGCCTGCCAGTGTGTTTGTCTGTTTCTATGCTTATCTGCCTGCTTGCCTGCCTGCCTGGATGCATGCATGCCCGCATGCCTACATTCCTAACTGTCCTATTTATCTGCCTACATTCCAAACTGCCTGTTTACCTGCCTACATGCCTACCTGCCTGTTTACCTGCCTACATGCCTAACTGCCTGGTTACCTGCCTACATGCCTAACTCCCTGTTTACCTGCCTACATGCCTAACTGCCTGTTTACCTGCCTACATACCTAACTGCCTGTTTACCTGCCTACATGCCTAACTGCTTACCTGTTCACCAACCTATCCCCTTATCTACCTGCTTGCCTGCCTGAGCTTATCACATCTGATAACTGAACCAAAGCTAAAAATTAAATTCAATTGAAATTCAGTTCAGTTTTTATTCATCTTTCTATTCCTGCATTCATTGTTCATTGCACATTCATTTCACTGACGACAGAAATGTTTTAAGGTTCACTTTGTGACATGAAAATGATTATGCGGTTTATGACAAGGATTAAAGACAAGAAAAATAACTCCCTCCACACTGCAGACAGAAATTATAGGCCAGGCCAATAGCTTGTTTTGATTGTACTGTGTTTTGTAATATGCTCAGCATTACGAGTAGGCCTAGTAACAGCAAATAATAGCATAACATGTACTATTACAGTAGAGATTTATATACATATATATATGCGTGCGATTTATGTAAGTAAATGTGTTAGCCTAGAAAGTAACGGGTTTATCCATGACATACTTTCCTTTCCCGCCCCTCCCCCAGCAAGCCTCCTTGTCTTTATTTTCTACTATAGCTGTCAACGTTGATCCAGCCGTTATACCTCCCTCGGAGGTGTCACAGTAAATATAGGCCCAATCAACGCTTTTTAGTTTTATATAGCAGCTGATTCTGCTCTCTCTCTCTCTCTCTCTATCTATCTATCTATCTATCTATCTATCTATCTATCTATCTATCTATCTATCTATCTATCTATCTATCTCTATCTCTCTTTCTCTCTCTTTCTCTCTCTCCCTCCCTCTTTCTCTTTCTCTTTCTATCTATCTATCTATCTATCTATCTATCTATCTATCTATCTATCTATCTATCTGTCTATCTATCTATCTATCTATCTCCTTCTCTCTTTTCCTCTCTCTCTTTCTCTCTCCCCTCTCTTTTCCTCTCGCTCTCTCTCTCTTCCGCCCCCTCATTTCCTCTCTTTTTCTCTCACTCTTCCTGTCACTCTCTCCCTCTCTTTTTTCCTCTTTTTCCTATTCTCTCTCCCTCTCTCTCTCTCTCTCTCGCTCTCTCTCTCTCTCTCTCTCTCTCTCTCTCTCTGTTCTCCACTCTATCGTGCATGCCCTCCCCCCCCCCACTTTTTCTCCTTTCGCCATCCTACCCACCCACAGTTCCTTTCACAAACAGGCCTAAGTATAATAACACATTTTATAAAACACTTAGAATCAACAATAACGGATTATTTTTCTAAACTGCAAAGAGAGTTTAACTTTTGAACCACTCTCTAAGCGAATAGGCCTTCTACCGTTTTCTACTACTGTATTTGGCTTTGTAAATCTGAGAACCGTTTGTGAACACAGTATCAACCGCAGAAGTTTATGCTTGGGTATGAACATTCTGAGTGATACCATAAACAGTTCTATAGTCTTCTCAAGCGATATCAAATCAGCAGTAACATTTGCAACGTCTTGTAATTAACAAAGGTTAAAAAAAAACAACCAAATACCCCCATGCACAAGCTGTCGACACCAGCCGATAGCTGTATTCATTGCTCTAGACTATATCTAGGGGTTCTGTATCAGAATGCCTTGCTTTGTTGAATATAAAATTGCAAAAGGTTGGTTTGTCTTTCTCCGCCAGGTGTGAGGTGTGACATTTCGTACAAGTCTCTTTGGGAACCCTAAGGTTGAATTTTTTTACATGCAATGTTGAAACAGATCTGCTATTGTAATTTAAAGATACAAAAAACGTGTGGTCTACCTAAATGTCAAAAGCGCCACCTGGCAGATTCAAGGGAGATAATTTCAGGAAACTGACCCATTAAAAGCAGGGTTGTAAAGTCGTACCTACGTCGTCGGGGACACCTTCCCCCCCTCCCGCAATATATCGCTTGGGGCCCCTACCTTCATGTCTCAACCCTCCTCATAGAATTTTTTCTTCATCTCCTTTTTCTCTTCCTTTCTTTGCCTCTCCCCCTTAACCCCACCCGGGGGCTTCGAGTGGCTAGTTACGTTCCTGATTAACAGCTCAACAAATTCTCGGTCTGACGCAATAATCCTGCAAGAGCATCAATGAATTTTAGATGTGGATTACAGGAGTTGTGCATAACTAGGCTCAGCGGCAATTGATCTTGATCTATTATTTACACTCTCCTGGATGACGGGGAGGGGGCAAGGGTCACGCACCTATCCCCTCGGCACCTTCTGCCTCTCCCATTTATTTTGTGAGATTTAAGGACTAGCCTCCCACACCCCTGCACCTTCCCGCCCCGCTTCCCCTGTCCCCCTTTTGTCTATTCGTATTTCCTAGAAGACTTATTACATTCTTTCCTGAATCCTCAGACAGACCATGTTAAACTATGTATTGTACATGAATTTGATACCATATTATTCGAATACAGCGATCTTTCAAGTGTCTGTCAGTATGATGTAACACCTCTGCAGGCTCTAGACAAGGTATCCATGGTGATGGATTAACGATCCTCAACTTTTTTTTTCGGTCTCGATACCCATCTACCCACCTACACAACGGTTATGGGGAATGCAAACAGGTAGGGCTAAGCACTGTGTGCCATGGTCCTGCAGGAGGTCATTGCCCGGCTGTAGCCAGCAGACTCCTACTAGCTCTCATCTCAGACCAACATCTCCGAACACTGATGTATAAAACACAGCGATTTCTCACATTTTTTTTCACTGCTTGGCTCACAAGCAAGCGTGCCTTCCCACTTCATGAAAATTGACGAAACCGATTCCGAAATATCGTATTACTATTGTGCTTATGCTTCCAGCATCGACGATTGCCAGCGCAATGACCACACAAATCAGAAGGAAGAGGAAAAGGCGTAGATTTTGTGCCTGAACTAGGTGGAGGGGTGGGTGGATGGGGGTTATTTTCTATTTTCTTTGTGTGTGTGTGTGTGTGTGTTTTGCGCCTCTGTATGTTATGCTCGTCGTTTTCAAACTGCTATGCTTTTTCTGTATCGTTTGCTCATATGTATATTATGTATGCATCTATCTAAACTAATAAAGTTATTGTTATTGTTGCAGGATTTCCCTCAATTTCGAATGGGAATGGAGAGGGGGGAGTGTTATGATAGTCCTCCATCCACCCTCTCCACCCGGTTCCTCCTCCCTTTCCCGTCCCCCTCTCCCCCCTTCCTGGACACAGTAATTATATGTGCCTTTCACAGATGTTCCAAACCTCTGAATGCAAGCGACTATTCTATCTCCGCCATCGAGTTTAAGTTTTTTCCTTTGTTTGTTTGTTTGTTTGTTTGTATGTTTGTTTGTTTGTTTGTTTGTATGTTTGTTTGTTTGTTTGTATACTTGTCAACAAGAAATCTAAAAAAGTTATCGGCTGATTTGTATGAAACTGGAAAAGTAGGACGCTTAATTTGAATGAGAAATAATTAACTTTCGACACATGCCTAAACAAATGATGCATGTCATATACTAGTTTAACATTTAAGGTTTTAATAAGATCACTCAAAAACTTGTCCTGCCCTTTACTTCATTCTTGGCAGAAATGCTGACCTTGTTCTACAATAAAGACCAATGGATTTTGGTTGGCCATTCTACAAATCCACAGCTTCTACATTTAAAACCAAGTTCTTTCCATATTTCAATACCTCCTCTTTCCTCTCTCCTCTTCCCCCTCGCCCCTGGAAAAAAGTGCAAGTTTGGAAACCCCCCCTCCCCCACCCAAAAAAAAATTCCATAGCCCCATAATATGCACACATAACACGAATCAAATCAAAAACATAGTAACGGGCCTGCTCCACAGTGAAACTACAAAAGGAAGCAAGTCCTCTTTTTATTAAAACTGAATTAAATATCATTCTGAAGTGTTACCGTTATTCTGAACTAGTGAAATAAATCCTGTCTGTCAGTTAATTTCTGCAAAATAGGATTTATTCTGCCTATAATTTTCATTCGTAAGGAAACCAGTCCAGTGATATGTTATTTTTGCCACGACTTATTTTTGTCAATTTTTCAAAACTTGGCCTTTTGGACTTACTTTCTTTAGCCATTTCATGGCAGTACTTCCCGTATTGATAAGATTGAGTTATCTCACTCTGCACTGAGCGTTGCTGTGCACAGGTAAGCCAACATCATTTAAAAATGGCATGTATCATTACTTCGCATACACACCTCTCCCCTACAGATCATAAAATAACTTCCATTCTCTTTTGGAGGTATCGATATTTCATCCCAGTTTCATAGTGGTCGCCCTAATATAACCTCACTCATGAGTGCATTCGCCGTGCGAAAACCACGTGCTCCGCACTGTCCGGCCGACAAGCTAAAAAAGTGAGATCGGAACCCGTAGGAGGTTATCTGACTCAACAAAATATAACACCGGCCGGCGAGACCGGAACAAACTTGTTTCATCCAGCTGCCAATGGTATCGATTCGAAATTTGCGAAGAAAGAGGGAATGATGGAGATTTGTGGGTTTAAGAATGTGTCTGCATGTTTGGTTGAAGGATTTATGTGGGTTGGACCAGAAGAAGAAAACAAGTTTTTGCTGATTAAAATTGGAGGGCAGAGATAACATTATCATCGCGTAGTTCTCTGTGAAAGGTTTCCCTACCCCAATCCCTTCCCCCACACCCCCAAATCCCAGCCTATCCTCAGCCCCACCCC
>JAWQUT010000156.1:143308-183707 GCA_033807755.1 Ellobium chinense
GCACACACACCACACACACACACAAAAAATTCAGCAGAAACTCCTGGCTTGATGCAACCTTTCGATTGACATGAGAAGATTTAACTGCTCCTAATTTTTGTTACCCCCTTATTATGTTTATGAGCTTTGCGACATGAAATTGAATACATGAATTGTCATGAAACCAGCTTCAAATTCGTAACACAGTAACACTAAAAAATGCAACTGACCCAGTTTAAAGAATTCGACCTTATCAGTAGCAAGGACGAAACATAACTACTGTTTTTTTTATTTCTTTCTTATCCATTTGGATGACTTTTCTTTCCAGTCTTTTTCTTTGGTAAAATCAGTCATCAGGGTATACAACTCTGCAATAATAAAGTGATGTGCAAGCTTAATACAGACAAATGACATTTCTGATAGCTTCAGTTGTTTTTTTTTATGTGTGTTTTTTAAGTGTTCTTTGTTGCCATTTGTCTTAGCTGTTGTTGCTCTTGTTGTTATTGAAGGTGTTGACCTTCTCCACAGTGATCTCAAGTGTCTGGAATATATTGATTCGTTTGTTGGGGTTAGGATTTAACTTTCCTTTCTGGCACAGTTTGAGTTCCAGCCGTGTCTGAGACAAGGACTGAATCTCTGTCAGGTTACTGACACCAAAAAGTAGACGCCTCTGAAATACCACAAAAAATTTCTAAGAAGAAATTCACTGTCAGCAGGAGGCAAACCCAAGATCCTCCATCAAAAGAGACAAGCATCTATCTCTTGGCCACCCTGCGGATGGAATACGCTGGAACCTGCATGTTAATATTCATTCAACTACAATGATGAATTTCACAGAGATGGATTCAGTACTACTGTTATTATATAATTCAGGTGGATCTCAATAATAAGTGCACCTCGATATAATAAGAGGAAAATTTGAACTTTTTTCATGCACCAAGGATATCCTTATTACTGCAGGTTCCACAGTACACATTAAATGAAAATTGGGCTCCCCATTCCCTCACCTCTATCTCTCTTCTTCCAAATTGCACGGATTAACACAGCACTCAACATACAGACTAAAACAATGCTGGGCTTTGCATTCAATACAAACTTAGTTATAACAGTGCTTGGGATTTGCAGCAAATAAGATAGTACAGCACTCCAGTGTTTTGGTTCCACAGGTATGTTGTATAGAATGCTGCTGCAAACTGTCAAATACCTCTCAGTCAAACATCAACCACAAACATTTTTGAAGACCAAGAATGTGGGTCTTTGCTGGTCACTTCAACTGATTGTGACTTTGTATTCATATATAATTGCTTTGATCAAGAATCGCTGGCTCTGCTTTCCGTCGTGTTATTTTGTCCTCAATTTCTCAACACTCACAACTGACTGTCAAAGTTAAGCTTACCCCCCTTTTTTATGTTTTGTATTTTGTTTGTGATTTTATAGTGGTGCAAATCTTTATTTTTGTAGTTTGGCTCTCATATATTGCTATATTAAGGACTCACAATAATATTATTTCTAGGCAGCAACAATTATGTTCAAAATTTTCCAAGAATAACTTATGATGAAATATATATTTCAAGGCAATGCTCTCAGAGCAACACAATACAATAAACTTAAGAAAAACACTCATGTAACAGTAAGGCAAAGTTACATAATTTATTTCACTAACTTTTATTTGTAACATAAGCAAAATAAGGAGAAAAATTTTAACTTTTACAAAGCCAAAAGTCTTACAAAGTCATAATATAGAGGTTGGACGGACTACAATAACATATAAATGACATATGTAAAATATCTGAGGGAATGTCTTCCATACTAACAACATGTGCATAGATACATCATTATCAGCACTCATGACACCATACACAAATAATGTCAAACATGAGTAGTGGGCTGTGACAGATCATGAGTGGCGAAACTAGTGCTAACATCAGATTTGCTAAATGTTACATAACTTATGATTATCATATAGACACACCTTCATACAAAATCTTTTGCCATCTCAGTCATACATTCATACTTCACATTAGCATTCCTCGTTATAAGAAAACACACATAAATATTCATCTGCACCCAACTTGTAAAGAATGAGAAATGATAATGATGACTGACAATGGGCTGCTGCTGCTGCTGATGATGATGATGATGATGGTGCTGATGATGCTGATGATGAAGAAGATGATAATAAGAAGTATCACATTTTCATATCCTATCTGAGATTACATTCATTTTTCTTTTTAACCTCGACTGACAGATTTGTGACTATCAGATGCGTACAAAATATATATATATCATCTAACCCACACAATTCACATACAGTAAATCAGTTATGATGAACCATTTACAGTAGGACCACACAAACTCAGAGTCGAGAGAACCATGACCAGTTCACGATTTTAAGTTCATGAGTAACACTGGATGTACAGCAGACAACAAATAATATGAAAAGAGTTGAAACGACAGAAAAGAAAGTAAGAGACCCTGTTTACTGTCCTATTTATCTTTGTTAATGAACTAGTGCTTATTTGAATTAACACTATAGCTAAGTTGAAAGAAAATAATGTCCACATACTTTATTCAGCAGAGAATCTTGTGTCCTTTCCTAAAAGAGGATTCAATATTGTTAGAATGCTCTACAAATAATGGCCTATGTCAGCAGTTCTTGGGGCAAGTGCAGGGGGAAGAAGAGAAATTCCAACTGCACTTACTACATGGCTGCTGACAAAACTAGCACTGAATGTGACACAGGTACTTCAATAATCCTATTACTGCTTTAATGTATCACACAGATGAGATGAAAGTCAGTCTGTGCTGTGCACCTGTACCTCTTGATCGGGCTCAGGAGTAAATACTGTAAAAGTGTTACTGATTATACAGCTGGAAGGAAGTTAGATGATTGCTGTTATAACATGTTTTCACAAAAAAAAAAAAAAGCACTTCTACAGTAGCCTTGATTCACATGCAACTTACTATCCCAAGGCCTGTGAATTCTCAGAGCTCAAAACAAATGCGATAAAATTCACAGCATCTTCCTGAAGATTTGCCTATTTTGAAGTTAATGGATTTTGAGGTCGCTCTGTCTAAACCGAAATGCTGCTTAAACCAAAAATAAGTCTTTGGTCCAGCTGGTTTTGTTCTTATTGTTGTCTACTGTAGAATTAGAATCCAGAGAACTGCCATGAGTTTTGCAGATGATTAAAGTATATGAAATTTGAGAAGGTGAGGTCTAACTGTATACGCATCCATACACTCTAAGGCACTGTCTGTGATCATGAAAATTTATCCTTGTTCCCAACATGCGTCAAATTCGGGCCATCAATGACAGTGGTGACAACCTGATGCTGGAAGACAAAGATCTTGACCTTGTTGAAGATGTAGAGGAAGATGAGCAGCACAGACACATACTGGATCCAGCCCCACTTGATGAGATACCAGAATCCAGGAGTGTAGCTGGTGGAGAGTTAAGGATAAAAATCTGTAATAAGATAACTTCAGTGTCACCGTCTAGATAACCGTGTATGTCCCAGGGGACCAAAATAAAGGTGAAGGAAATTATCCTATTGTGGGCATGGATGGGGTTGGATGGAGTTGGAGATGAAAGGAAAGAGCTAGTGAGACAAACAGCATACCATTTGTGTTTAACATGAAGCTGGTTTAATGTGGAATGTCATACCATCAAAGCCAATGCTTAAATATCAGTTTCTTGCATCAGCCTAACCGCACAGCTTACATATGAACCAAAGTATCTTACTTGTATTCTAAAGATGTTAAACATTTAACTTTTTAGTTTTTCGTTTTTTTTTTTGGTCTGATGAGTGATGCTGCCATTTTATCACCGAATCAATCATGATTGACAAGAGCTGACATGATAATCAGCCAGCAGTTGTGTCAACCTCACAGCATAACTGAAAACAAATTGCTAGGATTGCACCAGTAATTTTTCAATTATACCAGGGAAACCCAATTGCCGTCCTGCAGGCCAAATATGGTTCACCAAGAGTATAAAATATGGCCCGAGAAATCATTTCACAATGTTCATAGGAAAGTGTTTTACCCTGTTCAGCGTCATGCACTGTAATGAAAGATGCAGCAACATTTTAGTTACCTGTAAATAATATAGCCCTCACAGAATGGATAAAATGCAAAACTGAATCCCCTTCTGATAGGCTGGATGCCCTCGAATTTTTTTACCATCATGCAGTCTCACTAAACAGCATGGTATCAATTCATCTTCACCCACTAGAAACCATGCATTATGTGCATCTTCTCTTCTACAGTGACCCAGAAAAATTTCTTTAAAGAGGATAAGTCAGAAAATTTTGTTGACATATTGCTGCTTGGTCTAACTCTCAACTTCTAATACCGCCACAATACTTCCTCATTAAAATGTTAAATATTGGACAGCTGCATGGGACAACAAGCTGTTGAAAAGCAAAAGGATGGGAAAGGGGTAAACAGAGGAGGGAAAGATTAGTGAATATAACAGACACATGACAAAATTCTTATTTTGTTTAAACACTGATGTAACAGTGCTGCAAGCAGTAAACAAATTAGCCCAGTCAGCCAGGCGTGACAGTCAGCTGTCATAGGTAAACCTTAGTTTCAAAAGCTTGACAGATAGGGGAATTAACTCAGCAGGATGTGCACAATACCTAAAATGCCTGTTGCCTGCAGGGAGCAAAGACCAATTCAGTACAGGTGGTTCACAATCCCATTACCGCCATACAAACAACTTTAAACCCACCTCCACACTCATCAGTGTGAGTGACTAACCTCGTACCACAAATGCATCAGATTAATTACCCTTTCAGTTCCAAGGCCCATCTTTTGAAATAAATTTGTGTTACAGATTAGGCCTATAATTTTGTTTGCGACAGAGGCACACTATGACAAAATATTGTGCCTATGGTACACATGTGTTAATCTATCCCTAAGGAAACTTGCATTTTAAATCCCCAAAATTTGCACCAAAAATTGCAAAATTTGCATGCAGAAAGTGATAAAAATTGCACCAAAATCTGCAAAAATGTTGCAAAAATTGCTTCATAACTTCCTATATTTACCACCTGGTCACTTTCTTTACTACTGAAATGTTGCAACATTGTAGAACTAGAACACATTATCTTTGTCCCTGTTCATGTAATGGTGCGACACAGGCTGAAAAAGTTTGCTGTTTGGCCAAAATCAGCAAAATTTGCACCAAATTTGCAGAAAATGCCTAAATTTGCGGTAAATTGCAAAATTGCAACAAGGCCTCAAAAATGCGGAAAACTGTGATAATTTGCGACCGCAATTTTCTGGGGGGGACAGGTTAATGGATGTCTATGGCATAGTCTCAACTCCTCCCCACAAAGCCATCTGTTGTCATTCACGTCTTCTCTATAATTGCATTGAGTATATGTAACCGGGTGGAAAGGCAATACAGTATAGTATTCTTTCCCTTATATTTAAGGGGGAGGAAGGTGAGCTCAGTCAGATAATTTTTCAGATGTTACATATTATTTTAAGGAAGTGTGTCACCAGGGATTTTACCAAATTACTGTAAATGATTAATTTTGAGAAGACAGGCCAAAAAAACCTACGTTAGAAAATTTCTGTCCCTGCCGGGGATCGAACCCGGGTCTCTCAGCTTGCAAGTCTGAACGTGTTACCGCTACACTACAGGGACGCTAACTTCACAGCAATTTAATTCTTAAATACCTACTGCCTGAATCGGTCCCTATCTTCCACGTGCGAACCTAGTGTTCACTTGTGACCCAAACACACTTCCTGACTGCTCACATATATGCACCTGAAGCTTCATGGTTTTACAGTACTATATAACTAAATGAGGTGTTCCAGGTGCTACCAGGGAAATGAAAGGGGTGGAAGGAAATTACCAAACTTACACTAAACAAGTTTCTATTGAGTGTGTGAGTTAGTTTTTTTAAAAATATGAAGCCACTCAAAATAGTAAAACTAAGGTCACCACACAACTCCGCACTGATAAAAACAGCGCCATCTCTGATTTCATGGACATGGACAGCTTTGTAATGAAATGCATTAGCTTTACACGAACTTGTCCCTCAGCTTTATTATTATAGTATGATTATACGTACCCTAGACTTGGACAACTTTCTGCTGTGCTTAAACTCTTGCAGTATCCCATTCATTCTAAAGAATGTGACACTCAAAACTTTTTGTATAATCAGCCGAACTCTTTTCTAACTTTCCTCTCATTTCTATTCTTTCTGCTTCTCCAAACCAGACAGCACAAATCTGTCTCGTCAGTTCTGGTGAGGCTGGATTTCATCACTATGCTACAAAGATGGCTTAAATCAGATTTAGGCCATTTGTGAATAAAGTGCCAATTTATTTATAAAATGAATGCCTACACTGACATGTTAAAAATTTAAGTTTGCCAATATTTTCTGTCCAAAACTGCAGTTTCAGATACACACTGTATGTTTTTATTTGCCATAAAAATGTTTCGCCTGTACCCTTTCAGAGTTGTGAAAAATGACTTCAGCCATTTTCATAGTACCATGACAATGTATGTGAAACTTATTGACTCCTTATGAGGAGATTGTGACAGCAGGACCTTACAATCCCATATCCCATGGAAGAAGTCCATAAATTTGAAATTGTGAGATGTTTAAATTCATTCACATTCAGAGCATTTGTTATTGTGAGATGGTTAGATTTATTCGCGATCAGAGCATTTGTTATCATGTGTTTTTTTTTGTTGTTGTGATTGCTTTTTCCTCTTTTTGTCTGGCTAAAAGACGTTCATGACTGTGAGAGCGTATATTATTGTCTCTCTCAAAGGCTATGACTCTGTCTCAGCCTAGAATCACATAATCAGAATTAATTAGCTTGCAAGGATACAAAAGAGTTTCCTCAGGGTAATTAATGACAGCTGAGATCTTGAAAGGAGCATCCGCTGCCCGACCGGCTGACCACACTCGGTTGGGATCCTGTAACACTGTTGTCACTGAGGAGGGCAAAGAGAGGCTTTTAACTCGTAGTTTATGCAGCAATATTCCACTCTAATTCACAGTGGCTTGTGGACAAATTGATCTGATGTTTCACAATTCTTCAGGGCAAACCCACACTATGACACATGCAAATGAACAAACACTTATCTCAAAACTCTCAGACCTACTGTAGTACAGAAAAGCCAGGTCAATCAATATGTAGCTTAATCCCTTCACATAATATAACAGATATGGCATTTTTTGATTAAAATTATATATCAGATGTGAAATGATGCCATTGTTCCATCTGCCACACGTTATACCTATAGGACTGAGTGTAACTTCCATGACATAATGTATATGGCCTATTGTATTCCTTTGTTTTAAATAACCAAAGTGTCAAGCTTGAGAAAAAGCAGCGCATATAAAAAACAGCTAACATCATGAAGAGTAAATCTATTACCTGAAAGCGGTTGTCTATAACTGATATAATAGTATTAACAGATAAATACACAAGGCAATGGCATACTTACCATTACGTTCTGTGTAGTTTCTGAATATTGTAGCAAGAGAATATGTGTCTGCATAAGGACTTCTAGGGTCAACCAGTGTCTCCTGAAATGTTACAATGTGACACTTTCTAAAAACTATAATGTGACTGATATGATAACATTTTATGTTTATATTCGCATTCAGGAAAATAATAAACTCCACCATCTGCACTCAATTCCCTCCATTCAATATGATTTTTTTAACCAACAATTCAAACTTTATTCTTACATTTATGCTGACAGAATACATTTAAAAAGTGCTTCTGATGACTTTGATTTCTCAGATTTAATTAAAACTCAACACATGGGTTTGAGAAAACCACTTAAAGAATGACACAACCCTTTCCTAGAGGTTGTAAAGCAGAAAACATGGTGTGCAAATCATCATTTGTGCATAGGAATTTCTACGTGAAAACTGCACACCCAGCTAATGAATGGCGCATTTTCTCCTTTAAGCCTGATGATCTTTGTACAACTGTTATTTGCAACAGCACCTGTTGCCTGAAACGACATTTCAACCATATCTTTTAGATACCTCTACACATATGGAGACTTGGCCTTTGCTAGAGTTTCTGTCTAAATAGAGATTAACGAGGAATAAGAACATCCTCTGATTTAAAATGAAGTAAGTTTTTGTCTAGATGGAAAATCCAGAAAAGCCCATGTATGAACATGCGCAGAGGTTTCTGAGAGCCAAAGGTGAAATCTCACCTCAGGCAACTGCTGCTATCACAAATAATGGTTGCTCCAAGATCATCACTCTTAATGAAGAAATACACATCTTTCAGAACTTCTGTGCGCAATTTTGCATAAAAACTCCAATGCACTTATGGTGGTGAATTACGCATCATGTTTACTGCATCACAACCTTTGGAAAGGGTTATGTCTCCCTTCAACCTGTCTTTCAACTTACATTGAACCTGATATCAGTGCCCTTGTGCCCTAAGAGCTGCTTCTGTCTCAGCCTCAAGTCAGAAAATACATGCAGGCTGGAACCAGGGATGGCAGAACTGTATTCTATGTATCCAAGAGATTCCATGTGGAACTGGGAAAACCTCTGATGAATAAAATATTAGACTGTGTTACCTACACTCCAAATCAAGAGCTGAACATGTTTAATGATATGAGGTCTGATACATCTACTCAGTTAATCACAGCTTCCCAGGAGCATAAAAAATAGTTGCTATGATCCTGTGGCTTTTACAGAAAATAGACCTATATGCCACTTGAAAGGTGGCTGGCAAAGGCCCACAAGGTTTTGGACTAATAATTAAAGCAAAGAATGTTATCGCAAAAATTACTTGATTAAATGGAAGTTGTAATTAAGTGGACCCAACCATTACAGTAAATAGCTCAGTGGTGTACAACTGAGGTCTTTGAAAGTCAAAATTAAAGCTCTCCAGATATAAGAAACGCTCTCATGCTGAGGGTCACAGTGATTCTGTGAACAGTTCCTCCCCAAAAATTCTAAAGTCTAACATGAGAATTATCAAACTTCTAAATACTTCATGAACTTTTACAGTGAAATGCAAGTGTAATTCTCTGCCATGTCAATATTCACCCTTAGCCTGTAGTAGAAAAACAGGAGAAGCTTGGCGCTGACCACTTGGTCTGTTCCAGTCATCGGCATTTCAATGTCAAGATTCAGACGATCATACTTGCCATCTCCATTGAAGTCATCTTCTCTTGCCTGCAGATGTAAATGTTCAACTGGTTAAAAGAGACACACTAAGATATTTTATGCATCAACTTAAGTTTTTTTCAGGATGGCCAAATTCCTAGTCCTTTTATCCCTCAAAAACTTTTCACTGGCTCAAAGGTTCCTTCCTCCTCCTACTATCAACATAAGTGAAATCTGTATATGGCAACCACTGTTTGTTCCTCATAAAAGTAGAGGACATAGACAAGTGGTAGCTTACATAGGCTGCTATCTGGGGGCTTTTTGATATAACTAAAACCTTTTCTCTTTGGTATGTAAGTTAAAATATGAAACATTAAAATGACATATTGTATATCTACTGAATAGTCAAACTGAAAGGAAACCCATAACTAGCCTCAAAATAATTGAACAACCCTTAAGAAGTTTCAGGCTAACCAACTGGCGGTCCTAGTATACAGAAATTTCTTTCCTCTTATGGTTCTTGCCACAGTTTGGGACATGAAAAAGGATGGTTGCGTGTTGGACAAACAATTGAAATAGGAGGCTAAATACAAGTAATACCATTGGTCATGCCTGAAATCCAGTCTCCTCTGCAGATGGTTACTATTTACAAATGGTTGCCAAATCAGGTTTGATTGTGCTAAATGCAGAGTCTCAAAAGTATTCAAGGTTGAATATTTTATATATAAAGCAAAGGACTGGATCTTTGCAACGAGCGGGTCCAAGTTGAGATCATTAGGTGATGTTGTACTGTTCATACTTTCGTCTCATTCCAGCAGCCCTGATACTTTTGCAAAAGGTTCAGTTGACCTTGAGCTCAGTTTGTCTGCAAAACAATTGTGCTTTACAACTGAGAATAAATCATGTTAGTTACAGAAAAGTCTTTAACAGTAATATGGTTCAGCCTTTATCATAGCAGAACAGTGGTGTGCCTTTGTTTGCAGAAATATAATTTCTCTCCATAATGTAGCTTGACCTAACTCCTTGGTCAGTACCTTCACAACAGGAATGCGCAGATATGTCTGAACAAGCTGGTTGTATTGTTGGAATGTGCTATACACAATTGTGTCTCCACTATTCTGTAGATCTAGCATGAGAATGAACTCTTTCTTGAAGGCCACATTTGGTTGCTCACGATAAGTTGCCTCACGAAGCCAAAACCCTGCAAAGCAGCATATGTACAAATATCATGAAATGGTAATCTTCTTGCTAATAGGGTATAATGTTTACAATAAACTTAAAAAAAATAAGATTTGTTATGAATATTGCATCTTTTAGACTACAATCTACGTGTAACTTCCAGCTCATTTTATTTTTCGCACACATTGTTTTGCTCAATCAGTCAGTTGTTCTCTAAAGACGTTCACTTCTTGGCTGAAGCTGTTCATGATGTATCATGATCTATGAACACACTCTCTGAAATGAAATATAAATGACTAAATCAGCTTCATCGTAAGATTTAGCCACAACTGGGACTAAAGCAAGCAAGAATGAACACGTCTCAAGTTGTGAGCAAGTCTTAGAGACAAAACTGTTATTATCTGCCTCAGATTTACGAATAAAGCAGTACCATAGCTTCTGTACACAATAAGTAATGGAGGTATGAAAGTCAAAATTAGAATTGCTAGCATCATCAGTGTGGCTTTGGAAACTAATGACGCCTTGTAGCGTCGCAGCTCAGGATGGGAGAAGATCTCGAAGATCGCCATTTTCAAACAATGTAGTATCGAAGTGAATGCTTCATTCTAGTTCTGCAGAAAATAGAAAGCCTTTGTAATAAAGCATAAGTCTAAAACATTTAAAAGGCTTGAAATTTCTAATTAAAGGAATTAAATTAGTAATATTCACTTTATTATTAAAATTACACGTCTTTAGGAATGTAGTAATTTAGTATGTGTGTTATGACTTTGGACCAAAATTTCATGGACCACATAAATCAACACCATGCCGGAACAAGGTTATGTTTACGACTTTTACGTAAAAAAAGTAGAAAGTCACGATGGCTGCATGCAGTACTTCGAGCCGACGATTTTGCAAGATTATTTCGTCATACCTCCTGACATCCTCTGGTGAGTAGATCTACATTGGACATGTTTCATGCAAGATTTATCTGCAGGACTTTATTGATAATACAACCAGATCTAGACTATCCACCCATGCAACACGTTGTTTTGCAATGATGCGTTTGTCCGGCTTGAGCAGCGAACTTCCCGATCCCTCATCTCTCCCCGGATTGCGTTGATTTGACCCTTGCCCCTTCTGGGCAAACAAATCCGGCTCTTTTTGAACGGATATATATATGCATGACAGATGCTTAATTAGAAACATGAAGTTAAAGAGCAAATGGTTTATAACGGTTTATTTATAGACTACTAGACTAGACTAGTCGAGAGGGTCTAATTGTTTTTTAATTAGTCTAGATCTAGAAAATAGACTAACGGCCATCTCCTGGAACAGGACCGCTCTTGCATTGATGCAGTTCATTTAGTCATTGGTTTAGCCACAAGATCAGTCCTATTCCGTAAATATCCCAGACTAACTTTACTTTGAAAAGAGAGGATAGACTCACTTAGTCACTAGACCTAGACTGTAGTGTAGTTGATAATGATGATGAAACAGTACACTGGTCTTGGTTAATCGAATAGTCTACTCTACTCCCAAAAATCTCTCATGATGCAGGTAATTAAATCTTAGACTAACCACAAATTAGTCCTCATCCGAATGTTCTCAATCTCTGACCCTGACCCTACTCCCTTCAGCATCATCCACGAACTTATCTCCCTTTCTTGCCCTTTCCCATATTTCCATATTTCTGGCCCCTGCTCGAACTCTCACTGGTCTATGCTCACTCAGTTCACCAATGATGCCAGTTCCCATCCACCATATTAGCTGGTGTGCTTAGGTGTTCCTCACCACACATTCATTCCCATGCACATTCCCATGCACATTCCCATGCACAGTCCCATCATTATGTATGTAAGATAGTCTCAATACAAGGTCATAGCAAACATTATGTTGTCTAATTATAAAAGTATCATAAATTGTAGATTACCTGTGTTTAGAATGGTTTGGTAGACTTCAGCTCCGGAGCACCAATCCCTACTCACACCTCTGTTACACCTAACTAAACCTTTGTCCACCTGCACCCACTTCAACTTCACCCATACCACCTGGCGGTACATCAGCCACATTCTTTTTAAAGCACTCAATAAAGGTTCCTTACACACAAACATGAAATTAGATTAGACAGTGCTCAGGATGTCTTAAACCTGATGCTTTCTCTTCATCAACACTTAGACGTGCAACTCTTGATCTAGATTCACATATCTCTATTTGGAATAAAAGCATTTGTAGATGTTGGAAGTTTTTGTCATATTTCAAGTCATGAAAAATGTTGGGAATTATCATAACAGCGAGAACCATGTGCAAAAAAGAAGTGAGGAGTTTGGATGGAAGCTCTGTTTTATCCATCATGAGGTCCTTCTTTCATAATGATACGTATTACTATGTATACTTATGAGATTGGATCAATGAATATCCTTTTTTTTTTTTTTTTTGGTAAAATGTTATTGTTATTCACTATTGTCATGTTTTGCATAGAAACATGTTGCTCTTGTCGATTACAGAAAGTGACTCATCACTCATCAGTAAAGCAAGTGTTGGTATTTGACAAACATCTTGACATTCAGAAAAGTCTTGGGAAATTCTGTTTTAAAAAAGTATCAGCCTGCCAGTGTGAATCCTGCAAAGAGATGCTGGAGTTATCAGAAGTGTTGCTTGGGCAGAGGAGGAGATAGAATGTGAACATGCCTAATGCTTTTCCCTAGTTGCAGATCAAGAATCATTAATACTAATCATAACTATTCTTCAATTGGTTTTTGAAAGATATGCCATGGCTGATTAACAAGATTTATACTGTATATTTAAGGGAATAATGCTACATGCGCCAAAGCAGATCTTTTTATAAGAACCCTAGTTGCCAGTAAGGAATTAAGCTCAGTTGGCAATCAGAGCCACCCGAAATAATTGGAAAAGGAAAAAGCAACTCTATGAATGAAATATTAAACCTCTTCAATGGAAACATTGCAGCCTGGCAGCAGTGCAACTTGGCACTGGGGAAAACAGTCACATACAAAGGTCAGATTTCATGGGCATGGGTGGTAACATTTGGACATTCATAGGTGGTACATGAAAGTTTCTCCATAGCTTTGTAATTGTAATAGCATGATTGACCGTTTGTGAAAGTTTGTGAAAAGTGAGACAGAGGTCTTTACGTCCACTTTTTTCATCCACTCAGAGCATTTGTTGTACAAGATGTGGATTTGTTTAATTTTTGCTTCCTTTAATAACCTCTTATAGAGTTGGCCTCATAAATGTCTTTGCAGTTAGGAAAATCACCACGTTTTCAGTTTCATGGGAAGGAAATAAAAGTTTCAGTTTATGATTGCTGTCTTCATGTCATTGCATCTCTGCAGCAATCTGTGTCCTCCTATTTATTTTGCACTATTTTTGTTTGTTTGTTTTGGTACTGTTTCATGTAGTCTTGAGATGTGCTCATTGTGTTATAATGTTATTACATTGCGTGGAATAATTTCAGGGCAGCACAAACTTTTTGAGTACGGCCATGCATTGATAAATAAAATAGTTTTCTGGTAAAATTTGAAAATTGTTAGCTGCAGGATTACTGCACTAAGGTCATGATGTAATGTCTTTCTCATGAGTGCATCTACTTCTGTCACAGAATTTATTCTTTGGAAAGCAGAAATGAATTTTAAAGCTTGAGACGAGTTAAAGATGTTGGAATTTTAAGTCGCATTCACTTGTTGTGGTTATTTGCTTTATGAACATGGCAAGAATTGGAGTTGTGACACAGCAGTCATAAATTTAACATGTTTGTTTTCTTTCTCATTGTTTCAGACTTAAAAACACTGTAACTAAAGTGTGCTCTCTGAAGTTCTTTTCATCCCAGCCTTTTCCTGCATTGTACACTTCCCATTTCTCGCACTTGTAAGACTTCTTGTACTTGTTGTACATCATGTGGGCTCCAGAAAATGCCAGTGCAGAGCTTCCAGTTATTGAGAGGATTGAGGACCCTCACAAGTTGCTGGAGCAAATTAAAGAATGCTTGCAGCAGAAGGACACACGTGGACTCAAGACTTATATTTTGGAGCACAAACTACGGGAAGAAAGCATCTTCTGGGAACTGATTCTCAAAATTGGCGAGTGCGTCACAGTAGAGACACTGGAAAGTAATCCAGGTTTCTTTGATGTGTGTAATCGCTGCCTGTCATATATCATCAAGGTTGGCAACCCCAAAGAAACGTTGCTTGCCCTTCTCGAACAGATGGACACCTTCATCGACGATATTAAATACAAAAGTTTTCTTCCTCATGTTCAAATGGCCATTCTGAAAATTCCCAATAAATTGTTCCATTCTCTTGACATCACACTTGAGACTTTGTCATCACATCTACGGTCCCTTCCTTTGCCTGAAAACATGCAGCTTGAAGGAGAAGAGATCAAAGTGTTTCACATCGACAAAGCGGTAGTCAGGCTGACAGATATCCTTCAGGCTTACATAAGCTTTCTTGAACCTTTTGTCTGTGCGGTAGATCTCTGCTCTGACAAGCTGACGGAAGCAGCAAAACAGGAAGCAGTGGTGCTGAAAAAACATCTCATCCGTGTATTTGATCATCCTCTCTGCTACTTGATATTGACATATGACCCAAAATCAGATCGTGTGGCTACTGAAAGTCGTACTTGTGCTGAGCATGCGATGACTTTACTCTCAAAGGTGGAAACTGATTTCCATAGACTGATCAGAAATGCGGGAAGTCAGAAGAATCTGGGAGCAGGAGATGGGAATGAGGAACCTACCGCAGATGTCAAGGCAGAGGAGTTGGGACAAGAAGACTATGATAATTATGAAAATGAAAAGAAGCTTGCTAGTGGGGACTCATCTAAGGGCAGTGTCACAGACTTTGTTGAGACATGGGATTTCAAAATGGACATCACGCCCCTAGCACAAGCATGTTTGGCATATCTCATCCATGTTGAGCATCTTGGAGTGGAAAAGTTTCCCTTTGTCTATAGGCATGACTACATGTTGGATTTCCACCTCAGCATTTTATCCCTGCTGCTTCAGAACACCAACTTCCCAATCAACTATAAAGGACTTCTTTTGTGTCAAGCGCTGATCGATGTAGTTCCGGGTGGTTCCATTCCTGCTGAGATCTTGGACAATCCTGGCTATCTGACAGTCATCAATGATCTCATCCACATCATGATCAAATGCCCAGTGAGGGATCATCGCTTACTGGCCACCAAGATATTCCCCAACTTCATCCGTAAATTTGACGATGGTGGTCGTTATCAGATCTACCAAAGTGTCCTGTCCTCTTGTGACCACTCAGGTCTGAAAGGGTATCTGATTACATTGTTGAAAAATGACATCAGTGATAATCTGAGAAACATTACACAACAGAAATCTCAGAGGGAAGTAAAAGATGCTTGTGATGAGAAAGAAGGTGTGAATTCAAAGAGTAAAAAGCCAGCTGGCACTCCATCAGAATTTTTCATCGGAAAGCGGCTGCAAAAGATTCTGAAACTGGCTTTACTTTTGCCTGAGGGAGAAACCACAGACATGTTGGAGAATTCAGACCAGATTATTTCTTCTCTCAATCTGCTTCGTTTCTTGGTTCTGGCAGATCCAGCGTGCTCAAATGTCACCAGCTTCTGGGATTTTATGGCATCCATAGATAAATATTTCATATCTCCTCTGAGACGTGGCTTGGACCTCAGCAAGGCTCACTATAAACTGGAACTGGGTGATGTGAGACAAGGCAAGGGTTCTGAAACTGGGGCAGGAGCAGCAAAAGGTCCAGAAGTTTCTCTAACTGTTGGAGGCATGAACCTGCCAGCAATGGAGAAGAAGGAGAAGTTGGAGCTGATTGAGAAAGCTATCAACACCCATGAGATCATGCAGAGCCTCCTGTCCAGGGTATCAGAACTTGTGGACCAGCAGAAGAGCTCGCAGAACAAATAAATAACTATGGGAGAGTTTCACCTTCTGTTTCTTATTGAGATCTCAAATTAAGACCATTTTTGACATATCACAACGCAAGAGTTTATGGTGGTTTTCTAGCAACATCACTTTTTTGCATCTTGATGACAGCATTTTCAATACCCATCTCTTGGTAAAACATCTTTATGAAACTGCAAATGCCAATTATGTGGAGACAGAAATTAAATAAGAATTTTGCACAGTAAATATCTATTGAATAGATCCATTCAGTTTTCTCTAAGACGGTTTTGGCAATAATAACCCCTTTTGTTGTGAAACATTAGGTTTCCAGTGTTCAGTGTTATGAAAATTTTGAGGCAGTCTAGGATATTATGAGGTCCCCAGTTTTGGTTCAGAGTTGAATGTTTGTCATAGCAGTGGAAGGTATTGTATTGGAGCGGTAGTCCTCAGTTTTCATACGCTTTTCTGCTACTTGAATATTTTGATAAGAATGTGTGCTGTACAGAGGTCAGCATCTTTGTTTAAATTCTTTCTGCTTAAGTTTTGGATATAAATTATTTGTTTCACCACTGGTGACTGTTCCTGTATTTGAGTTACAAATGAGCACTGTTATGAGTTTTTTGTTATTTTATATGCCCTGTCTGTTATTTCCTCTGCATTTGACTTTTATGCAGCTGGTATTTCATTATAAATGGTCTTAACGCTGAGCACAAAGATCATGCCCAGGAATATGTCATCTCTATATATGTCATGATAGTCATCAGAGGTTTCATGAAATACAATGTAACTTCAATAATAAGTACCTCAAAGATACTTTTTACCTTATCAGTAAGAATGAATTTACTTGCATTAATCCATTATTGTTTTACCATTTGGACCTTGATAATAATATTATCTAATATATAAAGAATGAAGTGTTGAAATACAGAAATATATAAAAGCACCCATGAATGCTTGGAAGGGTTAAAGAATCAATTTTTGCTTGTTGTCTTATAGAATGCATTAAGAACAGTGGGTCAAAGATGAAGCTGTGCTTAGCACAAAAGTTTGATACAGTGTTACCTACGGGCACAGCATTCACCTGTTCAGGAATTGATGCTGAAAACCATTGATGTTTTAATTTTAACCAACATTTAATACTCCCACTATATTTATTTAATACTCTCTCTCTGTATTATAGAGCTAGAGGTGTCGCACCTTCATTACTTCAACTGAACTTTCCTCAGATGACAGTGAGGTGTAAAATTCAATAAATCACACCATTAAATTCAGAAATAATATTTATAATGCTAGTGTTATGTGTCAGTTATGGACAAGTAAGCATGGTTTAAAATTTTGATTATAGCTTTCTTAATCCTTCATGGGCATCTTTCCAATGTGAATTTGTATGCCAGTTAACGTAAGTGTTGCAAGCATTGTAATCATGTAAATTTTTCATATAGTGAGAACAGAAATGTTAAAATTTTGGCATACTGTAGATCATGTATGTTGCATTATTTTGAGCTTCATTCCGATTTTTGACAATGGTGCACAAAGGGTTAGCTTGTCTGGATATTTGAATGTTTGTTTGCTAGTGAATCCAGGAAAAAAAAATCATTTCAATATTTTAGTTGCCAGCTATCAGTTGTAAAATATGCTTGTGTTAAAGCTTGCAATATCTTGCTTATTTTTTAGTATTCATTCTTGAGTGCCACTCCCTTTTGAATGTTGTCATTCCAACCTCCTGATAATAGGAGCCTACTCATGTTGGATGTTGTTGCACTGTAAGAAAGTCTCTGTTGAACAGTGGTGAAAGTTAAAACCAGCATACCATATAATATATGTGAGGCTTTTTTTTTTTAAACGAGTATCAAATTTTCACGAGTTGAGCATTACTTGCGAAAATTGTATTTTTTTAAATAAACTTTTGTTCAGAATTTTTCAAATAGCTTTCTCAAGTCAGTGGTTATTTTCTGGTTACTACCCCTCATTATTGTACTTAGGCATAACTGATTACCGGTATGGTATGTGTTTCTAGCAGTACTGAGTTGCCAAATGCTTGGTATTACAGTATTAGTAGTCTTATGACATCACCCCATAGTACTCCCAACTATTCTTGGTACTGTAATTACAGATCTTCGCAAAAAAACAAAAAAAAACAAAAAAAACACACTTCTACAGTGGTCTATTGTTATGGTTGAAAGAAAGTTTTTGTGAATCAGTGAGAGTTATATCCTGCAAGTAAATGTGTTCACAGAATTTGTATTGAAGTTAGCCTCCTGAAATTCTTTCAGCAAATTGTAATAAAGATAATTATGATGGGGTTTACATGTCTCGTATCCAGCTTTCATAGTTTCACATTATCACTACCCCGGCCGGCTGAATCATTCAGTAACTCCTCAGACTCCCTAGGAGCATACTGTGTCACTGCCAGGTAACAGTCACAGAACCTCAGCATTCTGACAATATCCTTTGCTTAGAGCCTGGTGGTACCAATTTTGCAAATGGGTGGACAGAGGAAAATATGCTTCCCAAAGCATTTACAACATGTTGAAGGAGGGATTGAAACCACTTTCTTCAGATACAGAATCCAGCATGATATAATCCATTTGCCCACACTACTCCACATTGTAACCAACTTTCAGTCTAAGGATGAGGTATCTCTGCTTTTTAAAAATGTGATAGCATAGTAATTACCAATTCACTAGTCAACTGATTTTTTTTAAATTTTAAGTCAACTGATTTATTAAATGATCAGTGTCAGAAAAGAACAAAGGAGATTTTTTTGGTTATACTTCACTCATATCAAGATTAAATCCAATATTCTATTTTGTAATTGTGAGGTTAGTGGCATCTTTTGTCTTGGCGACATCAGTTTCATTTCAGCTCGCTGTATCAGTTTTGAAGTGGTTCGTGTTATTTATTGTTATTGTTGTTACTGAGCCAGCTACTCTTGAGCATTTTGCTCTTCAGATCAGTGTCATTTAGTGATATTGACAAGTTCTGTACAACTGCTCTGAGGAACTGTACAGTATGTTGTGTATGTTAGGGGAGGTTGGAAGTTCCCTCATGTCACGGAGAATGTAGGTGTTGTTTAAATCTCGGAGTCTTTTGATGTACAAGTTTTCATTGTTGCTACTTGTAGCTGTTTGTGTTGCTGGTATTTCCTAATAAAGCTCTGTGCCATTTAATCGTTCATGGTTGGTCTTATATATTCATGTTGTTTATATATGTCTGGTCAAGCCATATTCAGTGGACATGTTATCTAGACTTAATTTTGATGGTGTGATAGGCGGATCTGAGGAAGGGATGTCATGCTTAAAAGAGGTGGAGAGAGAGAAAAAAAGTGGATGAGAGAATGGGATTTGATATAAAAAAAAAGAGTCAGTAGGAAAGAAATTGTTAGCTAATGACATAGAGTGGAGTTGATATGCAACTACATTAATTCTCAAGCTAACAGTGGGATGCACAAACCATCTGAACAAATCATCTGCTAACCTTTCTCACTAACACTTTTTGACATCGTGCAGTACAAGTAATTGCAGTGTGTTGAAAATTCCGACAGCTCAGTGGTGTATTCTCAGAAACTTGTCAGGCCAAGTAAAAAATATACAGTACAGCTTTTGATTTTATGAAAAACAAAGATGTGGACTTATTAGGCTGTAGAAAAAAAGAATTGCCTCTGTCTTTTAATAAACAATATGTAGAATATCACTACATTGCTGTGCAACGTTGACACTGATATGGATACATGAAGGAAAAGGACAGTAAATTGCCAGTGCTGAATGGTGTTGTGTGGAGGAAAAGCGCGAAAAGTGGGTGTGCAAATTCAGCAAGGGCCGAGGACTATTGACAGAATCAAGACCATTTAATTGCTGTTCCTCTGGAATATAGAGAAAGTTGCAGTTAAAAGGAGTTGTACTTGCAGGCTTTCAGTAGTAATTTTTATTTATAACAAATACGAAATTCTGCAGTTAAAAGGAGTTGTACTTGAAGGTTTTCAGGAATATTTTTTATTTATAACAAATACGAAATTCTGCTTTATGTTGTGACCAAATGTATTGTATTTAAGGAGAGTAAGCTGATACCACAACTGTCCCTGCAGAAAATTGCATTTCAGACCCCCAAAATTTGCACCAAGAATTGCAAAATTTGCTTGCAGAAATATTGCAAGAATAGCTTCGTAACATATTTACCACCACTTCGCACTGTTTACTACAGAAATGTTGCAAAAATGTAGAAATGGAACACATTTTCTTTGCTCCTGTTCATGTAGTCTTGCGACACTGACAAGAAAAGTGCACTGTTTGGCCAAATTGGCAAAATTTGCACCAAATTTGCAGAAAATGCCTAAATTTGCAGAAATTTGCAAAAAGGCCTCAAAAACACAGAAATTTGCAGTAATTTGGGACTGCAATTTTCTGGTGGGACTGGGACAGACAACTCATCTGGACTTGTGCAGCATGAGAAAGACATGACAGTGAGTTATTTTAAGTATCAGCATGGCTTTTTCTTCTTTTCTTTGGCATCTTATAGGTGCTTCCAAATGCAGGTGTCTGTCTGTGCGTACACTGGCAACATCAAAATACAGGAGAACAAATGAACAAAAGGACACATCACAGTCTTCACAAGAAGAACAGCAACAGCAGCAGCAAAGGTTTGCATCCATTTTTTACATTTTTAATCGACTTCATGAAGGGGGGGGTTCTCAACATTTCTTGATTGATGTACCCCTCAATATTACCAGGACTGCATCCTGCTTCTTTTCCTTCTTCTTCAGGTGACTTTCTGACTGGCATAGGTGATCATGGACTTTCAATTCTGTCTTTCATCTGTCCATTTTAGCAGTTCTTCATTGCTCTATGCATCCATCCAACTTGCTAAGCATCCCAACGTTTTTTTCTTCCCTTCCTCTGCTTCGTTTATCATTGTTTCCAGCACTTTACCAAATGATCAAGCTGTTGATTTTGCCCTGATATATTAATTTTCTTTTGTCTTCTCCTTACTGTTGTTGGCAAATTCTTTTCATGATTTTCTTCCTTCAAGACTTGTGCAACTGCTTTAACCAAGTTAAACAAGAGCAGTCATTAATGCTTTTCTTGCTATATTATAGTACACACTTCAAAAACCCTTGTTGAACTGCCATAGTGTAGCTAGGGGTATGCGCACTCCAGCTTGGGTACCCCTGGTCCACTGTAAATCCTGCTTTGACATTTCAGGGCATTGAGAATATTGATCTGCGAGAGTGAAAGCTTGTTATGACATGACAGAAGAGTGAAAACTGAGTATTGATTTATATTTTTTTAGCAATACAAAAATAGCATTAGCTCCTGAGGAGAAATTGATTTTTGCCAGGGGATAACGCAGTGAAAGTCACTCTTTTGTTACAGCCATATCTTAACACAAAATTAACAATACAGTCACTGCATGTATCTCTGCTCTTAGTTGCCATGCCATTGAACCTGGCATTGCAACCACCTCTCTCCTACAGCCACTTGGCTACTAGAGACTACTCATGGAGCATCAACAGCAGAACTTATTGTTTCTGACTGAGCGTATAAGGTTAGCTCTGCAAATACCTCTCTATTACAGCCACTTGTCTACTAGAGACCACTCATAGTACATTAACAGCAGCAGTACTTATATTTCTGACTGAGCACTTTCACTGCATGAGCTGATGAAGGTTGCCTTCTTGACATGCATGCATCATCTTTTGAATTCCAAGAGAGAGAGAGACCAGGTGAATTTTCACTTCAAACTTTAAGCCTCTATGTTCCAAACACCAAAATAGCAGAACTACAGACACAAGGAGGCAGTAACATAAACTGGCAAAAGCAACTAATCAAATTGATTTCCTCCAAGCAAATAGATATTTGGATGTTATATTTGTTACCATCAAATTTATGCATGCAGGCTGATGATGATAGTAGAAATTTTCACAATTTTACAAAGAGTTTACCTTTTATTGTGGCCAAAAATAGTGTGCCATGCCCCCTTCTACCTCCATTATATCCATGCATTTAAAGTTACTTTAGCCGTTACAATTTCTCCCAGTAATGAATTATGAGTATATTATATTGCCTATAATATATGGTATATATAATATAATATAATATATATAATAGTGCCCCATTCCTTCATACCTTAAAGACTTTGCTGTACAATACATGTACCATATTTGAAAGAGGAAAGACATCTTTTGGAGAGAGAATTTTCCTGTGTTGTGGAAGTTTGGAAAGCTGATCCTTTGCTTTGCACATTTTTGAAAAATGAGATAGAATGGCGTAATTCGCTCAACCCACAAGGCATCACATATGTGACAACCTGCTTGTTTTAGTTGTCTCTTAAATTGAAGCTTATTCGTCACCTTGATAGCAGGGTTTTAAAGGAAGATTCTACTGTCCTACAGACCATATTAAATCATACGATACCCTATTATTCCAATAAAACAGTCTTTCAAGTGTCTATCATAATGATATAACGTCTCTGCTGGCCCCAGGCAAGAGGCAACCCACAGGGTTACATTATCCAAAGTCCAAATTGTTACAACCACTGCGCGCATGGCGGCCATAAGCTTACGTCAGATACATTCCTGCCATATGGCCAAGCTGTCTAGCCAGTGCTCAGCAGAGTCATGATAGCATGTTGTTGAATGTTTTAATTCCTCTGTGAATAGTAGATATGCCAAACAAAATCATGCTGAGGCAATAAAAATGCAGAATACAGGCTTACACTGTCAAACTTTACGTTTGATTTTGGAGTACCAGAACCTTAATTAAAAGCTAAATAATACATTGTCAGGTAGAGGTGTCTGTGGCTGCGGGAACGTAAGTGACGTCAGCGTTTTTGCCATAGGCTTCTGCTGATTGGGGAAGGGGAATAACTCTGGATGTAAGGGCCAAATCCGGTAACTCTAGCTCTCCCTATTGCGTCATATTACATATGCGCACGGTAACAGAACAATGCTCTTTCTTCACAAAACTGACTCGGTGGGCACCGTAGATAATTTTTAGAGAAAAAAAGTATTGAAAAATGGAAAATTATTTTTGACGTGCATGTCCTATGTCAGTTCCGGTCCTTTCTCTTTCCCCCCTTGCTGTTCTTCACTCTGTCTCTGAGCCTCAACTCCACCTCCCAACTCTATAGTTTTTCCTCCTCTATCTTTCCTTGTTCTGCTTGTTTAGTTCATTTATAGTGTACTGTAATCTATCTTGTTAGGGCCATCTTCATCCCCTTACTACTTTAATAAGCTTTATCTGTGAAGTGGATTAGCCTTCAGTCAAAATCTTCAGCGTTTCTCTGGGTCATAGGATGAAGACTGTAGAGTTCAAATTATACAAAGGTTTTGTGGAGGCCAGAATGAAAGAGTTTCAGGCTGGCGCTATCATAACACCAACTCATTTCACCACCAATATTTTAGTTTTGAATTACAGCTCATGTCAGTTACGGAAGTAACAAGCAATCAAACTCATGGTACATGTATTAAGAAAGGGAGTTATCATTGTTCCCTTCACAGTTGTATCTTTGACATAAAATAGAGTAGAATAATAATAATAATACATAGCATTTATATAGCATTCGTTCCTGTAGATACAGGCTCAGAGTGCATTACATAGAGAAGTAAATAAGACTATATAATATTCAGTACACACGCATCCAAGCATACTACACTCTGTACACATGTACTGCAATATAAAAAAAAAGAAAAACATTTGGTTTCGCAGACTGTCTTGGTCAATCAAGATACTGTTTGAACAAATGTGTTTTGAGAAGTTTCTTAAAAGTACTTAGACTATTTTCTGTATGATCATTTTTGGGCAGTTTATTCTAAACAAATGGTCTTGAGGACATAAGAGCTTTTCTCCAAATTTTTTCATGTTTGCTTTTGGTACATGGAGAAAAGAAGCATTTTCAGATCGTATTGATCTAGTTGGCTTGTGCTCATTTACCAGGTCTGAAATGTATGCAGGCAAACTACCATTTATGGTCTTGTAGCGAAAAGTGGCAATCTTGTTCTCAATTCTGGCTCTGACTGGTAACTAGTGAAGTAATTTTGAGAGAAGCTCACTGGGCTCTCGCTTACGCTTCTTAAAGATCAAACGGGCTGCATTATTTTGGACTCTCTGTGATCTTTTTAATTTATCCTTGTGAGATACCAGCCAAGAGAGAGTTGCAGTAATCCAAACGAGACAATATTGATGATATTACTAATCTTGTTGTGGAGTTTTCAGTAAGATGTTGTCTAATTCCACTTGTTTTTTTTTCAGTTCAGAGTAGGCATTCTTAATCAGATTGTTAACATGATGAGATATAATCAGTGTGTTGTCAAAACTTACTCTGAGGTTCCTTGTTTTTCTGTTCAGTACTACCTGATGGTTATCTATAGAAATTGATGGTACATTTACATTTTTCAATTTGGAATCTGTTGAAATATGCATAACTTCTGTTTTGTTATCATTCATCTTAAGTTTGTTTACTGTCATCCACTTTTTGAGTGCTTCTCTACATAGTTCTGTGAGAAAGAAACAGAAGTAATACAGCTTCTCTCATATTTATTGATTTCGTATTCCAGTTTCACAGGTGAAGAAAGCTCAAGGGATCAAACTTCTCAGGGACAGACTGAGGAAACTGAATATGAACACTCCATAAGAAAGCAGATCTTGAAAGCTTCCCTTCACCACGTACACGAGTATGGTTGGACCAAGAAGGCGTTGGAAGCTGGTAGTGTACTGCCCCTATTTTCTTGCACTCGACCAATGACAATCTCCCAACCCATTACAGCAGTGCAGCATTTTACATTTTAGATGAGAAAGATACAATCAAATCAGTGTATTACGAGACACCAGATTTATGGGAGGAGGGACCTGTAAACTAAGTAAACCTGTTACGTGTTGTAGACACATAGATGAAAATACCTTGTTTTACAATACTATCAAATTCAGTATGATGTGAAAATGTGTGCAGGTGTGTGTGTGTGTGCGTGTGTGCATGCATGATATGTGTGTGGAGCGAGGGGAGGGTATGTTATAAGTCAAGATTTTACTGTTCTCATGTACTCACCTCTGCTGTCAGCATTTAAAATTGAGAATGATATAATCCATTTCCAGTTGTCTCAATAATATATCAGATATCATGCAGTCAGTTTGGGTTTTTTTTTTATATGCGCCTGTGTTTTTCTTTCAAAGTTTGCACAACTCAGTGTCCATGGTTGATATTTGACAAACAAAATAGGCCTTAATCACGGTTCTTGATCAGTTTTCAGACACAGATGGGTATGACAGTAATTTGAGGGTTTGCCTTGGAAGCTTTTTCTGAGAATCAACAATGTTCTGCCATGCAGTTTCATGTTTTATCTAGTCCTTAGTTCAATGCTGTCAATCATTTGTTTACAGGTGCTAAAGATGAAGGTCTTCCCCCCATAGCCCATGGTATGTTCCCAAGAGGCGGAGCTGAGCTCATTCACTACTTCTATGTGAAAAGCAACTCAGAACTGGCAGAAGTACTGCAGCAAGAGGTGGACAAGGCCAAGGCTGAAGGATTAGAGTGAGTAGAGGAATATCTTGTATTGCGTCTGGTATGTTAAATTGATAGATCGGTACCTTATGTTGCATCTGTGTTTTGACACAGAGAACATGTATACGAGTACTGGATTTCATTATTTGCAACCGGTGACTTTCCGTCTTGAAATAAAGATTACAATGAAGTTTTAAAGTTGGTATATTATTATATTGTAATATAGTAGAAACTCATTATCTTGAATTCCAAAGACCCTGTTTGAAATGTCAAGATCTTAAGATATTCTAGATCAAGGGGTGGCATGGCATAGAGGTAAAGAGCAAGGATATGGAGCTTTGCATTGAGCCATGGGTACTTTGAGACCATAAAGTTTTGCTAGAACTGCCCTTGTGTTCTGGTTAGGGGTGACTTATTTTCAACATTTGCCTGTATGATCACTCTGATTTTTTGTACTGGATGCATAAGCGAAGGGAGATAGTAGAGATTCTATCACACATAAACTGTCATATACATTTTTTTAAAACTTTGTTTTATAATAATCTAATAAATTAAAAAATTTTCATGCTTTTGTTCTTATACTGACATTAACAGTAGGTTGTAAACATGTTTGACAGACACAGTGTTGTATTCTCAATAAAACTTTTTAAAAAAAAAAAATTCTGCGGTTAAAGTTCAAAAATTTCTTCTGTAGAATGTTCTTTAGTTCCGACACATTGCTGTTTTTGATTATGTAAGGGGAATAACTTAATGCTGAGCAGTGTTCCCTCTAAAGAGTTATCTCTCACTACTTTGTCTTCATATGGAGCAGTCTCATTATTTTTTATTTGAATTTCAGAAAGCCAAAGACCAAACCTTTTATCCGGAATGCTGTGGAGTTAAGGCTGAGAATGATTATCCCTTTCTTGGACAAGTGGCCTCAGGTTTGTCTACACAGTCATGTTTAGTGTATTTTTATAGGGTAGTGATGTAAAGTAATAGTAATGTACATTACAATATACTTCCCACAAACCCACAGCTCCTAACCGCTTGATAGCAGTGGGGTCCATTTTGGCAGGGAGGCTCCTAAAAATTCTCTTAGCTCCAGTTGCTGAAAAAAACCTAGCATTATTGTTCTGTTGTGCCAATATAACTGCCAAACTTTGTGACTCCGACAATTTTGTTGAAAGATTGTTGGAAAATTGTGCATTGCAACTGACTTCTCACAAATCCACAGCTTTTCACCGGCTGACAACAGTGGAATCTATTTTGGCGTAAAGACCCCTAAAAACTTTCTTAGTTCCAATTGCTGAGGAAAATATAAAATGGGCATTGGCGTTCCATTATGGTTGCCAAACTTTCTTTGTGAGTGTATGACAATTTTGTTGGAAAATAAGTGATTGTGAAGCAGAAAACTACCTCACAAGAGGAGATAAATAAACTGTTGAGGACTCTGGAAGTTAAAAAGGTTTAATAATACTGTTTATTGTTTCTTGTCTCATTTAGTGTCTGGATGAAATAGCAGCCAAATTTAACTCCACCGCACTCAGTTTGCCAAAGTCAAATTCAGGCCCATCACATTCAAGTGGTTGAAGGATAGATAGCTTCAAAAACTTGTCATTACCATATCCAGGCATGAAACCTCTCATGATTTCAAACTTCTGTTAATTAATTCTGCATATAATACTACAACTATATTCCCTCTTTCCAAAAACTATTTATGTAGGTTTATGCCCTTCAGATAAATAAATTTCAAGATTTAGTGACGCGTAGCAACTGCATATATAATGTCCTCTTCATATTTTCAGTCAATTTTATTTGCCAGTCTGAATCCCATTATTTAGGTCAGCGCTCAATTTTACATTGGGAAGCATGATAGGTTTACAAAGTTTTCATATCTGGCCCACTGGCAGAGGAGCTTTGTTATAGGAATGTTGTACACAGAGCAGTTGAAGTCTGAAGTTTGAACATATGACAGATAGAGGAAAATATGTTGAAAAGTACATGTTGAACAAAATATCAGCAATAGGAGTGATGCCTCGAGGGCATGTATTGCGTGGTTTCCACACTTCAACCATTTCATCTATGTATGTCAACAATCTGACAGTCCACATCAAATTTGATTGGGGATTTCACAACTAAAAGCATTACAGTGACCTTTCATTGGCCCCCTTTCCCAGCAAGATGAATTAACCCAATATATGAACCAAATTATCGGCAATATAACCATTACATGGAGTCAGTTGAACACCTATTGCTCCCCTGCCCGTGTTTGACAGACCTGTGATGTCAGCTCTTTCCATAACCCCCAACTATTGACAACACTGTACACACTACAACAACACATTGAAGAAGAGGTGCTTTTATCTAAGAGGCAGTGGGCTGTCAAGAGTGTGTTACACAAGCTGAAGGGGCAATATCATCATCATCCATAGCAAAAAATAATGAATTCAACAAATATACCGTTTGATTTCAGGCAATGGCAATCATGACTTTACCTCAAAATGCACCTGAGGCCTTGTCTAATCTGATGAATCTGACAGATGAAATCTGGTACTATGCTGGAGACAGATCAGTAGATGTGAGTGCAGTATCATCATAATACATTATACACTGGAACACCATTATGATGAAATTCACGGGACAACCCTAACTATTTCATTCAAGGCATATTCCGCAGTCTCCGAAGGACTGATTTATCTCAGCCATCACTTTAAGATTGGCAAAGTGTTTAGGACTAGTACCGTTAAAAAGGTTTTCATTTAGTTTTTTTATTATTATTTTTTTTATAAATGCCTATTTGATAAAATTTTTTGAAACTTTTTATACAAAACTGGCATTTTTGAATGTCTATCAGTGTATGAAAACTCCAGCAGTTTTCATTTCAATCATACGCGCACAATAAAGACCTGTTCTCAGTGCTCTATTTTGAAAAACAAGTAGTGTTTCAGTGTTGAAATATATAGCAGTGACTGTCTAAATATGTCAACATGTTCTTTTGTATGAAGCTGAATTGAAATGAATAAATTATGTAATATTCAGTATGGTTTATTGAGTAATCCTTTGTGGGCATAATAAAAGTATATTATTAAATATCTTTATTTCAGGATAAGACTTTAGCAGGATTTCATTCATTTTGACAGTCTATATTAAAAGTACATCCTGAAATGCAGTTTTCACGATGTGCTGAGGTAATCATTTTTAATATTCTTCGTCCATCTTCAGATGAACTGGTACACCAAGCGTATGGCACTGGCAGGAGTCTACAAAACCACAGAGGTCTACATGATCCAAGACAGGTCACAAGACCTTCAGGACACCTGGGCCTTCCTGGACCGGAGGTTAAGGGACTTACAGACATTTGGTGCTACTAAGAGAAAGGTGAGGGCTTACTTACCCAACTTGCTGCAGATTTTGGAGGGAATCATGGAGCTAGAACAATTTTATTGGATTCTAAAAAAATCATCTTTGTATGTCAACAATCAAGGCATATTAAACGTATCAAATGGAAGGACAGAAATGCAGCAGAGAAAGATTACATTTGTTAAATTATGTTGTTTGAATGCTGCTTGATGTCTCTGCATGGGTATATACTGTACCTCCATGGATGTGTTGAATGCAGTTGTTAGATCCGCCTAGCATTCTGCAGAGCTGTATTTATCCAGATAGATTTTTCATTTGACCAATGGTCTGCATTCATTGCTCTGGAACTGATCCCAGGGACGTTCATTGGAAATTACATATAGTCAAAAGTTTCTCTCCTTGTATACTTAGTGTTACTGGAGAGCTTTGATACCGTATCAGGGCGGCCTGATAATATTTAAGAGTTTTTGCTGTCATTTATTCATGACTTAAAAGGTATTATGAGTCTAGCAATCGGGCAATAAGCAGAAGTATGGAAAGTTTTGAGGGTGTGCTAGAGTTGTTTTTGTGTAATTAATACAAGCTCTGTACACCTTCATTACTAAAGCTTTTATGAGGAATTGGTAGCCTTTTTTCTTCTGCTCAGATGTGGTTAGCAAAAACACATACCAGTTATTGTGCTTCTGCTGTATAATATAATGTAATTTAATTCAAATCAACATAATTCTGTACAGTGTTGTGCAGTGCAGCGTAGTGCAGTGCAGTGCACAACAGCACAGTACAGCACAATGCAATACAATACAATACCACACAATTTAACATGAAAAGAGACACGAGTTTACAGATATCTATATGGATGCAGCTGTTGTATAATCCATTCTGCATGGACTGAATCTGATCCACTAGAGTTCGCCTTGTATCAGAACTCAACAGAGGTTGGTTTTAGTAATCAGACACTCTCACAGATCTTTGTTGTTAGCTCTTGGCAGACCTCAATAAGGATTTGTTATGTAGTTCATATTTTGCTCTTCTCATTTCAGATTGAAGAGGCAGAAAATGTCTTGAAGGAAGCTGTTGTTGGATTTTCCATATTGGTATGCGGTCCTTATATTTTTCCATATGGAATGTAATATATACTTCATTCTAATGTCTTTACTGAAAATGTAAGTGAAGGAGTACCAAACTTTTCAGTAACTTTAGAATGGATAGGGAGTACCAAAGCACAAGAGTATCACAGTTATCGACAGAGAATATATGAAATACATATTTGTCTTGCAGGCAGTCCAAATGAGACTTTTATCACCAGAAAAGGAACTGGGATATATCAGACTCAGTAGGTGATCTGGACCTTCCGCTATCAAATTTTGTTGATTGTCAAAATTGAAAGTAGAATCATTTTTGTTCAAGAAAATAAGTATATGCAAAGGGGGGCATAAAAAATATTTGTGGATATATTTTGAGTTTTTGTGAGGAAGTGTTATATGATAATTCTTTACTTTAATCATGATTTTCTCAGATTTTGTCATGGCCCCCATGAGGCTAAGAACAACTGTATTTCGGGCCAGAATTGACACTAGCTTAAATGTTGCTTCACCAATCAAAAGTACATGAAATAAGCCTTAAAGTTTTACGGATAACAAACTTGATATAGTCAAAATACGATTTCAGACTTGTTTTGACTAAATGCAAGACGTATATACAGTATGATTAAAGTGCCATATAATAAAGATTTATTAAGTGGTTAAGAAACAAGAAAAGAAAGTTTTTATTGTTATTTTGATTATAACCACGCTGCATTTCTGTGTGGCATTCCAGTGTAGGGTTACTGTGTAGGGTTAACGCACAAGACCTTCTCTCAACAGACATGTTCTTCTCTTTCACACTTGTACTCCCTTTCACCTTGATTCTGGGGCTGTTGGGTTTTCGAAGAGCGGAACTCTTTACAAAAAAACTTTCTAATTGTTCAATTTTACTGATTCTTGCCATGATCTTTCACAGCTAGTCCATAAAACAGAATGCTATACCTTCTATATCAAAGTCACTGGATCATCACAATTCCTTTTAATTTCAACTTTTCCAATGCTTCTAAGAAGTAGCAAGAAACAGAATCATTTGTATTACGTTGGTTCTAGATTCACTATATTTCATGGATAAACCAAGGCACACAGAAGAATATATTTGTCAACATTTTCTTAACATTTTTATTTCAGGGTCGCAATATGCTTGGAATGAATTCAAGGAGCAGATAAAAATGTTTTGTCCAGTCAAGTATGATTATGATTTGGATGGAAAGTGATCTGCTAATTTCTTTTCTTCAAGAACTCTGAACACTGTGGCCTGTTTGTACCACTGGAATCAAGGAGCCTTTGCTTGGGTGTTGGGACTCGGCCACACTTCTTGGTTTTGATCTGACTGAAATAATAAATCTTTTCAAGAACTATTGAGATGAAAAGATGCAAGCCACAGGGAGATACTTGTCCGCTGTACTGTACTTCTCACTTTTTACAGATGGTTTATTTTGCATATCCACATTCTTTCATAAATGCTATGTGTAAACATAACCATGACTCTTGTGAGGTAGAAAAAGACAGAAATGACAGTAGTACCAGGGTCGGAGACTAGAATTTTGTTCATTTTTTACTTTCTGATTGAAAGTGTGTAGCTTCATTCCACTAAGTATGTTGCGTGTAAAACCAGCCATGACTCTTTGGAGGAAAAATTTCGATGTTATTCATTTTGCTCCAGCAATCCTTGAAGGGTGAGTGAATTTATTTATTGTGTTGGTGGAGCAGTTTTCTTAATAATGAAGAAGTATTGTCATGATATGGTGTGCTGAGAAACTATAGATCACACCCATTTTATATAAAAGAAAGTGTTTTTTTCTGGGTATATGTACGCTGCCATCATGTTAGATATACTCTTTCCCAAAGCTGTTACCCCAAGAAAGGATCTTGGTATAAATATAAGATGAAATCTTAGACTGTGCCTCTGTTAGTTATGTCAGTTATTTTTTTTATTTTGGCTTTAGCTTCTTGTGGCCATGGTTTTATGGTTTACTAAAGTTGTTAAATCATGTAACACATCTGAGCTGACTGAAAGTCATTCAAGAATGTTTGAGTATCAGCTGTCAGGCCAGAGTGGAACATTTTTTTTCAGTTCACAGCACAGTGCAACTGTGCAGATGTAAACAGTCAACTCTTGTGAACACAGCTATCAAAATCAAGTGATGCTTTAGTAAGGTTGTTGGATAATATTTGTAATCCACCAGAGCAGACCATGCTTATTTGAGACTTGCAAGAAACGTAGGAATAATTTTTACTACATGAAGAGCATCAGGGGATTGTGAGTGAAAATTGCAAAAGCCTGTGAAGTTTTCTAGTGCACACTTTCGTGTGCCAAAATGAAGTGTTCCTTTCCCTGTAAATGCCATTCAGACTAGGTATCAAAAAAATGTGTAGAAACCCTTGAATTTGCCACATGATCAAATCAGGGATGAAGAATAAACAGTTTAAGTCTGGTGCATGTATTCTGCAAACCATGCAGGTTTGTTGCGCTTTTTAATTGCACAAACCGTGGAAGTCTGTTTACGCAGTATGAATTAAATTTATTGATCAAAAGCATCAGTAGCTTTGTTCTCTATGTACTCCAGTTACCTTCATCCCATCTCATGGGTATAAACAAATAAAATGGGGTTTTTTTGTCCTTTCTCTTGTAAAATTTCATCTCTCCGCAACATACATGGTTTGCAATTTTCACTATTGATTTGTGGTTGTTAAAAACCAGAACGCTGTTTTCTCCTTTTGTAAACTTTTATCTTAGCGACATTCATGGTTTGTTATTTTCGGACAAAATATTCTTAAAATTAAGTGATATGTGACATATATTACAGTAAACTGTGTTTTGTGATATGATGACTAGTATGATATGCAAGTGATTTGAATGTTGCATCAAGAGAGCCTCCAGGACTTTTCAAGAGATTTCAGAAATGGAAAGGAAACGGACTCTTGCGTTCCAGCTGAGAGTTTCCAGCAAACTAAATGTACAAATGAAGAAACAAAAATCCCACTGTTGATGATTATGCAAGGGAGGCTAAACTGTGTAATACAGAGAATCATTGACTGCCCTACCAGGCTTTTCGTCTCTGTCATAGTTAAAAGTGGATTCCAGTCCTTGAACTTTTATTCTCAAAGCATTACAGTATTGCAATAATGGTGTGATTATTCTCCAAGGAAGAATATTGTGTGGACTGGAGAAACTGTGTGATAGTGGTGGTGTTTTGTATAATTTTAGAATGACCTAAGCTGTTGTTAGTAGATGTGCCAGTTGTCCTTAATTTATATTTGATTACTTTGTTTTCCTGATTAAAATAAAGATATCTTCACAGTATCACAATGCATCTGTTTTCATAGGGAAGACTGATATTTTTCTCCCTTCAATTCCAAGTTCTAATTGCACACTAATTTCAACAAGATGTATTGCTACTGTAATGTGAATGTGGTGACTGAAGGGATTTTTTTAAACCTGCCAGAGTCCACTAACGTTGAAAAGTTAATTAGTAAGGTATTCAAAGTTCAAAATCTGGATTTCCTCAAAAGTTGTGGCATTTAAAAATTAAACTATTTTTGCTTTAAACAACCCCCAGTAACATTATTTCCACAATTTCAAAATCATTTAAAGTGGACTTCTTGAATTTTAAGAAAATTATCTTCAATTACAAATCTACACTGAATGCATATTACTCACATGTAAACACAACAACTAGAATCTCACACACCGTGACTTCATATAAACTCTGTCACAGAAAATAAGAAATTTAAACAGAACAAGTTCCTTCTTTTACATTGCAATTATTTTTTTGTCTTAGCAAATCATATTATTGTACCAATTTATTACATCAGTTTAACAGCATATCATATGCACAGGTGGATGTGTACAAAACGTATGAGTACATGGACGACAGATGAAGCCATCAATTGAAAACAATGATGATGAAGATAAGACCTTTGAAAGTACAAACAAAACAATAACAACAAATAAAAGTGTATGTATATATATATATATCAATCTCAGATGCAGTACAACAACAAGCAATAATGTATTGGGGGGGGGTGGGAGAAGAAGAGAGAAGGGGTATTCAGTTTTCGGTTAAAATTCAACATTTAAAAGACTCCTGGAGGTCTTTGCCGGAAATGCGAGGACTTAAAAATACAATTCTGTATTTAGATGCCTCTAGGCTTTGCACAGAAAAACTTCCCCCAAGGCCTGTCATGGAAATGGCTCTTGTCAAAGAAGACAGTTCATGTGTGCCAAAAATACCCTATTATTTTGCCAGTCTTACTCAACCGTATTCTCGTTTCCAAAGCAAACTGGAAAATAAAATTTCAAAAGCAATATCACTGCCCATCTCAAGGGGCATATGCGACATTCGCTACTTGCTCACATGCGCCCCTTCATGAGATGGGCAACACAGGGATGTAAATATTTCCTATTTACAATCGAGCACAGAAAACTCGAACACACTAATCTCGAATTCACGGAAATGTCGAATGCTGTTATTGGCCCCTTTTAAATGCCTCTATTTTCTTTGTATTATTAACATGATTTTCTCGAACGCTCAACACGCATTTCTCGAACGATTTCATCATCATCTACCCGATCTCAAAGCGGCGAAATGACCGATAAAGCCTTTCTTTGTCTGGCGTTGCTCGTCCCAGTGTTGGTGATAAGGGAAAGGTGTGCGGGAGTGCCGTGGTAATGGGCAAGGGATCAAGACAATGCTTTGTGTGGCTCTACTGAATCAGCGGGAGGGGGGTGGTGTAGTGATTGAGCATGCAGAGCGACCTGGCGGGTGGTGGACTAGGTCAACACACGCTGCGATAAATTGCGTCGAACATGACGCGATGCGCACAGAGTGACGTGGCAGGGCGATAGGTAATAGCAGACTGGCAATAGTGCCGCTCCTAATTTCTTTCTTTTCCTCGAATAACGTCGAACACATCAGGATTACACTTATGCACCGAAGTTCGATTTACTCTGACGAAATCAGGTGATTTTCGTCTTTTGTTCATTAAATTCAGTTTGTTTGTCATAATTTAATGTGAAACGTCGGAAACCGGGAAGGGAGGTCATTCTAATTATGTTAAGATCAGAGCAGATTAGTGTCGTGTGGTTATCTCCCCTTACCAGTCCCTCTAGTCCACAGTAATTGTGAAAATATTGCCGTCACGGGAATCTCGAATTACGAAAATCTCGAACACTTTTTTCGATCCCGGAGAAATTCAAGTTTTCCGTGCTCGACTGTATTAGGAAATCCTATTTTTTCAATCATGTATCTTAGTCCTATATTTTCAGTCATAGTTTCTTACTTCTTGACCTTTTTCTAGTATTTTTCTCAAGATCTGTTTTTTTGTGGTCGACTTATGTCTCTTTATTATGATATTTTGCAATCCCTACTACGGTAAACGGTGAAAAAGCGAATGCCAAATAGTGAAAGAGAGGATTTCTAAAATGTCCACATTCTCATTTTGGGTTCCTAAGTTTTTAGGAAGCTCCCTAATACTCTATTAACACTGCTTCCGATGAAAATCGGAAATCGCCGCGCCGTATGAGAACATACCCGTTTTGCGTATTACAGAACTCTCTCTAAAAGAAGTTAAAAATCGTAGAGTCAGTCACTTCCTGCTCATAGTCACTTCCTTCCTGTTCATATCTCTAAAAATGGCGGGCCTACGCTTCTTGGACCGTGAGACAGCTACTGATTGTGATTTGGGAATAAAAAACAGGTTTAAGTGGGAATGGATGTCGGAGAAGGATGCTAATGGTGACTATTTTTCCGCCTACATAAGGAAGTTGGCAACTGATGGACAAGCATGGTGTTGCTACTGTAATAATGTTTTGAATTTCCTTTTTTTGTTGGCCCGGGCATTTACATCCCTGGCAACAATAAGTGCATCAATGATGCTGCCCTGCCCTATTTAGAAAAAAATCCAAAAACTTTTTACGCGGTGTCAGACTGATCGTTCTGCAGGTAAATAACATACATTGATGATACATTTCTGGTGGTCTGAAGTTGCCATTAAGTCCAGAAATTTAAAAAAGTGGCATCTCTCAACTTATTCAAAGGTCTGAGAAAGGGAATATTGTTGTCAAATTGGATGTGAAATGGAGACTGGGATATGAATTTAAAACTAGAAGTTACAAAGAAGTTTTGAAATTATCTGAATTCATAATCTCACATTAAGTACCAACATAGGAGACTTGTCAGAATGAAACTCACTTTTAAGTTTCATCACTTTTTCCTTACTTTAAAGAAAAAAAAAGTGAGCTTTAAATCCATCCCCAAATCCTAGGCTGTGTGTCCCAATCTAAAAACAAAAGATAGATGTTAACCTACATGAGACAGTGCGTCACAAAAGAATTGATGATCGTGCATGGCTAAACTGGACATGGAAAATGAACTCACATCAACAACTTCAATAGCTACCAACATAGCTTGTCTTGCTCAATTCGCAGTACACATTTACATTACATAACATCCCTCAGCATTGGAAGCCTTCCCAGAGACCTATGGGCCACTTATTATGCTTCTATTATGCAGATCTGAATTAAAATGCATAACTCAAAAATCACTATCAAACTTATTATTTGCATGTAGTTTTGTGGGGGTTGATACAATTCAAATTTATCAAAGAAACAGAGGGATGGGAAAATATCAAACAGAAAACAGACAAAAAAACCTTAGCACTCAAATACACTACCTATAAAATACAAACTCAGTGACAATAACAATGAAAGTTTGAATCCACATCTTGGTACCATACCCCCATAACCCGCAAATGCAAAATTTTACACACGCAAAAGAAAAATGCTGTCATTTTGTACCAAGCAAACGGTTATAAAAATATAAAGTTTAAAAGAAATTTTAATATTGTACTAGTGATATTTTTATTGCAGAGGTCTGCATGATACTGTTAACACATGTTGGAGAGGGAAAAGTATTATATAGAATGTTAAAAAATAGATTTTGAACTAAATCTTGGTTACGGGAGTGCTGCACCAAGGTGTCGAAATTAGCCATCACATTAGCATAGAGGTTTCCAACCTGTGGTGTCACATACCCCCAAGTGCCTGCCATGTAAATTTCAAAGGATATGCAAGCAGCATATTATAAACAAAAAATATGCTGTATTGGTTGAACTTTTACTTCTGAAATGAGGCTCAGGTGCGAGGCTGGAAAAGCAGAACTGCCTGGTGGCTTCTAGGGGTATGCTGCGCATGAAGGTTGAGAATCCCTGTATTGCTAGAACATGAAATGGTAACTCTTTAATGGAGGGAACCAAGTCAAAGTTGAAAATGAGAAACTTCAACACTGATAGCACCAAACAACTTGAATCAGTCTGCACAAAATGTAGCGCCATAGTCATAATGTGAAGGAGATGAAAATACAATGAGTTTGCATCAACATGAAAACTACTCAAACAAGAGAGCAAGTTCACAGCAATAGTTTGAAGCTGCAGGGCAGAACAGCAGAAGCTGCGGATTCAAATTGTCCAGCTCTCCAAAATAACATTAACAAAAACAGAAGGGCACCTGGGATTAACCTACAATTTCCAAAAACAGTCTAGGACATACAGCGTGTAAAGAGTTTGGACTGGCTTAGAGACTGTGCAGAACATCGTATTACATCATTGGTACTCAGCCAGTGGTAAGAAAAAACATAACAAAGCATGCTAATAATCCTCAAGACAGTGGGCGGCACAAGACATAGAAACATGTCTATACGTCTTCTGGGAGTTATGCCCTAGGTGCGACCCAGCCTTCTTCGAGTGTCAGAAAATAAAAGCGGACAAAACACTGCTTTTCATGCGAAGTGGGCTTTTCCTCTGATGAGATTCTGTTGTTTTGCTCTAGCCATTTAGCAATGGGGAGTTTCCTATTAGAAAATCCATTTCTTCACTTCCTGGAAGTCTGATCAAATTTCAATGCCACATGCTGACCACATCACAATTACAATGGGCCATTCCACGGGAACCGTTCTTTCAGTTATTCCAACCATCAGCTTGCCCTGAAGTGATGCCAGTGCATTTTCACATGGACTTGTCTTAGACCTAGGCACTCGCATAAATTAAAGCAGGCAACCATGCCACAGAATCTTACTTTTTTCGTAGTATCTGACTGGACAAATTCAACAGAATGACCCAGTCTCTAAGGCTTTCATATTAAAATCAATGTCACATTGATTCATTATAATCATTTTCTGTCTTCCTCTAAAATTTATTTCCACTTAACCCCAAATCTCTAGAGTATAGAAAAAGTTGCAATTAACAGAGGCTACGGATATCATGTGACTTAAATATAGATACACTGTACTTTGTTGCCTTTAAAAGGTTGCAATTGGGCAGAAATTCCCACCAAGCTGACTACCATTAAATGGAGTTGATTGTATCTTTGTAAGAGGTGCATACAGTTTTATTTTGAAAGTCCCACTGAAAGGCTGAACCATGATGAGTGCTCAACTTTTACATTACAAAACTGTGTTGATGTAAGAGTATACTACTAAACATGTCGCTTTTCCAAGAACTTTTCTACTGATTAAAAAAAAAAAAATTTTTAAGACAAGACTTCTTTCACAGTGTATATGGTATCAGCAGGCTGTTAAAAAAACAATACAAAACTTAAAACCCCCAAAAGCATCTCTGGATGTAGAATGAAAGAACAACATCTTACTCTCAGTTTCTTAAAAAGTAACCCAGTCACTAGAGAAGTATCACCGTGTAAATTTTTTTTAAAAAAGGAAAAAGCCAAACCCCAAAAACTATTTAAAAAAACAACTCTAGCCAATGCATTAATGAGCGTCAACATTCAAATCTGTGAAAATTATCCTCCAATCTTCAAAATTAATTATCCCAGGAATTTGACACCATGGTTATAGTTATACCCCTTCAAGTTCTAACCTAGATTTATCAAGATTACCATGTCTGTGTTTAACATACCATTATCCCAAACACAGCTGTGCCTTCACACCCTATATACTACCTTTATTCTTTGACCCTGCAGTTGCTTCAAAGCTGAAGCTTTAAGGATCAATTGAAGGTCTATTAAAAATTATTTATATGATAATCATGTAAAAGGACATACACCTCTCTCAGTACTTTGGGGTCAGTGGGATACAGGACTCAGACAACTATGCTTCTAAGGATCAAGGCTGAATACACTTGTCACAAGAATAAATAACACACTTTCCCAAATCTTAGGAAGTGCATTTTTGTTGAAATATAAGACTTCAGAAGCGCACTTTTCGTGGAAATACGAGTCAGATATGTACACGCATTTCTTTCTTCCATTTATTCAAAACTCAACTGAGCCAGAAATCTGGATTCCTTCAGAGAGTTATGTCACTAACAGGCAAACTAAAAATTCATATAAGTGAAAAGCAATATGTGGACCCTTCTCAGTTAGAGCCAGAAATAAATATAGGTGTCTGCCATAGCACAATATAGTGATGTCATTCACGTGGACAACAAGAATTGCAGACTTACACTATTTTACCCCACTGTTCTTCTCAAAATGCTTGTACAAAATCTAAACCCTCAGTGTAACAGCCCACAAAAAAAGCTTGACGTCGTGCAAAATTTGCACATAATTTGCTGCGGAACAAGGGAGAGTTTTAGCACAATTAACCATCTTCTGTGCTACCGGAAATAAAACTGGCCTGCTTGTGACACTATGCATAAATTTGCATAACAGCTGACAGGAGTCCATTCCCTACACTTCAAAGACATTCAGCGTGCACACTCTGCAAATGCATCTTTAACATACCCAAGTAACACATCTGCAATTTGAGGCATGCTAATCAAAACTTTCTATTTTCAGAACATCAAAGGAGCACGTTTTTGAATTGAAGAAGAGAGAGCAATGCATAGAAAAAAGTATGACTTAAAAGGATAGGACCCTCCTATATCTACAGCAACTGGTGGTAGCATAAGCATACTGCAGAGCAATGAGGTATTAACAAAACATTCTGTGCCCATCCCTTCCTGCAATGGAATAAAGCAGGCCATACGGAGGATGCTGAAGCAAAAGATTTAACCAACTGCTACATCAGGCTTTCAAAATTACAATGAACAATAACAGATTGGACAAGGATCTTGTAAAATTAATATCATTATAAAGATTAACTTTAAGCTTTCTGAGAAACTGCTTCTTCTGTTTGACTGTTTAGCCAAATACACTGTACACATATTTATTGCATTTATAGAGCAGAATTTTGAGAGGTAAACTAATATAAACTTTCTTCAACACAGTTTGGGTGCTGCCTGCACTAGAGTTCTGAGGAAGGAGGAGAAAGGGGAAGACTTACAGCTATCAATCCAGAGGTGAAAGATGCAAAAAAAAAAAAAAA